>CM022885.1:28849758-28863660 GCA_012654025.1 Pachypsylla venusta | reverse complement strand
CGTAGTGGTAGAAGGAGTTATTAATCTATTTATTCTACATCAATGGTGATTACTACTTTTGGACACGTGAAAAGCAAGTAAGAGGAAAACAGAATGAATTAATAGAAGTATAGGTAGATAGGCGTGGAAAACTTTTACAAAGCATTCCAAGGCCCGACCTGTCAAAAAATATCATCTATGAATACAGTGTTGCACTTATCATCAATTGAAATGTAAGGGAAAAATAGATGAAGTACAGATTTATATCACGGTCCATTATTGATCTACTGCAGGTACGATTTATTTATTTTAAAGTGAAGACTTGTGCCATTCGATTCGTGTGTGCCTTTACAAGGTAGTCATGAGTGAGTCAGTTTGTCTGGCCAACAAGGAGTGAGCTAACTTGTCAAAATTAAATGACTGGTGACATCTCTCCCCTTCAATTTGATTATATATATATTTTTTTTTCTTCTGAAAACTGAGTCCCGGCTTTGAGTGCTATATACTGAATAATATTTTAAAATCTGCTATTTTTAAATTAGTTTAAAACTTCAATCTGCATAAGTTGTGAAAACAATATGCGAAAATGTCTTATTGTTTTTGTAACTTTGTAGCCAAAACAGAGGGCGTAATGCATGATTTCTTTTTGCAAGGTTGCAAAAAAATATTATAATGATTCTTGTTTTGCGAAGTAATCTAATTTAAGATAATATTGTACATTAATAAAATATGTATTCAGGGTGATACACCAATAATAGAACAGCAATAGAAATCAAGTTTGGGGTCAATCTAAACTATGTTTATTTTTTTTAATTGTTGTTCTTCAAACATTAATTAGAGCAATGAAACTCTTCGGTCTATATCTCCGGTATTGTCGATTCATTGTTATGTTAATTTTTTTTTTTTTTTAATTGTACCTGTTCGATCATAATAATAATTATTATTATTTGTAAAACAAATAAGATTTCTGTTTGGGGACTCTTTAGTCTCATTCTCGCATCTCGCAGTATAAATCATAAATACCTACACTTTTGCATGAATAATACTAGTAGGATTGTTACCTGGAATATTCTAAGAAATAGTTGCGTGAACTGTAGGTAGTTACTCAGCTCCGTTGAAATCTGATTATGGAAACAATCTGCTTCAAAAATCTTAGAAAAAGTGGAAATTTACACTTTTTTGTATTTCAATTTGTTATAAAAAAAAATAAAAATAAACAATAGAGGCCCGCTATGACGACCCGGTCGGCCCAAAATATTATATGAACTTATATATTATATGAACAACTGATGTCCATAACAAGTTCATTAGAATCGGTCAAATCCTTGAAGAGTTATCGTGGTGCAAAAAGACAAATACAAGTAAAATAGTAGAGTTAAAACTAAACCTCACTTTTTATTGATAAGTCTATTCGTTTCAAATTGTTCGAGTCGTCCCGCACATCCTGTATGAGTAGAAATGAACCAACAGTAGTATATCAGCAGAATGTTGCAAAATTTAAATAAACAATGATCGTATTTGATTTTCAGTTTCTATCTGGACGTGATTCATTTGACTTTTTCTCTGTTCGAAATTAATTTATTTTATAAATCATTGTCGTCATAACAAAAACGTAGAGTCGAATTAAGGGGTTGGCCTCTTCGAAAATGAAGATCTGAGGAAGTAACTTAATAGATAATGGTGATGGGACGCGTTTCGAAAAGCAAAATCAAAGGAGTGCTCCTTCTTTTTCCTTTAATGTTGACCAGATTTTGTTGTTATTATTTTGGTCACTAATCTTTCAAATGTAAAAGACAAGATTTCAAATTTAGTTTCTGTGATTATATAACCTCCTCAAGCGAGATCAATTCGTAATCTGCGACATATAAAACTAAAATTTTACGTTATCATGGATAAGCTGAACACATAATTTCATGGAATAGTATATATCTATATAAAAAAAAGATTGCGTCCAGGATTGAACTGGCGACCTTCTTCGTGTAAAGCAGAAGGTTGCCAGTTCTGCCACCTTTAGATGTATTCATTCTGTACGAGTGAGACATACACTCGACACTCGTATGTCTGAAGAACATCAGGAATTTAATTGTATGGTCAAAAATACTATCAATGCTTTAGTCGACCATTTAAACTCCATAATAGTAAGGGGAATCTTTTCATCCGAATCCCCAACTCTACACGCAAAAGAACATTCCTGTCGATCCAGAATTTTTGCACATTGCATTGAATTTGTAGGTGTAATTCCAGATGACTAATTCAAAAGTGACATTCGTTTGAACATTTGAACTCTCCCTAGTCCTAGTCATATCAATGTTTCTTCTTTCAGGGATCCAATATGACAACTCCCCGGATTACGGTCTAATTTATTAATTTCACATTCTGTCCTGAGTTACATATTATGTTGCTTTTGTTTTTGGTAATATGAGCAGGATGAGGGTGTGTGGGGTCTATTTGCCGACAAGCATTTACTCTAATTTGTGATAAATACTCTCACACATTCATGTTTCCCCTAATTTAATATAATCATGTATATTTTGTAGGTACTGTTTTAAAACAAAACAATAAAATCTCATACCGACTCCGACACCGTAAAATATTTGACATAATAATTTATTACAATAAATTGTCGCACAAGCCAAGTTTCTTCTCGTTATCATCATTTGGTGGCATTTCGGTATTCGATGGTTGACAAATGCATGAGACTGCAGTTCTAAATAAAGATGTGTCTCCTACTAAAGCTTTTAATCGTCAGAAAGAAGTGGGTTCTATATTTCGGTCTGTCTGTTAGTCTATTTGAACCATCATAACATTGTCCTGTTGAGTCACCGGGTTCTTATAATTGGCCTTTTAAGGGTATCTAAATATTATGCAACCGTATATGTAACTGACTCACTGACTTCGGATCAAAATGTGTGGGTCACACGGTCCTAGCTAGCAGAAAATTGATGGAATTGAACCCTCTCCCACCAAAAAGCATGGTCTAAAACACCAGGAAAATTCTCAGAACTAAAAAATGTCAAACCGTTTTGGAGGTGCAACCAAATTTGTCAGGTTGCGGTCCGATATCTTGAGTTTTGTCGCGATAACATATATCAACTCAAAGCGAGAAAGTATTAGCAAAATTGTGGGCAGCCATTCAAGGGTTACGAGTTCGATACCGGGATTGGTCAAAATCAAAGGACTCCGCACAAAAAGATAGGGAATGGACTTTCAGTAATTTCGTAGAGAGGTTGTTTTTAGGGTTTAGATCAAAATTTTTGTATTATACAGGTTGTAATACTTTAAAACGTGTATTTATCAATCAGCTTATTTAATATGATACAACGCATTTTACCACATTCAATTGAGTTGAAAAATATCAGGGGCGTTCGAAATATACCTATGACTCCTAAAATTACCTAACTTCTTACTTCAAATTGGAGATCTGGATAGTCAGATGCATGATGATGCATATTATGCCAAAAGTTATCATCGACGAGCCGTCTTAATATGATTTGGTACAGCAAGCATGAAGCAATAAGTAGCATTCGGGCCACTAAATTTAACGTTCATTTTTCAAACAAAGCACTACCTATGATATATTTTCCAGTTTATCATAAAAATAAGATTCGGTCTCACGCTTCTAATACTCTCACCACCCAACCTGGCAAGCACTTTGCATTATCTGATATCAAAATTTTGTGTTTTTTATTGTATCAGAATTTGTTTTGTCTCAATATTTAACCCCTATATACCCGTATGATAGTTTTGTATATCAAACCATTGGAATGTATTATTCAGGATATGTTCCATTGTATTATGTTATACTCATTTTACAGGAAGATACATATCAATAGTTTTTCCGGACACTTGTTTGGATTAAAAACTTGCGAAAGATATAACATAATGAAAATCAATTTTATTGTTGCCCTTTTTAGATTTTATTGATAGTAAGGAAGCACCTACCCTAACAATATATTGCACAATAATAATGAAATAAAACTAAAGGATGAATTTGTTGATTAAACTATTGTTAATAGTATGATCTAAAAACAGCCAATATTGTGCATTAATTGTCTGAACGAAGAGGGATATAAATTTGACAATTTTTTTTATTGTCATTATTGTATAACAATAACTCTCGAACGCAGAATAGTTCTTTGTCCTTTAAGTGATTGAATTTCCATAATATAGGATAAAGTTAGGACAGTGATTTCCATAATAACTACAAGTATTGATCAATCTATTCTAAGTCAACAACCCATCAATATAAAATTTAGAGTTCACTGTCAAAATATTGTTCGTAATCTTGCTTTAGACAGAAAACCGAAAATCGATTGATTCTTTATAATTCTTTTGGTTTTCAAACTGTTGATTATTTTCCAAGATTAGGGCCAAAACAATAGACAATCTGTGAAATTTTCAACCGATATACTTCAACCCTTACCTCATCAATAATGCAAATTACAGATCCGACTTGACCTTATATTATGGAAGTTACTGTCCCAACTTGACCCTATATTATGGAAATCACTGTTCCGACTTAACCCTATATTATGAAAATCATTGTTCCGACTTGACCCTATATTATGGAAATCACTGTTCCGACTTGATCCTATATTATGAAAATCACTGTTCCGACTTGATCCTATATTATGTAAGTCACTGTTCCCACTTGACCCTATATTATGAAAATCATTGTTCCGACTTGACCCTATATTATGGAAATCACTGTTCCGACTTGACCCTATATTATGTAAATTACTATTCCCACTTCAACCTATATTATGGAAATCACTATTTCGACTAGAAGGCATTTAGCCTTCTACGAATCCCATAAGTTTGATGCAGTCGAAAATTTTCACCTCAGGTTCTAATTATTACTGACTTACGCACAATCAGTAGATAAAAATAATAAATATAAATTGATTGTGTTAATGATATTCTCATTGGAACAATCAAATGAGGGAAGACGAACATACAACAAAGAATTGTATTGTTATTCCTTACCACCTACTGAGCTCAAGCACGCGCCCAATTTATATTGACAGAATGCTTTCAGTCGGATTTTTTCCAAACCTATTAAAATATTCTACCCAATTCTATTGTTATTTGTATGTCTCAGAGCAAAATATTGTTTTTTTTTTTTTTTTTTTTTTTTTCGTTTTCTTTTCATTTTTTTATTAAAGTTGAACAGAATCCTGAGAAAATTTCATATGTATATCATGAAAAATATAATAATTAGTCGACAGAAAAAACAAAAGCTAACCAAACGTCGTCAATTTGTATAGTTTTGCATTACACCGTACATATCTGTTTTGTATGATGTAATTTATCTGATGGTTTCCACATTCTTATAAGCTAATCAATAAAATATTGCATAAATTTCTCTGATTGATTATCCAATAAGATATAAGACGGGGAAAACCTGTCCTTATTTAATATTTGCCCCCCCCCAGTTNGGTATCGATGCTTGTTTCTCAATTGCCATACTTCTCTGGCTTGTCTAGAGTCTTTATCCAAAATTCCAGAAAAGAAATTTTCAATACCACCCGCATGGGCCTGAGGTATCGATGCTTGTTTCTCAATTGCCATACTTTTCTGCCTTGTCTAGAGTCTTTATCCAAAATTCCAGAAAAGAAAGTTTCAATACCACCCGCATGTGCCTGAGGTATCGATGCTTGTTTCTCAATTGCCAGACTTCTCTGCCTTGTCTAGAGTCTTTATCCAAAATTCCAGAAAAGTAAGTTTCAATACCACCCGCATGGGCCTGAGGTATCGATGCTTGTTTCTCAATTGCCATACTTCTCTGCCTTGTCTAGAGTCTTTATCCAAAATTCCAGAAAAGAAAGTTTCAATACCACCCGTATGTGCCTGAGGTATCGATGCTTGTTTCTCAATTGCCATACTTCTCTGCCTTGTCTAGAGTCTTTATCCAAAATTCCAGAAAAGAAAGTTTCAATACCACCCGCATGGGCCTGAGGTATCGATGCTTGTTTTTCAATTGCCATACTTCTCTGCCTTGTCTAGAGTCTTTATCCAAAATTCCAGAAAAGAAAGTTTCAATACCACCCGCATGGGCCTGAGGTATCGATGCTTGTTTCCCAATTGCCATACTTCTCTGCCTTGTCTAGAGTCTTTATCCAAAATTCCAGAAAAGAAAGTTTCAATACCACCCGCATGGGCCTGAGGTATCGATGCTTGTTTCTCAATTGCCATACTTCTCTGCCTTGTCTTTTTTTAGATTATCCAGTCGCTTGCTTTGTCCATATTCACCCATTACCTGAGGTTCTGACCATACTTATACGTACATAATCTTTGGATTGTATATTTCGCTTTTATAAAACCCCTCATTTGAGGTTTCTTCCTTATATTTCTGAGTGTTTCATCTATCAGTCTGTAATATTGTAAATTCTTCCTTCTATTGCACTATGGACCTCCATGCACTATCAACACCTATACTAGAAATTTTGAACGGTCACGTTATAAATGTCTACTAAATTTATTATGTTTTTCTCTTCCAAACTTGCCAGGAATTATAAACATCTTATCTTTAATAATCTCTTCTTCCGCTTTTACGTTGAATAGAATATACTCTTCATGTCACATAAACAATGTAAAATCTTTACATCCTTAGAGAATATCATGGGAGGAGTGATTTTTAATTATTATGAACGTAGTAAGAAGACAAAAATAAATGACACAACACATAGTGTAGGCTGGAGTTTGTAAGATAGATAATATAAAAAAAAAATTATCCTCTTTAATGAGAAAGAAAACAAAATGGCGTATACTGAAGAGAAATCTTTTCTTAAATGCTAATTCTATGCTGTGTTTTTTGTTATCTGTATTTTAATAAACGTGGTTCATTAAGTTCACCACCTAGATATAAATAAAAAGAACAACAATAACTTTTGAATATAAAATATCCGAACTATTAAAAAGAAAAGAAAAATTTATATTTTATTTATGAGGGATTTCATGGCTAAGCTGTATATCATAGAACTGCCTTGATAATTCATTCTGAAAAAGGAGAATGTAACGATATGTCTGTGTGTTGCTTCTTGAGTATAAGTATCACTAATTGTTTAGCCAAAAGGGGTAAGCTATTGAAGACGGGAGCTTTTCACGTCATTCAAAACCATCACGAACAAATTTATACGATTTAAGACAAGGAGGTTAAAATTCTAATGGGAATTAAAAACAATTGAATTTATTATTACTCGAGGCAAGAGCTCTTTCATAAAATTTTGAATTTATTTGAATTTTAATTTAATAAATATTAAAATTTATGCTTCTCGTCAGCATTAAATGATAATTCATTGTCAATATGTATCAACATTCATGATCGATGTTAGCCAGATGTGTGAGGCTGTAACCTTTTCCGTTGATAAAATTGTCATTATTTCAGTCGAGGCAATTTTTACTTCATCTTAAAAAAGGCATATTCTTTCCGTACAAATACATTTTTCTCTATATATTTATGTTCCGTGTATATAGCTATAAATGTAAAAAGAGTATTTGTATCCACGCAGATTGTAAAAAATGACAAAAGCATTTGGTACAAATTGCTTTCCAGTCTGTTATCCTAAAGACATAATTGTTGTGATCACTTTATTTAGGCAGAAGATATTAAAAATAATACTATTTATTTTTATTACGAGAGTGTTATATATTTGTTTACCAAACGATCTCTCATAATTTAAATCATGGCATAATACCACAACACTTCAGACAGTGTTGTACTCACACTCTGAAAAAATAAACTTTGCAAAGGGTCATAAGGGATATTATGAAGATTTCCTAATATTTCAGCAAAAGGTTTATATCTAATCCTATTTGTAAATGTGCTTAAAATAATTTAGCAGAGGAGGGACTTGTGCAATCAGAGTGATCCCCCTTTTCAATACCCTTTTCATTCCTTATGCTGCTTTAGACCCCTTTTTCGTGATTTTCAATTTTATCAACATCGTTGTTATTATTTAGTTTATTTTAATACCTACTCGTTGGGGAAAATTTAGAGTTGTTTTTCATCATTGTTAGGTGACATAAAATATCATATCTGATTGTCATGTGCTATTAATATGAGTAGTTCCTGGTTCTTTAGACCTCGATCCAGTCCAAGAATATAATTTATTTTCAATCTGGCTAAAAAACAAGGACGAATAATTGGGAAAAACTAAGTTGAAAAAAAAAAACATGATACAATTATNGTGACATAAAATATCATATCTGATTGTCATGTGCTATTAATATGAGTAGTTCCTGGTTCTTTAGACCTCGATCCAGTCCAAGAATATAATTTATTTTCAATCTGGCTAAAAAACAAGGACGAATAATTGGGAAAAACTAAGTTGAAAAAAAAAACATGATACAATTATACAACAAAACTACCTTTTAAAACATCCCAATAGTTCATAAGATTAATAAAAGCACCATAAGTTTCCCCTAAAAAACCTCATGTCCAGTAGCTTAATGATGTGTGATAATTTTTATCATTTTGGTAAATTTATCGGAGTTCTAAAATTCTTTATTGTATTGAAGTTTTGTTATCGCTTTGATTCTATGACTCTAAAGTTAACATAGATTGCTTAACAAAGATATTGCTTTGCTGAGATATCCGGATAACAGAGATATTGCTCTGCTGAGATATCCGGATAACAGAGATATTGCTTTGCTGAGATATCCGGATAACAGAGATATTGCTTTGCTGAGATATCCGGATATTTTTCTAAACCTCTTATTACACAAAAATAAAAGAACTCAATAAGTAGATAGATATAAAGAAAATATTCCACTTGAGATTACAATGCAAGAAAACATTATCGTTGTAGTTCCTGGAACAAAGAACGAAGTTTCGTTCGAACAATAGACTGTATCAGCGACACAATAATGAACAATGATAGCCTTGAAAGGACTTCGATCACATCATTCGGACAATTTATTGTTTTATGGATGAGGCAGATGTATTGATGTGGGTGATTAATCTTGTTTATTTAATTTTGCGAAATGTAGAGTACCATTTTATGATTCGATGACGCTAATTACGATTCGATGACGTTGATGACTAATATGTAGATTCAGAAAACTGATTATGTTGAAAAAAATGCATGCCAAGTTGACAAAACTTATCCTTTTATTGCATATAAATTTTGTGAAAAAAGTAAAGAGTAAACTCATAAGGTACCAGTATTTTTTATTGAAACGGTCGTTTCAATTTCTCTCCCCCCCCCCCCCCCCNNNNCCCCCCAAATAACTAGTTTTAAATTTATAATTTAAAGGAAGATTAACGACTATTTCATGGGTCAAATACAGCCATTAGAAAATTTACAGCACCTCAAATACTAACAAAAATGGTTTACTCTGTATATTTATTGCAAGAGGATATTAAAAACGTTTATTTGCTGCATGAACCGTTGTGATGCTAAATAACCATAAGAACCCCTTTGATGCCAAAGAGGTTAATAAGTTTGTACATTATTTAAGTATAGTGAAAAATTATCTACTTTTAATTTTCTAATTATTGAGCGTTATATTAAATTCTGATATTTGCAAATTCGCATCTTCAATATCTGGTAAAATTAAGAGTTTCATAGTCATAGCCAATGTACCCATAAAAACAGAACTCACACTTAACGTTTAATATGCCTTTATTTTGATTTTATTAATTCGTTCATTTTTTAGATAAATATGAGATTTTAGCATTCTATGTACATGTACAATATCTTTACACAGAATTCTAGAAGATAAGATTTTGTAGTCGTGATGCAGGAAAACGTTCCGTTTTCTTTTCACCAACACAGATGTATTTGATTAATGTCAATTTCTGTTGTCCTTCGTCAAATTTTCCGATTTTTAAAAGTAGATCTGGATCTGATATTCCACTATTTTTTTCTCATTTGGTACTTGGCTATGCAAAGCAATCCTCTATCATAAATTTGGACTCTTAATATATATAATATGTATATATTTTTCTTTTACCTACTCTGTTTTACTTCCTACCACATACTTCCCCAGCACTTAACCAAAGTAAGCACGGATGGAGGGATATCTTTATTTTAAAATGTTCTGTGATAATCGGAAAAACACTCTTCTAATAGAGGAGATATGATACCACTATTTAGAAGTTTTATTTTTCAAATAGAATGCCCAAAAATAACATTCTTGTATCTTACTAATTTATGTCTATTTTATTTAAAATATTAAGGAAGGAAAAAAATACTTTTATATACTAAAGACAAAATATTCTTCAGGAATATAAAAATATGTAAATATCTTTTTTAAAATAAAAGCAGACCTAAATGTTGCAGGTTTCCCTCTGTGTTTTCAATATTGACGAAAGAAAATAATTTAAATTTAATTTAATAATAATGACTTTTGAACTTGTAAAAAAACAACTATATAAAAAATGGCACATGAAGATTCAACTCCTCCCCCCATGTAGCGGTGTATGACCTTGTATTGATCAAATTTATAAAAAAAAAAGCAAGAGAAAGCTATGTGTTGATTGTTAAACAAGTATAATACATTTTCTTTCCTTGTTTGGAATATTGTTTACATTTCTACAAGGATTGTTTACAAATTGTTTATTTACGAAATTACAAGTCGATACCATAGACACAGGGATACCTTCCCTACACAGTATTTTAATTTATATGTAGTTGAAAGGTAAAGTGATTCCTCTATTGTCTTTTTTATAAAACATCAATAAATAATTCCAAGAATTTGATATTAAAGTTAAAAGTATAAAATAACATATATTCGATATTTTTTTTTTTTTTACAAATTTGGAAACATGATTTTTTTAAAAGAAACTAATCAACTATTTAATCAATGTTCTGCATCGGATAAACATTACATTAGTCATCTAGTTCGGTACCTATATTTGTCATTCTTTCGTTTCATACTGTTTTTAGTTGTTGGTTTATTATCCTCATTTTCACTAGCGTTGTTTACTTTCGGATATTAAGATTTAAACTAATCATTATAAAAAGAAAGAAAAAGATAGTGAATTATTTTTACATAAACTTTCAATAGTATTTTCCGGCTATTGGTTTTAACAAAAGTCGGTCGCTTAAAAAACAACATAAATGTCAAGAAGAAAACAAAAAAAAAAAAAAAAAAAAAAAAAANAAAAAAAAAAAAAAAAAAAAAAAAAAAAAAAAAAAAAAAAAAAAAAAACTTACAAATCTAAGATATTTTTGCTGGCTCGTCTTCAGCGAAATAACAAATTTAGTGGTGTTTTATCGAGATGGTAAACCTTGTTAATCTATTAAATATTTGTGATTTATTTTCTGTTGCAGAAATGAAAGAAAAAAGTAAAAATGCTGCTAGAAGTAGAAGAGAAAAAGAGAATGCAGAATTTGCAGAACTCGCCAAATTACTTCCACTTCCAGCTTTGATAACAAGCAATTTAGACAAAGCGTCAGTAATTCGATTGACTACAAGTTATTTAAAAATGAGACATGTGTTTCCAGATGGTAAGTTGTCACTTTTATAAATCTTCTTAAAACTATTTAAGTAATCATTATACATCATGATGATGATGAAGCAAGAATGCTTTGATACCATTCTCGTAACTTAGGTTCTTGTGTAATCTCCTGATATTTTTTTGTTTTTCTTTGTAAAAATAAAACACATATCTTATTTTTTAACACATTTATGGATAATATTTATGTAATATCCAGTTCCAGCAAATGAACCAGATTTCTATGACCTACTATTTCTGTATAAGACCTTATGTATGGTCCCGAAATCCAAAATACGGGCATCGAATCGTTACAATACTTTATTTATTTTCCTGGATTAAGAATGAAGATAAATTAAAAATAATTACTGCACATAGAAATTGTAGAACATAGCTTCTTTTTCATTCGTTATTTCTATATACTAATTAGGCATAAATAATAAATATAAATCTTTAGATAGGTCACGTTCAAAAAAAATATCTTTTAATGCACAAATCTATCTTGAGCATTGAAAGAGAAAAAATTACTCGAAACGTGTGTTATCATTATTTTAAAATGAAAATAATAATATGATTCACATTGTCACGTGAACTAAATAAATAGCAAGGAGTGAAAAATCAAAATAATTGTGTAAAGGTTGCATTCTGCTGTGTTTAGTTTGATAGAAAAAATACAAACAGCGCGTCGACCTATCTCACAGAAGATTTTCTAAAATAATAATGAACGCATACCGAGGGGAATTTTTTGAAAAGAAAAATGTCATTGCTCTCATATTTTTCCCACTTTTTTGTGGACTTTGGGATTACTTTGCAATGGGTACTCTGCATGTTTTTCACACTATTTAGATTTCTATAAATTTATTCAAAGTATTCTTTGTAATTTTCATTTTCGGGGTTTCTAATTTGAAGCTTAAATTTTTAATACTTTTGGTATTTTAAAGTGGTATCAAACATTACAATCGTATTTGCCCCACAACTGGAGAGCTTGGCAATCATTGCTTTAACATTGGTATAATAAAGGTAATTAATATTTTTGACATCTCTGCCGAAAAATGTCCTAAATTCACGTATTTTCTTCTCCTCAAAAAATTCGATTGACTATCTGAGTGTCATACCTGTTTGGTAAATTCTATTGTACCTATTTTTCACACTTGAGAAAGAGGTCTTTTTTCAATTTTTTACGTTACTCCCTGAATTTGATATAATGTTTTTAATTTTTGTTTGGTATCTTGTTTAACATTTGATAGTTATACTATAAAGTTAGGAGTAAAAATAATAAATTTCAATACTACAAAATTTCATTCCTGGGAGAGCAACAGATTTAAGATATCTATCCTGCACAACGCGCTCTAAGATATTTCTATTAACGAAGCCAATCATTGATCGCCGCCAACTTTTTTCTTTATTTTATTTTCCACAAAATTATTTAAGTTATAAAAGTACGAAAACTTTTACAAAGATTTGTAAACTTCTTGCTCACAATAGCTAGTGGCATACTTTTTTTTCAGAAAGTGTTTGATTACTCTAATAGCATAAAACTGAAGTTTCTTACATAAATAATGGTATTTTTTTGCAATCCTTGGATTTGCGGATTGTTAACTCTATTGAAAGGATTGGAGGATCCGCATATATGACAACTAAATTAAAACAAGTCGCAGGCTCTAATTTATCTACTTTTAAAGGCATGATTATGACAGTTACTATATAAATAAATTTTCTGATTTATATATTTAGATTATTTTTTAAAAAAAATCTCGTACACTTTTATTAATGCTACTCTACTCTATAACGATGCCACTAAACTTATTGTCGCCTTTATCGCTACACAAATATTATATGCACTCACTCGAATATAAACAGATTTTATCAAATTCGGTGTTGTTTGTTTAAAATCTTTTTGGTTTCATCTTTCTTCAACCCTTTTAAATAAACCAGTCTAATTAAAATCAAGATGAAAGTGTGATCAATAATGTTCTTTCTAAAAAAATGGATCTGATCTGATTAAATCAAAACCCATCATTAGGTGATTATATGGTTAACCAGATTGCAGCTGTATATAAATAGTTCGAATAAAGGCATGCAAAGAAAAGTACAACTTTAACTTTCACATAAAGGGATGCCGGAGCTGGATTTTTTTATTATTGTCATTTTATCATGCAATTTAGGCACTGTTTTTTCTAGCCCTGTGAACGGTCATTAAAAATGGATCAAATTCTAACACTTCCCCAGCAAGAGATTTGTGCCAGTTGTTATTCTTATTATTATTTTTACTTTACCATGTTTTTTGTTGAACAAATTTTAATCTGCCGCGATTAATACCATAACTATACACAATTAAGGAGCGCGGTAGTGCTCCGCCCCGCCAAGTCAAAAAAATGCGGTAGCTACCAAGAGTATATTATACGCCACAGCTTACATTGCCGATTTCAGCTACTTCCAGAGGAAAAACTACACACCTCAGGATAAAAATGATTATTTCC
>CM022885.1:28828224-28847828 GCA_012654025.1 Pachypsylla venusta | reverse complement strand
GGAATTTAAAGTCATTAGGTATTTCGAAGAACGGAAGAGCGGATAGCGGGGCCCAAAATAGATTTCATGTCTTTTTTGGGGTGATGACTTGGCGGGGAATTTTTATAGCACGCAGTGGTATTTTTGGGGGGATTTTAAATATCAACTCGACCATAGGGACCTGTGACAGGCAGACGGACATCATAGGTCTAGTAATATGATTCCGTCCTATCACCTTGGGTAGGGATACCTAATAATCACCTTTTTTAGAGTACCTATATTGAGCCCAGCGCTGTGTACAATGTTACCATCCCAAAGTACATCTACTAGATACCGCATCATCTCTTCTTCTGACACTGCCTACTTGTTTGTTATTTGATTCTATTCCTTGTCAATCAGGATGTCATTTAATATTTTGTTTATATTTATCTCACCTCCAAGATTCTTATTTCAAAACTTACTATGTCAGTGATAAGATCAGTTTGATTGTTATTGTCGCTCAAATTGTAATATATTTGAATATAATCAAGGGGTAATGATAAATCGTATAATCATTATGAAGATCTCAATAAAATATCACAAGAAGTAAAGAAAATACCTATATCTATTCCATAATCTTGCACAGAATACAGTGTAAATGCAAAAAAAAAAAATAAAAAAAAANTATATATATATATTCCACTATCTAAATTATTTCATAATAACTCCTTGATATTTTTTCTTATCAACACTAGGATGTATATGATGCGGTGATAAACAGTTTTATCTTTTCCTGAAGACATTATCAGGCGGTAAAACTACGATGTATTATTTTTTGTGAATTACCATGTAATGTTATGATCACACAAAGTAGTCCTTTTGTTATTCAAGAAAAAATATAATTTGGGAGTTTAAATTAAAGTCTCTCATTATAATTTATGAAATAGTCCGAAGGTTGTCACCTTCTGGGCGTCAAATTTGAAAATCTTGGATTAACATCTTGGGAAAGTACCAAAGGAAAGACTGAATTTTCTATCAAATCGGAGTTCTTCACACGAGTCAGAAACTATTTAAATCAAATTAAAGATGTTGAAATATTTCTTTAAAAAACTTATCTTTTATCATTTAATATTTGTTTCAGGTTTAGGTAATGCTTGGGGATCATTGCCTTCATTTACAAATCCTAAAGAATCAAATATGAAAGAGCTAGGATCTAATTTGCTACAGGTATGTACTCCATTCTTATGTCTAACAAATAAATCAAATTCAAAAAATCTTAAAATAGACCTCCAAAACTTTTGATTTTTTTTTCAGCCTTTCAAAATTTGATTAGCTTTCAAGCGATTCAGTTCAATCGCTTTAAATGCAATTTAACCAAACATTGAACATATCAAGCATTTCTCCTCTGCTACCGTATTCAACATAGTTTTGATGTTCACATTTTTTTTTTTNTTTTTTTTTTTTTTGCAAACACTATGGTTATAGTATTATATTTAATTGTATTTTTTACAGACATTAGATGGTTTCATTTTTGTCGTCGCGCCTGATGGTAAAATGATGTACATTTCGGAAACCGCCTCAACACATTTAGGATTATCTCAAGTTGAATTAACAGGAAATAGTATTTATGAATATATTCACAATGATGATCATGAGGAAATGAACAAAGTTTTGTGTCTTCCACCAGCTATGCAGCCGCATCCACAACTTCTATACAATCACGGTAAGAAAATAGGATTGTAGTAATAGAGCTAAGGAATCTTTGTTTGCATAAAAGAAGAAGAGATTTATGAAAAATAATCTATTTTCTTTATTAAATTAAGAGCATTTTCCGCTTTATTCATGAATATTCGCGACAGAAGTGTTTTTTCTTCGTGTCGTTTTGTTTTTATCATTTTCCGTTTTTCCATCAAAAATAAGTCTTGCACCAAGGTTTTTTGTTGTCTTTTTATATGTCATCACTAGAAGCTTAAAATTATATTGGCTTACGAAAAATTTACTTCTTGATAATATTATGCTTCAAATAAATAAATATATTACATTACATTCATCGGCACTTAAATTCAATTATAAAGTAAAGATCCTCAAGAATTTTTAATTAAAAATATTTTACTTTCTCCTTTGTTTGCAGAATTTGAAATTGAGCGAACATTTTTCATTCGCATGAAATGTGTTTTAGCAAAAAGAAATGCAGGACTGACAACAAACGGATACAAAGTAAGTTCGCAAATTTAAATTTATGTATTTGTGCATTATTTTTATTATGAAATTCGTAATCCCGAAATAAATATTAGCACTAATGCATTTACGCAATGAAAGATAAGTGTACAATCGATGATCTTCTTCAAGTATCCAAACAAATAAAGTGGAATATATTGCGAGACAGATTCTTCTTTGCTGGATTATGTACTCTAGATCCGGTATCTGTACTGATTTATAAAAACGTGTGACATCATTAAGAACCATTTTGTAGGCGGATCGTGTGTATGAATTCATTAATTTCTCACCTGTCCCCAATAAATACATTATACCTTTACAAAACTATATCTATTACAATTTGTTTACTATTCTATTCGTACATTCTTCAAATTGTTAGTTTAAAATGGATCTATTTTTATTTATTTTTACAATAAGGGCCAAGATTTATTCTATTATTATAAGTCTGACTCATTGAAATCCTTTGCTTCCAATTCTTATTGGTCATTGACAAAATAGGGTATATGATAGTTGACATAAATAATTATTTTTTGCCCCCCGAATAATGTTAGTCATCATAATAAAATTATATCAATAACACAAAAAAATGAATTACCATACCATGATGATATTACAGATTTGCTTCCTATGTTTTTTGAACTATCAATTCTTTGGGTGAATTGGGCCCATAAAACAATAATTTATTATTGTTGTTGTTTTTCAGGTCATTCATTGTGCCGGATATTTAAAAGTAAAATTCTTCCATTTAGAAAATAACGGTCATTTTGATGGATGTTTTCAAAATATAGGTCTAGTTGCCGTTGGACATTCGTTACCACCAAGTGCCATCACGGAAATTAAACTCCATTCTAATATGTTTATGTTTAGAGCTTCGTTAGATTTAAAATTAATTTATTTAGATGACAGGTAAGATGATTTTTGAATTGTTCAAATCAATAGTAAGATACAGAAAGTGTTTCATGACTCTTGAAAAACGGGTCCGTTAGTTGGTCGGTCATTTAGTTCCTTTCATAATCTTTTCTTCTTTAAGTTTAATATACCCGAAATATTCCAATTGTTTGAAGGGACTCCATTTTATTTATAAAGCTTTAACTATTCCATTTTATGACTAACTTTTACTAATAGAAGATCTAGTTTTTAACGTTGTATTGGCAATTGACTGATAATTTTGTTATCCAAAAGTTACAATCAACTGAATGAATTCTAACCACTGAGAGAATACGATGATTACGCCTCTTCTCTTGATTTTACATATAATAAAGTACAGTGTTAAAATAAATAAAGAAAACAAAAGAAATAAAAAAATGTGTGATAAATGATACGTATGAACTATATCCTATCAACACAGCCTCGTATCACGTTCCTCTCATAACGACATGAGAAATTGAAAGGATGCGCAAATATTGATATCAGCTGTTGTTGTAACTACCACACTATCTAAAAAATACATTTTTTTTTAACATGATGCGATTTTTTGCGTTATTATCTTGTGTCATAAAGCATTTTTAAACATGGATGTCTAAAAGGAGATATTTAATTAGGTTTTAAAGTCAAAATGTACCTACTTATCTACTGAATTTAATATCCATATACATGAAGTTCATCTGAGAGGTGTGTAGGATGCTGTTAGTCTCTTGACAACCTATTTTTCCTCCATTCCATATTTCCTTGTGTTTTTAGTAATGCATTAGGTACTTATTAGGTTCTAGCAATTATTGATACCTTTCCTTAATTCCTTATTGAAATATTTCCTGTTACAATTCTCCTTAGTACCTCTTCGTGATTATATCTGTCCACTTTCTTTCACATTACTGTATAGTACCACATTTTAAATTCCTTAATTCTCCATTACTCTACCTTCGATAAGTTCGCATCCATACAAGGACCTTTTTGTGTATTACAATATTTATACCCTTCCCTGGATATCCCTACTGAGTTTGCTATTTTCTGTGCTGCTCATATTGCGTCTTTAATAATTATTACCTCACAAAGATACTTCCAATAAAATGGCAATCATTAATTTATGAATGATCTCAGTAAATTAGACTTAGAAAATATTCTGTTCCACAAAATGAAAGGGAAAGAATAATATTATAACATTGAAGAGTAAAAGTGAAAAAATAAAGGAAAGTGCAGAGCACATACTTTTAATGTAGGTACTTAAACAAAGTCCCCCTTTTGTGTATTTTGTATATAGGGTATTAAAAAGAGAAAACTTCTCCCGTATCGTGTTTGTATAATATTCGAAAAATGACGATATCTTACAATAAAAAAGATATTCTGTATGAATACAAACATTACAAAGGTTACAGAGAAGATAAATAGATGAGATTGCAGTTAGAGTCTGCGACTCAAAAGTTAAAGCACTAAGATTTTTTCCGAAAAGATAAAGCAAAATCCGTATCAGATAGACAATTTTCTTTCCTATTTTTCCTTTTCTCTTTGAATTTTCAAAGCTAATAATTGACATTTGCTCTGAAAACCATCTCAACGACTAAATGTTCAAAGGATACTTAAATAAGCATGAGGACGATTCAAAAATCAATCAAATAAATTCAAAAATATTTCTATTTCCTATTGAAATATTTTCTGAATGAAATAGGTACCCAGTATGAGTATGTATAAATTTTCCAGATGTTCAAAAATGAATCAAGTAGTACTGTGTTCGCAATACTGTATATTATGCCAATTATATTTGAATGAAATAATGTCTTTAGTGAAAGCGGTTTCCTCGTCACAAGTAGTCCTATGTTCGCAATACTGTATATTATGCCAATTATATTTGAATGAAATAATGTATTTAGTGAAAGCGGTTTCCTTGTTGCAAGTAGTCCTGTGTTCACAATACTGTATATTATGCCATTTATATTTGAATGGAATAATGTATTTAGTGAAAGCGATTTCCTCGCCCAAGTAGTTCGCAATACTGTATATTATGCCATTTATGTGTTCGCAATACTCTATATTATGCCACTTATATTTGATTTCCTCGTCGCCCCGTAAAAAATTTTTTATTCCTTGATTTATTCTTGACTCTCCCCTTCTTTTTGCTGATTTTTTTTTTTATAAAAGGAGGTAGACACACCCTGCAAGTTTTTCAGTTTCAACAATGGGAGGTCGTTAAAATATTCTATATAGAGTATCAAAATAAATGATTAATAATTCTTACACTCCTTCAGGATGATGAAGTGCTATTGTATAATCTTCAACTACGGAGGAAAAAAATGGAGGCAGGAAGTTGTTATACAAAGTAACCACATAGAAATTAGATACTAAATCCTAAGAAACGTATAATAAAAGACATATACAATGTTTATATGCGGAGTAGATCTTACACATTTAAATAGCCCATAAAATTAAAACTGAGCGCCAAACATTCAAACAGGCCAAAAATTCAACATTTTTCGTTGCACCAGAAAGTAAAATTATCTATAATTTTTTTTTAATTATAAAGTGGGAATGAAGTACAAATACCTACAGCGAACCCAGAGATCAATCATGTTGTATTGACTAGTCGTCTGATGTGTTTATATTGTACTCTGAATTAAATATTAAAACCCAAAAATCGTTTCACAGAGGAAAACTATTTAATTTGGAGGAACCTAACATACTGATTTTTTTCAGGGTTTCTCATCTGACGGGATACGAACCTCAGGATCTCATTGAAAAAACAATTTACCATTATATTCATGGATGTGATATTTTTGATATGCGTTTTGCTCATAGTACATGTAAGTTTTTGATTCATGAAACTTTTCGTAAAATGCAAATTTTAAAACAGTCAATTTCTAGTTTGGAATCGCACTCGAGCATTGTACAAACTACTGAGGACAATGAATTCATTGAGCTGTTGTTGTACAAACAAGATTTGTCTACCTACAGCTAAAATAATTCAAAGCGAAAGAAAGTAAAATACAAATAAATTCAGTACGGCTGTTAAAAGAACATAAGCTTAGTGTAAAAATTTTCTCATACTATACATATATATACTGTCTTCGCGGACGATCGTTAATGTAAATTAGAAAATATTGACAAACTAATAAATAAATTTTTAAAAATGTCCTCGGGCTCATACAAAATTTTACTCGTGCCAAATTTTACTCTCCAGGCCCAAAGTGAATGGTTACATTAGCAAAACAAACTAATTGTTTATCATTATTTACTTATATTTTCTTTATTTTATTTTCAGTATTATGTAAAGGCCAAGTTACAACAAAGTATTATAGATTTCTAGCCAAAGATGGAGGTTGGGTATGGATACAAAGCTATGCCACAATTGTACATAATAGCAGATCTTCACGTCCCGTGTGTATAGTCTCAGTCAATTATGTTTTAAGGTAATTTAATTTCTCTTATTATTATCTAATAATGAACCAACTATGATAAATAGTGCCGCAACTAAAACAAATCAAATGCTCCAGCATCCACCCGCTCTAAAACGTAAATGAATATAATGGTCAGTACCTGAGTCGTATCAGAGACACGACTTTTCATTGTGGAAGAAAATAGTCACTTCTCGAAAAATAAAAATATCTCTATGCAATAAGGACAAAAAAAAAAAAAAAAAAAAAAAAAAAAAAAAAAAAAACGTTGCTTCGCGTCCGTAAAAGTGGTCAAACCAGTAAACAATGACAGTATGTAACTCCCTTTTTCTGATTTCTCTTCTATTCTGATCTCATATATTTCTCCAAATTTCTTTATTTCTCACTTTGTAAAAAAGGGACTTTCCACCTTGCCCCCAAAATCTAGTTTCCAAGGTATCTAAATGAATAGTGTATGCTTCTAAAACCAGTATATTAAGTCTTACCAATTGAGATGTCAGTGGTTATTCTTCTGTGTTATTTCTAATATGTACAACATTTTTTTTTTCATTTTTCAGTGATCAAGAAGCAAAGGATCTTGTCTTAACCAATCACACAGATGACTGTAGTATACTTCCTTCAATGAGTTCTTCTTCATCATCTTCAAAAGCACCAATCAGTGCCAAGTATAGTGATTCCAGTGGTAGCAGTAATGAAATGGACCGATGGAGTACACCAAATGTTAATACAGATCTATATAATTTTGACTGGTCAAATAATGGTCAATCATGGTCTTCAAATATATATTGTCCAATAACAGAATCGTCAATTCATTCGTCAAGTTCGTGTTCTAGTTCTGCTATTAGTTCTCCTGAACAATATTTATCTTGTTCATTTAATTCTCCTATACCACAACCATTAACTCCACCAAATTATAATAACGTAGTCTCCGCTCCAACAGCAGGTTATACCAGTGTTATAGTAGACACACAACAGTATGTCAATGAATATGTACACTGAAAAATAATTGTTTATGCTGATGAATAAGCTTAAAGTACCTTACAGAGTTGTTGCTGTGTTCTTTGTAGTTAAAAATTAAAAGGACAAACTATTTTTTTTATATATAAGAAGTACATGTTTTCTGTGGATTCTGATTTGGGAAATGAGTAAATAAGAGCATAGGTATGTTTTTAAGCTAACTTGTTTCGTCCTTAAGACATAGTCAGAGCTATAATGATTTTTTAATAGGGAAAAGAGTACACGATGAAGCCAGTTAATATCTCTGAAATTTGTATTGGTTAATTATCTTTATCCAACTGATGTAGTTATTTTCTAAAATTGCATTGATGTAGTTATTTTCTAAAATTGCAATACTGATCTGACATTAATTTTAATAATTATAACGTAATCTTTTTTATAAGTGTATCGAAAATATGCATTCACATAAAAATGTAATGTAAATATTCTTGTGTTTTATGTCCACTTTTGGTGGGCGTCATAGCAATAGAAGGTATTTCACAAATTCCAATACATTGCTTCTTTTCATTTAATTTTGAATGCTACATTATTTGTCACTTTACCATAGCTATTCAATTGTCCTCATGAGGCTCAGTGAGCCTAAACCAAGACCAAGTCAAATAGAAAAATTGAAATAATGTTTCATAAAGACTGTAACATGCACCTCTTTGGTGCAAGACGAGCCTGATGAACACTGGGCTTCAGACGCCTGTAAATCTTTGTTATATATATATATATATATATATAAAAAAAAATAGAACCAAATGTACAGAATAAATTAAAAATAAAACATTCGAGTACTTATGGATCCCAGATAAGCTCGCTAAATAATGACAATGTTCACTGGGCGACCCTTTGAAAGTTTTAAATGTAACTATTTGTATGGGCGGATGTAGTTTCTCATATGATACTTTTAGGGGAGTCATTGAATTTAGTAATAAATGCTAAATTTAGCTCTCATAATTGGGTATGAACCAACATTTCTCCTGATTACGAGTCAGTCACTCTTCTAGTAAAACTTCTAGGCTGTTTAATATTTTCTATCCAAGCGAAGCACTTTTAGAATTCTTGCTTATTGTATTTCTTCTCATTTTTATTTTCACATTTGAAACAGAAAATATTTCGAAACTTTCGAAAAAAAAAAAAAAAATATTATCAATAATATTGCTATTATTTTTTCGTTATTATAATATTGTTTAAAATCATTATAAAGTTTTTTCAAAAACAAGTTTGTAAACAATTTTCCTTAAAAAACTCATTTTGAGAGGAATGGGGCATAGCCTCCCGTACCTACTAAATCCGCCTATGACTGTCTGTAGATGTAAATTTTAAAATAAATATATATATAAAAAATACTTTAAATTATTTAAAATAATTATTTTGTATAAATAATTACTATTATGTTTTTATTTCCACTAAAACTATTTTACAAGAAATTATTGACAAGTTTAAAAATCGAAAAAATGCTTATAACATCAACATTGAATTGCATCAATTTTCTGCTGCTACAGTTTTATTTATCATCTATTCTTGAGCAGGCTGATAATTGAGAAGTACACCCAATACCATGCCAATCACTGCATCACGGCAAAAGTTCATACCGGTCGTACTATTTTACATGAAATTATTGACAAGTTAAAAGTCGAAAAAACGCTTATAACATCAATATTGAATTGCATCAATTTTCTGCTGCTACAGTTTTATTTATCATCTATTCTTGAGCAGGCTGATAATTGACAAGTACACCCAATACCATGCCAATCACTGCATCACGGCAAAAGTTCATACCGGTCGTACTATTTTACATGAAATTATTGACAAGTTTAAAAATCGAAAAAAACGCTTATAACATCAATATTGAATTGCATCAATTTTCTGCTGCTACAGTTTTATTTATCATCTATTCTTGAGCAGGCTGATAATTGAGAAGTACACCCAATACCATGCCAATTATGGCAAAAGTTCATACCGGTCGTACTATTTTACATGAAATTATTGACAAGTTAAAAATCGAAAAAACGCTTATAACATCAATATTGAATTGCATCAATTTTCTGCTGCTACAGTTTTATTTATCATCTATTCTTCAGCAGGCTGATAATTGACAAGTACACCCAATACCATGCCAATCACTGCATTTTACTTACATTAGGATACTTCTGAGACATAAGTTCACACCGGTCGTAGAATTGAGTGATCAAATTAACATTTATTCCACAAATTGTGTTTTGAAAGCCGTAAGTTTGTATGTTTTTTTAACATCAGCAAGCAGTGCATTCCCAACCTTTGTCCGATCAATTTGAAAGTTAACTTTGTTATTTAAGTTAAATTGATTGTCAAACTTTCAAACTTGTCAAATATTGAGCAATTTAAAATAATACAGAATTTGAATGCAATCTATCATTACATTCTAATCAGGCTTGTGCGAGGATTTATTTATGTATTCTAGACGGATCGAGGTATCGAGGACCATTTTATCTTCTGAATTAATAGTTCAGGGGCATAAGTAATAATTCAGTGCTTTCGGATGGCTTCGTCCGCTTCATCGGCATATTAGATCATAATTTCATTACAAAACAACCCTACATATTTAGGATCTATTTAGGTAACATTTTTAAAGAAATACTGAGTTTCAAGTATGATTATTATGTCATAACTCAGTCATTTTAACAAAATATTAGATTGAAGCTCCCCTCTTGCGCACGTCCCTCATTCTAATAGGTTAAATAAAGTACAGAAGAATGCTTCCATAAACGTAGATAAAGGCTATGTACAATGTAAAATATATTATAATCTAAAATGGTAACGTTTCTAATTAAATAATTTACTCCATTAGACTTTAAGTCCTGTCACTGAACAGGTTAATTACGTCTAAGGATGTGTTTCATCCTCGGCCAGAAGTTCACCACGAAACTAACGCTAAACTGATGAATTAATCTAAAACTAAGTCAAACCGCGGAGGTTACAAATATGAGAAACCTGGTCTGAATAGGTCAGATACAAACAATTTCAGTTCTAGTATTCTTCTTTCTAAAACCCCGAATTTTTGAGAAAAATCTGATTTAAAATTGAAAAAATTCACTGTACCGTTTTATTATTTTCAATACTGAACCTTTGGAATCATCTACAAAAAAAAAAAAAATGTGTTCTTTTTCATTTGGAATGCTGAATCCAAATATTCAACAAAAAATTGGTGTAATTGTGTTGATAGGTAATGGTTACTTTTTTATTTAGAATAAATTATGACTACTCTATGATTATTGAATAACTTGAACACGATTTTCTTCATGATGTTATTGATAATTCAGTCGCCTCAACGCAGAAAAATGTAAACATATATAATTTATTCATGAGAGAATTCTTTTTTTAAATGCGACACTTATTTTTTTTTTTTGGCAACCGACCTTTTGTTGTTTTTTTCAAGATGTCTATTCGTTAATTTCTTTCAACGTTCGTCTGGCTCGTGGTGCCAAAGTAATTTTGAGCAATCTTACAATAGGAGCTTCTAATGTCAACGAAATGCAGAATGAAAGTAAAAAGGAGGCCACAACATTTCCAAAGTATAAAATGAGGGTGAGCGCGTTGTGAATATGAAGTGGACCATCTAATTGGAAACTAGTGAGAACCATTATAACTGGATGGACAAGGTAAGCACAATATGTGAGCCTACTCAAAGGTTGTAACATTCTAAAAGATAATGCTGAGTTAATACATCCTCCATGACCTGTACAACATGCGAAAACTATCCATGCTAATGCAGCTCCCCAAGCTGTATGACCAACAGAAACGTAGAGAGCAGATCCAACAGCCTCTAATGTAGTCAAATGTAGACCATAGACTAGACAAAACAAGGTGGCTAGAGAAAGGGTCCAGCCAAGGACTGAACTCATCTGAAATCATACAATTAGAAG
Organism: Pachypsylla venusta; assembly: GCA_012654025.1. Lineage (NCBI taxonomy): Eukaryota > Metazoa > Arthropoda > Insecta > Hemiptera > Aphalaridae > Pachypsylla > Pachypsylla venusta. The sequence goes on along the minus strand of CM022885.1, from coordinate 28,836,424 downwards.
TTCTCAATAAAAAAATAAAATGAAAATTTACTTTTATAATAAAATAATCATTTTATAATCATCAGGGAAGAATAAATTTTCAAATAAAGATCTGAGTTTGCCGAAAACAGGTTGATATGAACTTTTGGGTAATCTCAAATTAAACTATTTTTCACCATTTTCCCAAACTTAAATGTCGAAATAGGTAGAACACCTCGCTTTAAGAGGAATGCCTCTAAACCAGCAGAGCTCTGACGAGATGAAAGAGTTACAGTTTGGTGAATTTGAAGAGATGGATAGGGAATGAAGATTTACTGGCAGAGCATGGGCGTAGGAAGGGGGGGCAGCTGCCCCCCCTAGAAATTCTCGAGAGTATGCAGCACGGAAGGGGCAACTTAAATTTACACTAGATAAAATGATTTTTGGAAGTAAAAAAGTCATCAAGTACCGAAATACGATAAATGCCACATTTTGTCCCTAATCCAACAGCCCCACGGTGAACAATCAAATGTATCTGTGGCAAACTTGTCGCATCGTTGAATCGCATTTGATAAATTTGGTGGGAAAACTCAAAAAAATTAACAAACGTTACAAAAGTATAGGTTCCATCTGGTTTTTTTTTCAGCTTTCCGTATATTTTTCCATTGTAAAACTCTTCCTGCTAGTTGAATTTCGCCGGTTTGGCACTTTCCTTTATCGATATTTATCGCAGGCCCTGGGGTCGCCCCTCCCCAATAACTGAATCATCAGTAACCCCTGGGGATTTATTATTAAATAAGTACCGATTTCNCCCGATATGAAGATCTCAGCCCCCCCCCCCTAGGCCAGATGCTGGCTACGCCCTTGTGGCAGAGGAAAAAAGGAAGAAATCTAAACAACTGTGACTTATTCACAGAGGAATTGTTTTGTTTCTGTGGAATTGTTGTTCAAAGGCTTGTTTGATTGATCACGGTTTACATACGCGTTGTTCTGTTTCTTTAGAATCCGTACACAAACGGTGCAAACTGCAACCTGATGTTAGTGATTCTGTACATCTGTAAATATTTTCATGGACACCCAAAATGTAAAGATAAGCAGTGTTTTTAAACTTTTTAGGGTCCACTTGACATATTTTTTGCTACATAGGGAATGAACAGGAGAAACAAAAAAGTATGCTCCAAGGTTTGTCGTACTATTCGTTGAAAATAGTACCCAGGTCATACAACAAGGACCGAGGAGGGAGAAGAGATGATATGGCACCGGAAAGAGATGGATTATACTGAACGGGCAGTACAGCAACAAGGACCGAGGAGGGAGAAGGGATGATAAGGCACCGGAAAGAGATGGATTATACTGAACGGGCAGCACAGCAACAAGAACTGAGGAGGGAGAAGAGATGATATGGCACCGGAAAGAGATGGATTATACTGAACGGGCAGCACAGCAACAAGGACCGAGGAGGGAGAAGGGATGATAAGGCACCGGAAAGAGGTGGATTATGCTGAATGGGCAGAACAGCAACAAGGACCGAAGAGGGAGAAGGGATGATAAGGCACCGGAAAGGGATGGATTATGCTGAATGGGCAGCACAGCACCGTATTGACAAGTGGGTGATAAATTAGTTGATACCTTTTTGCATTAGGTATTAATATACCACCCATTCTTTCAAATTTTCTTACTTACATTAATGAACGACATGCGAATTTTCTAGTGCTGTGTGTTAAGCACAGAGTTTTATACTTACAGTCGATAATTTGATTTTGTTTTTACTTCTCAACAAAAACCAACCAGAGAACATTCCAACGAGATAAGGTCCAAGTCTGGTCCAAGGTTTGTCGTACAATTCGTCGAAAAATGCAAACGGATCTTGAATTCTATAATAAAGATAAATGAAGATTTAAAAAATGTTTCACAAAATTCCTTGTAATATGTACTATTGTTGATTCGCTCAGTTGATTCAACATGGGGGGTTTCATGCCGACGTTCAGCGGTTGGAGCCCAGAGTAATGACAGATTTTTCAAAGGTAAATAAAAATTGATAGTATCATTGTATTAACGTTTCTTAAGTTAACAAAAATACAAATCGTTACTCCTGCCTGACATAGACCGTCTAATTATATAATGAATAAAGCAAGATAATCTAATGCTCTCCCCGGGGTGCAGGATGATCCAAGAACTTTCCAGGTGAAAATTCGGTAGTAATTCTTCATTTTTTTCAAGCCCAAAATCTACTGAAGAATTTGAATCCACATTTCTTAAAACTACTTTTTTTTAAAAAAAATCAAAATGATTTTTTAGGATGAAGTCCTAAAAAATTTTTGTTCTTATAGGGACATGAAAAAATTTGTAATACCTAATAACAAAATGATTTTTTATTACCTAGCACGATATCCAAAATGAAGTGAAATCATGATAGTTGTTGCCCAAGATGAAATTAGTAAAACTATAACAGCACCCGCAGCTACCCTGAAATATCTGAGAAAAAATAAATAAAGTATAAGTAAAGAGCATAACTTTACTTTTCGTGGTAGAATGCAGATGGTAATTTAATTTTTTGTGTATGTATTTCAGAGGATTCTCTGAAAGCTTAATTCCTAATTTAGTTGAAGGTGTAAAATAACATAGAAAAAAACCGAACGAATAGAGATTCAGTTTTAATATCCACGATTTTTGTTTAAAAGTCTATTTGTCTGTTCTTTCTACGATAACTCTCAAAAGCCTTGTCCGATTTTGATGAAACTGGGTATGGACATTTTTCTTATAGAATTTGCTGATTTTGGCTCCATCGGTCCACTTTGGGCCTCAAGGTGACTATTTTAACTGCGTGAGATGTACACATTACCGCTAGTCATGCCTGTTTTTTATTTTTGGGCGGAAAGGGGTTGGATAGTATGGTTTTATTTTGCTGATTGACATGGTTCTGCTTTCGTAAATTATTATTTTTTTTTAAAAAAAAAAGATGTTTGACGAAAGAAAGGAGGAAGCAAAACAAACTTACTTTACAGATATGAGCAAGATCATTATGGCTAAGGCATAGAATTGAGTATCATTTGACATGTACCAACTCCACAGCATGCACTGCAAAGAAAAAGAAATGTGGAGTACTGTTAACTTTGAAAAAAAAAATAGTGGGCCACGAAGTACCACAGCCTTTTTTAGGTTTTGTTTTGAACGATATATTTATTTTTAGTTCAAATCCAAATAAAAATTGTGTTATGTACGTTTGACTCATTGACAGAATATAAGAAATTTCTCCACCTGAGCGGATGGTGTTTGATATGCTAATGAGCTTACCATATCTTTCATTGGGAAGAGACTGTTAATGTAGAATACGTTTCTCCACCAATACAAGTCGCAATTATACTGATCTTGACTCAAAGGTTCGAATACAGAAACATTTCTAAGCCAGCGCATATTAATTTCAGCCATCAACAAAACAAACAAATAAGCCGGAGTTAACCTGAAATCAACAAAAATAATTTAATGATAATACGGGTATTTATGTACCCACCCTAATTTTTCTTGAATATAGTAAACATTAATAATTTGATTAAAATTGGGATATAATTATTATTGATAATTACTAACAGGTGAAAACATCCCGCAACTTTACAAAATTCATGGTAGTGATTCCAAAATAATTAACTTTAAAATTAGGTATTTAAAAAAATATCTGTTTCCGTAAAAAAAAAAAAAAAAATGGTAATATTTGGGTTTTAATTTCGAAGGCAGTAGAGTGGCTATGGTAAAGTAATGTAGACGACCTCGCGACAACCAGTTTAACGTAACGGGATGACCTGGAACGTATAACAGCACAGTTCCAACCCAATGCCAACAAAGGAGCTAGCCACCAGATAAATATTTTAAAATAGGTGATATGCAGAAAAAATACATAAATATTATTAAAAACTTTCACTAACTTATGAACGCCAACAGCTTTTAGCAAGTTGACTTCTTTCTAATGGGTGCCAATATATAAATATAAAGATACGCAATGTGCAAAGTTTTTAACACTTATTTGTAAGAGTTATACTCGTACACATTTTGTTACAAAAAATACTGCCCACAGCCACAGCCCCGCTGGTTATTAATAAATTACAATCTAGTCTGTCATAAGACAAGAACTTACCTTATAAATCTGTAGCCAAGTAGTTTAAAAAATTTCAGAACGCCAACTTGAAAGTCAGATTGTTGCTGCTTTGGTTTGCCCATAGTTGCTTCTTCGACGACCTGCTTCTTAATTGTTTTGAAATATAAATATGTCACCAAAAGTCCACTAAAATAAGACAATCAAAGTATTAATGTACCTCTACAAAAACCGCACTGATCTAATTCTTTCTTCCTCACTAAAAAAAAGTACACTTTACCGAATAGCACACGCTATGATATACTTTAGAGACATGGCTGTGAAGAACGATGTCTCTAAGGCTCTACGATGTCTAAGCGGCTAATTATTTAAATCAATCAATCAATAGTGGCATCATCATTTCCAATGGTAGCCAATTTTGTATGTGAATGCAACTCTAAAGAAGCTGTTAAAGTTTTCAATAGTCATCATGTTGTCACCTTATCTCAGAAGAGGTCTAAGTAAAGAAAAACAAATTTTACAGGAGAGTAAAAAACCATTTTTTTAAAGAAACATTTTACTTTTTCTTTTATATCTTGCTGACGGCTTACATTAAAGGTTTCATTCAATTTTCATTTAAAATATGAAACAAGAAGGGATATTTTACTACATCTAAAAAAATCTGTAATCTCTTTTATTCCACTTGTAAAAACCCTTCCAAAAAAAAGCCTTCGTTTTTGTACCTATAAGGAATCTATTTTGAAATGGATGCCTACGTCTTTAAGAATACATTAGAAATGCATGGTCTATGTTGAAATGGATGCCTGCGTCAAAGTTGGCTCTTTACAGCTCCACAATTGGATCTCTATTGTATTAACTTTGTTCCAAATTCAGTCAAATAGATTAAAGTCTATAATGATCCCCCATGCTATAAACAAATTATGGGCAGTATAGAAACAAATAAAATTGGCTCTCTGAAGAAGGGAGCTCTCTAGCAAAAACTGTAAGAGCTAGCTCAATTCTGATCATACCATTGGACGCGCCTTGATATTTTACATATGGGACAAAAAACCCGATTTTGAAAAAAATCGAGTTAGACCCCTTCTGAAATAAGGTGACGTGTATCTGATCTCGGATGCTAATATAATTGACATGGGCCACCAGAACCATGTCTATCACTGCAATATTTGCTTTAAACCATTAGCTCAGATGGACTCGTGAGGATGTTACCCTCAAGTAAAATCTTACAATTTTAGGTATGACCTATTTTCACTATGGAAGTTAGTAAATCATAATTCTTAATAGCTAGGTTATTAATACCTTAGATTATTTTTATGCATATTATTGAAAAAATACATGAAATAAAAAATGATCATGCCACTATTGATTGATAAGAAAAAATTAATTAATATGGTTGATACAAAGTAATTCATGCTCATATTTAAACCACAACTCAATTTTTAGGAAGTTGATTTTGGGTACTAAGTTCCTAAGATAACGGAAAGAATGTTCTGGTTTATACAATTAACACTGATATCATAAGACTAATTATACTGGGGCAAAAATGATATAGAAAATATACCTATTTGAACCGCACAGATAAAACGTCTAAGAAGAATAGCCACAATTTAATACACAATGAACAAATATTTTATAGTGGCCAATCATTAAATAAGACATCAATTGAATATAGATTTCGTTCTTATGTTGCTCGTGATTGATTAAATGACATTGAACAGGTGAATCTCCTTGAATATGGTGACTATTACATATTAAATTCGTTGGCTTTATTTGATTATAAGGATATGGTGAAAGAAAGAAAAAGTGAGGAGATACCAGATACCACTAGTAGCTAGTGGAGGTCAGCTATTGCCTATTGCTACATAGTTTATGTCATGGGAATCATTACCTGGACCTCAGCATGGTATTGATTGAAATGGAATCACGGAATGTTCACTATACTCGTACTATCAGCTACAATGTATGTTCATTTCTAATGGATAGTTCCAGGTATTCGAGCGAACAGAATTAATCATGATGATACAATGAAGAAGACAGATGTCAGCGTTTCCAAACTGCCACGGGATTCGCGAATATGATAGAGAGTTCATAGAGGATAGGAATTGTTCTTACAAATCGAGGCTGAACCATTTCGATTGATGTATCCCTATCTGTAGATGAATATAGAAGGATCTGACCAGAGGCCAGAATAGTATATCATTCGTCCTCACTATGGCTGGTTCTACGCACAACACCAGGACAACCGAACTTATTGGATAACCCAGGGACGTAACTAGGCTAGTCAACCACCCATTTTGGCGCCCAAAAACCTTGCGCCCGGGGCAGCCTCCCCGTTTCACCCCCCCCCACCTTAATTACGTCCCCGGGGTAACCTATATAAACCCATTTCTAGCATTTTAAAAACCTGTATCTAGATAGTGGGAGAAAACTTGATTTTAAGGGGAACCGTTTCAAATTTTGTTGTAGCAGCATCACCGCTATCACTACATTGAATACGGCTTGCTCTAAAGCTGCTAAATATTATTTCGTGGATTTTGTTTCCTGATAGGAACGGACAACTGTAAAATGTGTTTACAAAGACAATGCCTACTTAGTACTATGATCCCAACAATATTTCTTTAGGCTTAAAATGAAATAGTTTTATTTGTATCAAGGAGATATTTTGACAGCAAAGATCAAATAATGCATTAACCGAATGTCAAAATCCGACCTACATGATTGAAATTGTATTATTTGAAATAGAGCTCGTCCAGAATGATATACCCATAACAATATTGGGTTTCCAATACGACTATGAGGATAATTAATATTTTTTGGCAGAAAATATTTGATGGCAGAAAATAATTTCAAGATGTACTTAGTCAGAAACATTTGGTTACCATTAGGGATGGCACGTGGCACGAATGTCACAAATCGATATATATCGATATATTTTCTTCCGATGTATCGATACATTATATCGATATATTTTTCACGATATATCGTTTAATATGTACACTAATTTAGGTTTTTTCAATGTTCTTAATATAGCGATCAAATTTGAAGTTATCCATTTTTTTACTCCAAGTTTTCTATTTTAGGGGGATCCTACTTGTCCTTTTGAAACTGGTCAACAGGAAAGTAGGGGTGGGTCAGGTTAGGAAAGTACAGAGAGGGGACGATATTTCCACCAATTCACCTCGTAAAATTGTAATTTCTAATAAACCGATATATATCATCGACATATTTTTCATATATCGATATATTTGAAATTCAATATATCGACATATTTTTGTCGATATTCAATATATCGACATAATTCAATATATCGCCATCACTAGTTACCATCGAATGTGATGATCTAATATATGGCCTTGGTTTTTGTTTACCTGATGAAGAAAAATGTATCCACCGAAAATGTGGCCTGACTGACTGTTTGAAACATGAAATTTCTCTCTGTCAGTGTCCTCAGCATTTTGTTTTCTGAAAAGAAAAAGATAAAATCAATGTATTTCAGGGACACTGACTGTTCCTCAGCACATTCCTAACTTCTCAATTTTCATCTAAGTATTAGAAATGTTGACAATAGCATTGCAATTGTTAAGGTCAGGCCTCATATCAGGGGCGGATACAGAGGGCGATCAAGAGTTGAGCTCAAATCTGATGTGATATTTAGTACTTATTAAAAATGATTTTTTTAGGAAATAAGTCTATACAAGATGTTCAAGGGAACATTTTCTTGATGATACTTGTAATGATGTAATGCGTTCAGTATTTGAATATAAAGAGTTGCTAGTACGGGGAACATTTTCTTGATGATACTTGTAATGATGCAATGTGTTCAGTATTTGAATATAAAGGGTTGCTAGTAAGGGGAACATTTTCTTGATGATACTTGTAATGATGTAATGCGTTCAGTATTTGAATATAAAGAGTTGCTAGTACGGGGAACATTTTCTTGATGATACTTGTAATGATGTAATGTGTTCAGTATTTGAATATAAAGAGTTGCTAGTACGGGGAACATTTTTTTGATGATACTTGTAATGATGTAATGCGTTCAGTATTTGAATATAAAGAGTTGCTAGTACGGGGAACATTTTCTTGATGATACTTGTAATGATGTAATGTGTTCAGTATTTGAATATAAAGAGTTGCTAGTACGGGGAACATTTT
>CM022885.1:28804478-28819751 GCA_012654025.1 Pachypsylla venusta | reverse complement strand
TTGGTAAAAATCGGTTGAGTAGTTTCGGAGGAGTAGGGTAACAAAAATTTGCAGTTTGTAGGGAGTATAAGGCTACGCTTCGCTCCGCCCAATAAGAACAAGAATGTTAAAATACTTCCACTCAATAAGTGCATTGCTCAGGGTGGAATAGAATAAATATTATTTATTACAGCAAGTGATGGTCTCTACAAAAGCTTGCACTTTTAGCCACCCACAAAATCCATCATTGGTCAGTCCTGTCATATGAGCGGGTGGTTATGTCACTTTCTTGGAGTGAGTATTTTGGAAAGAATAAAAAAGCTTTGCGGTCGAACGCACAATCAGTCTAGAAATTTGAACTTTTAAAGGAAAAAAATAATTGAAATAATTTTCATTTAATTTAACAAACTTTACTATATGAGTAAGATTTGTTTTTTCGAATATTTATTCACGAATAATTGCACTTTGGAGACATGGTCTAATTCTCAAAGAAGTATGGAGTAAAAAAAGCGAGATTAACAAAGCTTCCGAATTTTTGATTGTGTGCTGAATAATGAATATATTTAACGCCTAAGGGCTGAGTTAAAGGCAACAACCGGTGGTTATGATTGTAGCAAATCATCTGGTAAACTCTGAATATACGAGTTCAATATCAAGCTGAGGCAGAATTCCTCATTAAGTTGAGTATTTATTAACAGATCTATAGGGGTTAGGAAAATATCTCGGGCATTTACCTCGACTAGTGGTAAACTTTCACTCAAGACTCTATCTTTTTTAATTTAAAAATATTACAATATGCTCAAATTGTGACGAAAGAATTTGCTATTGTTTCGTTTTAGAATGAAACAACTTATCCACGTGCAATACTGCGTCTCTCACAGCCTCTAAGCCCCAAATTGTAAGAGAAGTCATTAAACCACGCATATATGGTTTACCCCACAACAAACCCACCTTGACCTTGATTACATAATTTCTTTTCGAGAGAATAAGTACGTTCGTTGGATAAATCAAAAACAGGTACCACTACCTTAAAATGTGCTTAAGAATATTAATTTTTAGCCTACAACTTGGTTACACAATATTGGTAAGTAAATAAGAGGTGCTACCTAAAAATAATAGCGAATTACAGGTGAAATTATCTATACGGGGTAGGTACAAGTACGTCTCATAATAATGACGAACTGTAAAATGTTAACTCTATTAAATTATTAAGTTTAACTAGAGACAGCTCAATAAATTTAATAATTTGGATGTTCATATGTTTTAGTAGGAGTGTTAAATAATGCTAATTCGAATAGTATAAAACGTCATCAGCAAAGAAATAAACAATTAGAATAATTTGGTTAGCTGTTCAACTATTTTAATTCAATGTCTATTTATTGATGTTCCTTCATCAATTCAGGTTATTTATTGATATTGTTTTAGAATTCCTAAAAATTATTCCTAAAAATTTTTATTTCTAGAATTCTTAAAAATGATTTGAAAGTACACTTTAAAACTATAAAATGAATGGGCGATGAGTCTCAGCAACATTTTTATTTTGTGGAAATGGTGATTGCAGGATTAGCCGTTGTTTAATCAACGTTGAATTCACAATATACCAGGGTATCTATCTTGTGTAAGTTTTCTTGCTTGTGATAGTGTGATGACTTTACGAAATTAAATATCACAAAATGTGAATTGTTACATTCGGCCATTGACATTATTCTAATCATATTCATTACATTACATTCCCTCCAACCAAAACCTTCTCTTGTATGTTTTTTGTATGTGTTCATTCGAGTACAAGGTGAAGTCAAAGTTTGCATCACACTTGCTTCAAAAAAGAACCTGATGTCCAAATGTCGAAAGTAATGAGAATAATTTAAATCAGACCCCATCATAGAATCTATTCGATAGTGTTTATTTGACAAAGGATTTTATAATCTACTATTTTTGCAATAATAATCAGGAGAAAGAATAGATCTCAGACAGAGAATACACTTTTTATATATGATTTTCAAGCTCTTGTACAAGGCACAGTACAATTTCACTTGATTCGAGCCGTATACTCTAAAAGTGTTTTATTCTTACGATCTTACGGCCTCGGGTCAAGCTTTCGGATAGGATGACTTTGGAATAGCTTCACTCCATGATAATAAGAAAATACTGTCCTATTTGACTGTGAAATTTTGAAATAAAAAAAAAATCTGGCCTGACGTGTGACACACAATAATTATCTACCCTTTACTTAGAAATTAGAAAATTTTCTGGCTTTGATGCGTCTTCGACGGTTGAAAGCCCAAATGTCATACCCACAAGTTTTCGAAATTGAAGTTTTGTTTCAATTTTATTCTCCTGTAAAACATGTTTTTTGAGAGTTACTCCATGTGGACTTTTAACCGTTGTATCGAGTGGATTCTGATCTTAAGGTCAGTCCACTTACCACCACAAATGTATTTATTTCATACTGGAGGACCGGATACATTTCTCCAGATGAGGAGGGGTGCTCGAAATTATAATCGACATGTAAGTCAGTATTATTTATAAACACAAAATTTGATAAAAGTGTTTCGACGATCAATTTCTTCAAGTCGGTGGGGGCAACTTTCCCACCCTATATCCGCTTCTAACTCTGGAATAACTCGCGATGGTTACAACAATCCTGCAAGGTTGCCAGGATATTTTAGGAATAGCATTCCAACAACACCAAAAACAATATAAATTTAATATTTCAATTTAAGAGCTCAAAGATAAACCCTGTATCAAAATTATTAAAGGAGCAAGAAATGATGTAATAATTGTTCAAGATATTACATAAAAAAGACCATTCGGTGTGATGCTATGTCCTCGATTTGAAAAGACTAAAACAAGTTAAGCTACTAGAAAGTGAAATTTTAGTGTTCGCATTCATGATGAGAGCAAATTATCTAGTCGTCGTCTGGGAGAAATAAAGTTAACAGTGAAGGTAAATGAGATGGCCTTAAACCTATTTAATCCTTGTTTGAAATATCTACTTGGATATATGTATAATTTTTTAGAGATTGCTTTGTTTACACTGTACATTTAGATATCTTGGAAACTTGATTTTGGGGGGGGGGGCGGGCAAGGTGGAAAGTTACTTTCTAGAAAAGTTAATTGAATGAACAAAGTGAGAAATAAAGGGAAATTAGGAGAGAGATCAGAAAAAGGAAGGCTCATTCAGATATTGTTTGCAGATGATAATAATTAATTGAAGCAGGAATGGAAGCCACAATATGGGGGTGAATGATATTTTATATTGTTTTTGCAACTGTAGCAAATATGTTATTATGTGTGTTTAAATTGTTCATATCATGAATGGCCTTTGTGATCTCCCATCCTCGCCATATTAAAAACTAGTTACAAATTACACGGCTGCCATACATTCGGTCATAATCGTAATGATTGATGAATTAGTGAATTGCTTCAATTATCGATTTCTCAAAATATCTTCAAGAAGCTGCAGCAGGTCAACCATTGTTATCGACAGCGAAGTAAATTATTTTCCTTTTAACGATAATGAAAAGTAAAATACGGTAATGTACGATAATGAAAAGTAAAATAATGTACGATATGTACGATAATGAAAAGTAAAATAATATATTAGGTTGATATCTAACGTTAGATAGATTTATCAGTATCGATATCAAATTAAAGTTTAAGGAAATGTGTTTGTACCTTAGGTAGGCTAAAACTAAGGTGGCATATTAATCTACTCCATATGGGCCAGGTATGTCAAGAGTCCAATATTTATACAATGATCATATTTTTAAGAGCTTTGATAGGGAAAAATAATCTGATCAACATTCCACTTAAAATTTAATAAAAAAAAATGTATAATTATCTCTTTGAAGAGTTTTAAGCAGTAAATGTTTCTCAACTTTAATGTTTCTTTTAAGGTTTAAGGAAAACAATTACAACTCATAACACATAAAAACATATTGTACAACTGCCATTGAAATTAACAAGAATCTATAAGTTGTAAAAAATTAAATTTTCTGCATGAAGAACTATAAATCTTGAGAAATGAACATAAAGTAAGGCCGATTGGTCACCTTTCAACGAGAGTTCATTGGTCTATAGAATTTTGGAGAAGGTCATCAGAATCATTGGGATCGGTGATTTTATCAATGAAGGCAAACAAGATATTACAAAGGTGTTGACCGATTTCACCACCGCAAAATTTTAAAATCGTTGTTTGAATCCTTTCAGCAAACCAATCAGTGTCGTATATAATCATTCATTTATGCTCTTATTACCACAAATTAAATCTAACTCTGGCTAAACTCATTGCGGACTTTGTTTACGGAAACAGTGCCGCAGCGAAACTTTCAAAATATCCGAGCTAACACTCCTTTTCCATATAATTAAGGGATGCAATCTAACTTATTAAAAGTAAAAAATCATATTGACCCCCCACCCCCGAATAAAAATCTTTATGTAATTTCACTTTCTCAACAGATTTCGTTCAACCGAAGAAAGTAGAGTCACAGTTTTTCTATTTAGCGACTCATCCAAATGAACATAGGTTAATGAAACCTTGTTCACTGTGAGCGTTATTTGTTATACGCAGCTCAATCGCTCGTAGTCGCTTACAAAGGACGATCGCACACCTAATATTGTGTCAATAGTTTGTTATACAATATCAGTATTATATTGTTATTTTCCTTGAAGGGTTATTTTGAGAGAAAATAGTATTTTGAGTGACTCGGCTTACAAAAATGTTCCCCGAAACGCCATAACATACGCCACAGTCTAAAGCTTAACTAATGTTATATGTATGTTCTTTCTATAAAACAAATAAAATCTCAATGGTGTTCAATGATATAATTTTACCATGGCCATTGTGAATAATTGAATTATACAAGAACCCTTGTATTGCAACCTCAGAAGGTGACCTTTAACCTTTGCTTGAGTCAATTAATTTTATTTTATCGTACGGCTGCATAATGGCATATGACTGCCTATACAATGGAATAGTAATCATATTTTAAAATTGGAGACGTCCCCGTGCAGAGTGTGTATCTCACCCGGCTTGCACCAAGGAGGTGCCGAGTTCGATTCCTGGGCGGGTCGAAATTTTGAAAAAGGTTTTTTCGAATTTTCTGCTGGGTATGGTTGTGTTTAACTCAGCCTTCTGGTGACAATTCAGTAGCTATGGTAATAGCGCCAAGTGGTAGCATTATAAAAAGGTAAAAAGTGTTAAATTGTAGCTTAGGCTTAGTGATATTGGAGTGAATGTTGAAAATACCTTGTAATGTAATGATGCCCATAAACAGTGTTACCTAATAATTTTAGAATTATGTAACTCACTATATTTTTGTAGACCTTTTTGTGTAAAAAACGTATTTGATTTTAAAAACTTTTCTTGATTAGGGTGGGTTCTGCCGTCAGATAAAAGTCTGAAAATCAAATAGGCGTAAATTATCGCATTAAATTTCCATATCAAGTTTAATTTAGATCGGACAAGGCGTTCGAGAGTTATCGTGGTACAAAAAGACAAACAAACAAAAAAGGGTTTTTAAAACTAGACCTACACTTCGTTCGACAATTAATATCAATATGTAGATCATAATTTAGTATACCTATCTAATACTTGAAATATAATATAAATCTTTTTGAGTCCCGCATGAAAAATTAGGGTTATTATAATCAATAATATATATTTTTGGGCGGAGCGAAGCGTAGTCTTATACTCCCTACAAACTGCAAACTTTTGTTACCCTACTCCTCCAAAACTACTCAACCGATTTTTAACAAATTTTTTTCTTCATATTCTGCGTAAACCCAAGGGTGCATACATTTAGTTTCGGAACAATATCTTAAACCTTTTCCGATTTTTCGGCTGAATATTTTGCGTTTCAAATAGGACCTACTACTCAACGGCACGATGCAATCAAGAAAGGTGCGGTATTCTCAAAAAATCTTGTTTTAACGGAATAATGGAGCAATATGCTAAAGTTTATGTGGTGCCTGAAAATTCGAGGTTAAAACGGATGGCTCCGCCCGTTTTTGTCCACGGACACACCTAGTATTTTAAAATATGTCTTCCCTTCAATTATAAGTGTTCAATTAGATTAATTATATGTAAGATGTCACTCCTCAGGGTCGTCAAGTATCTCCCAGAGTACGTTGCATATTAGAGGGGTAAACATGAACACGTACAAGTATTGGTAGTGGGTACACTTGATCCTAAACGTTCTTGAAAGATTAACCTAATTTCACATTGAAATTAAAGAAAATGTGTACATTATTATGCAGACAGTCTACAGAGAGAGAAAGAGAGAGAGAGAGAGAGAGAGAGGGAGGGAGTAAGTTTCACTGATCCATAGATTCAGCAAAAGAAAGCGTATGCAGATTTTCACTTTTTTATTTGACAGTTAGTGATACTTATAATTTTAAAATTTACTAATTATTATCTATACTAACTTGTGTATGATAATTTCACAAGCTAGAAGAAATGAGATTTAAACTTTAAAAATAGCCATTTATACTAAATTAATCAGACAATTGATGAGGGAGAGTCATGTGTCTCACTAGACTAAAACCTCAGGACAATGACACAGCAAATAAATTATGACCGAACCATCAAAATCTCTAACTGCTGATCTACATCGTTTAAGTCGAAAACAAATGAGACTGGTCACTGGACTAATAACGGGACATTGTGGTCTCAGAAAACACCTACAACATGGAAATCTTTAGGAAAAACCTATTGTGTATAATATGTGTGGAGGAAGAGGAAACAGCCTCTCATGTGATCTTTGCTTGCAGTGCCCTACTCAACTGGAGAGTGAGTATCATCGGGTCACTAAACCCCAGAGGGGAACTTGTCCAAAACAATCTGGTAAGAAGATTGCTCAAACCCTCTGAGCAGTAGAACCTTAGCTAGAGAAATAAGTTTAACCCCAATAAACAAAAAGCCCATGAGGCTGAGGTGTAAGGATTACAAACCTTAGGGGGTAAAGCTTAATGAAATGAAATGACGTACAAATATGCTTGTGACGGTTTTCAACTGACGCGGACCTACGAGACGGATGAAAATTTTATTACAATCGGAAAAAAAAACCGATCAACAGTTAGGTAGTTCAAAACAATGTGTAGTAGACGATAAGTAATATTATCTAAATGACCTGTCGACGGTAAAAGAGAACAAGATTTATTTGAGTTATTATTTAAAAAAAAAAAGATTACCTACACTGGCACGTTACCGGAGTCAAATAAAAAACAAAAACTTCCCCTCTGGTTTTGTATTCAAACATTCAGCTCCATCCATTTCATCTAAATCAATAAAGTCGCAACACTTTTTGAACATAAATATCTCTTTCTTTCATAGATTAAACAATAAAGTCAAGCTTGAATGTATAGACAGTCCCAGATAATGTGCTACTTCCAATGTTTACTGACCCAATTAGAGGATAGGTTAGGCTTTCACCTTGTAATTATCATTCAGATGTTTAGATGAGGTCGTGTCTTAATGTGATGACATCGTATTTATGCAATCATAAACACAAATAAACATCAAACATTACCTTCTCCAAAAATGCTTCTCGTGCAAGATTCCGCACATGAAAGCTGGCATCAAACTTTATTGTGCAAAAACATTAGAACTATTTTTTGCAGCAGCCAGAATCTTCAGAATAAGAAACTATTACTATTGTGAGGCCACAGGTACTAATAAGAATATTCTATGAACCTAATAAATTAATGTATCTACGATTCATCAGAATCAAACCAAGCATTTGAGAGTTTCCCTGGTGTTAACAGACAAACAAAATAAAAAAGTGTAAAGTTGAAACTAGAATTTAAAAAAATACAGAAAAGATGAAAATAAACTGGTACATGTATACATTGCAATTATCAATGTGAACTTTATTTTGATCTATTGTGACCATATCACAGCATTACAAGAACAGTAAAAAGCACCTAATAAAAGTGCCGATTTTTTTATTCATTTTAAATCTCTTGTGTAGAATTATATGTTATTGATGTCTTATGCTACAGAAAAAAAAAAGCTGAGTAGGTAGGAAATAATATCAAAAGCAAAGTGAATATGATGTATGATAAATAATTGGGTCAGATAAGATGATAAGAACCAAGTGGACACCCGTCAAACAATGACCGCGACAGATGTTTTTAACGAAATAGTTTAAATTAACATTAAACCACTCTGTTTGAACGCTAAACATGTAAAAATATACAAATCAATTATTACTTACGTCAAGAGATGCAACTTTCTGTCTGCCCACAAACGATATTCTCCTGGAACAGGGCGAACTTTTAGAACTTGAAATTTTCGATGAGGTTGAGATGGTGTATTGGCTTCTAAAAGATTTTTGATGTCATGAGGTTGACAATGTTTTGGAAGACAGACTCCCAACGAAATAATTCTTGGCTGAAATCATAACAAAACGTTAAAAATTAAAGTTTTTCGGAGCCTCTCTGTAAAAGACTTCTAAAAATTCCGAAGATCTCTTTCACATCTTGGCGACATACGACCATTCTTCAAATTTACAATTAAAATTAGAGGTCTACAAATTAATACTTGTGTACCTCATTGGGACCAGAAAGATCTTTTGCACCAGAATAGGTTTATCTCGGCCATTTTTATTTTCGCAATGCTCCACTCTCCAATCTGTGAGTGAACTTAAGACTTCACACGCGGTAGAAATTGCGGCTCCTGATTACGCGACGGTGCCTACTAACAAAGTTCTGTAAACTATAATAAAATTATGGTAAGACAAGAAAGTTATTCCATCGACCTTCACCTGTTTGAGTAATGCAAGTAATAGGAATAAAGTGTTATAATACTCGTAGGTTATGTATGTATTGTATCATACATATTACATATAACTACCAGTGGAGGATTGTTCATCAGGGCTTCTCCCTCCCCCCACTCCTTCACATATTAGCTCAAATATAAAAGGTTGATACTATTTCCAAAAAAAGTGGGATAAATATTTACAACCGGGCACTTGGAATTCGAACATAAACCCCTTGAATGAAGTCCCCACAACCTCGGGAACTTATTGTTAATTTACTTTACGTAGAACAATAATGCAGTTAATTTCCTTTACCTACTACAGAAGTAATTCAAAGGTTACAAAACCCGGCCAAAGTGCGGAGGTTCTCCTGATTCACTTAGAGTACCATAAAATTACAATTAACTTTTAAAAAGTGGGGGGGGGGGGGGTATTTTTTTCGTGACGATTCCAAAGGTTCATTATTGAAAATAATAAACCAAATCCATAAAATGTCTTATCCAGTGCCGGATTTATCAATAAGCAAAGTAAGCAATTGTTTAGGGCATCATGTCTCCAAATTTAAAAAAATTAAAAAAAAAAAAAATATTTTGAATTCATAAGAATTTTTGGCGGCTTTCTTGGTGAAGAGCGCGAATGTTCAACATCGCAAATAGTGATACCCTTATCTTTATGTGGTGGTTTGTGGCGCCTTCATGAAGTTTTTATTATTATTATAAAAAAGAACTACTATGCAACAAGAAAGGCTCGATGCTCTCTCAATATTGTATATAGAGTCAGATCTTTTACAAAAGATTGATTTTAACAACGTCCTTCGCGAATTTGCTAAAAAAAAATCTCGATGTTCAATTTTTTCTAAATAATCAGAATATTAGTACTAAAAAAATAAAAATATATATGAACGAAAAATGAAAATAATTATTAATAAGTTTGAATCTTTAATTATTTTTTGTTCATTGGTTAAACATTTAAATAAATATGACTTCTGAGGCTAAATAAGTGCTGTATTTATTTTAAAAATGAAAATGTATATAATTATTATACTTTTTCTTCCTTCTGTTATCCTTCATTAAATTTACTTTGAAATATAATATTTATATTCACGAGATAAAAATTTACTGACATAAGAAAAGGGTCCTGAGGTACTTAGTGCTTAGGGCATCACATACTTTAAATCCGGCACTGGTCTTATCCATATAATACCTATTTTACATTAATATTTCAAAAATCTATTTGAAACTGGAGGTAATCTAGATATAACCATTTCTTGGCCTTGCCGAACCAAATGAATTTAAAAACATACGACACTGATTCCACTCATTCGAATATACCAGGAAATCGAATATTCCCTGTAAAGTGTCCGAAAGTCGCTACTCCCCTGGCATGGTGGGAGTCCCAACATTTGACCTATTTCAGTAAAGTACAATCATGTTACACAATCACGGGTACAATGCCATTATGACCTATGTTGTAATTTGTAATGAAACTTTTGGTGCCATGATGTTCAATTGTGGTTACTACAAAAATGAGTTTCATAAATATCAGGCATACCTTCTCTGCGTTCCAGAAGACATTCTTAAAAAACGTGTGAATTTTTCAAACAAGATACTTAATGAAATCAGAAGACACTCAAGTAAAAACCCTCTTAACAAAAGTCCACAACTCTGAAAAGTGTGGCTATATATGGTTAGTAGTGGTAAGATTATGGCTATAAGTTACAAAACACTGTATTGCATGTATGCCATTTCCTGAATACCTACTTTTTTTTTACCATAATTAATAAACATGTCCTGTTTTTTAATGTGAAAAGTCCTGTTTTTGAAAATTTTCATCTGGTAACTCGCACTATGTAGTGAAGAGAATCCGTGATCATTTTGATTACCTGCATGACATAATTTGAAAATTTGATTTTTAGAATTTTTTTCTTTCAACCAGAGGTTCTCTATCTACATTGCTTTGCGCCTTAGAGCCCAATTTTCACTTGACATGAGTATAACACTCTGTTTTTTCCTAAAAGACTTTTATTACTCACTTTTATTTGTCTCCTCAAATTACTCACGATACATTTTTTACCCAATGCAATTCACAGATTTCCCACTTGACATTAGTATAACACTCTTTTTTTCCTAAAAGTCTTTTATTACTCACTTTTATTTGTCTCTTCAAATTACTCACGATAGGTTTTTTACCCAATGCAATTCACAGATTTCCCACTTGATATTAGTATAACACTCATCTTTTCCTAAAAGTCTTTTATTACTCACTTTTATTTGTCTCTTCAAATTACTCACCATAGGTTTTTTACCCAATGCAATTCAAAGATTTCCCACTTGACATTAGTATAACACTCTTTTTTTCCTAAAAGTCTTTTATTACTCACTTCTATCTGTCTCTTCAAATTACTCACGATAGGTTTTTTACCCAATGCAATTCACAGATTTCCCACTTGATAATAGTATAACACTCTTTTTTTCCTAAAAGTCTTTCATTACTCTCTATTTGTCTCTTCAAATTACTCACGATACGTTTTTTACTTTTGTCTTAAGTTTCATAATTTTTATTTTGTTTTATTTTGGCAACAAAATCATTTTTTGAATCTATCAACTCACGATTTCTTTAGGCGTATAATATCTATACGAGTATCTATACAAAGGAAAAAGTTTACATGATTTTATACAATTTAATTATTGTTTAATCTCATAATAATTTACGGTTTGCGTTGATAAAATCTAAACATACTCGTAAAGTAATTAATATCTGTAATGATAATTATTTCATTTACTTAGCCTAGATGAATAATATACGTACCTACATAATAATTACACTTATGTGTCGTATAGCAATAACTAATATCTATTTTTATCAATTGCGGTATTATTATATGGATTAGGTAGAACTCATTGGAATTAATACTATCAAATAATATGACGCTAAGGTATAGTAATTTTTGGGGAAGTTGGCAACATTTTAAAACATTTTCGACAAAAGAGAAAAGGAGCCGCAACGTTCACAAAATAAATGTTTGTAGGTATTTGTAATAAAAGTCAAATGATAAAAGGTTGTATTAACTGAAGAAAAATTCCCCAATGTTCATCAAATATCTGACCGTTTATTTTTGTTTCATATGAAGTTGTTTTTTCTTATTGTTTTCTTGTCTTTCTACAAAGTCAAAATATAAAACATAATACATTAATCTTTTTTTTATGGTTTGATTGTAGTTGGTTTAAAATTTCCTTTATACTATTTTGGACAGTGGGGCTATTTCTGTGAAACTTAATCCATAATTTCGCTGAAAGAACTTGAGTTCTTGATGTGACTCCTGTCGTCGATGTAACGTGGAAACGACTATAAGTTCACGCTAATACGCGAGACTCCACACGCTACAGGGAGTCAAATGAAAGTTTGTTACTCCTAGTAGCATATTTGTAGTAGCGTAAGCTTGTTGTAGCCGCTTTACTTGTTCACAATAGACGAAAAAAAGACGACCGCTTTACTTGTTCACAATATACAAAATCAGCATTTAAAGCCCCCAATATTTTTGATACTACTTAATTACTTACATTTGGAGTGAAGATAGGAAGAAGTTGTATGAAAAGTTTGGCAACATAAAATTTGGCTTCAAAAGGTGGGACTATTATATTTGTTCGAACATTTTGTAACTCCTCGCACAGGGTATGAGATCCCAGCCAAAAATCATTTCCAAAGAAAAACTGAGATGAATATCTTCCACTGGAATCAGTAACTGAAAAGAAATAATGTAAATGTCAGTGATGACCTTGGTGTAAACGAATGTTAATGGCTTTTATTAGCTTACTATCCAATAAGAATGTCTGTTGTGACCATCACCTTGGCTATCTAATATGATACTACGAGTAAATACACTAAACACAAAATCAATTGGTTTCAATTTATTGCAATTTTCTAAAATAGTGATAGAGGTTTTTTGAGAGTAACCCCGGTTACGCTCAAGAACCTTTGGAAGCGACTGCAAGCTCACGCTACTACGAGCGACTACAAACTATTACGAGGAACTACCCACTCCTATGAGCAAATGATCCAAATAAATTTAGAACAATTTCCATTAATCTAAATTTATTTGGATTGATGTTCGTTGTGTGTTTACGACCACCCTAAATATTTAGACCTCTAGAGTTTTAAAAAGAATAATATTAAATAAATATTCCGACCTAATTAACTAAAAGTTGATTGACCATAGGGTTTTCAAACCGAGGGCGGGTGGTTCGAGCCCAGGGTAATGATGAATTATTCTTAAAAAATGATTATTTCTATCATTATTGTGATAATATTTCTTATGTTAACACAATCCCAATTCTGCTAAACATTTATAAAATAATTCCTGAATGGCGGTGTTATTGTTTCTTTTGTATCGAATTCCTTTCGCAAATTATGCAATCATCCGCAAAGATATTTTCCATTTTTTCTCCTAGAATTATTAAGACCTATTATATTGACAAGGATAAGGAAAATACCATTATGTGACACAATTAATATCATCTACAACCTTGACAAAAATGACAACGCGAAGAGAGCAAGCCTCTTCTTTTAGACATCCTAATTCAGAAGAATTGGTTTGGTAATGAATAGTGTAATGACACATCTGAATAAAGAAACGGTGCTCCTAAAGTTGAGGATCAGAAATATAAATATTAATATACAACATATTTTTATTTATTATAAAAAAATGTGTTATACCAGATTTTGTGACGAGACCCATGGAGCTTCAGTTTTTCTGATACCTAATTATGATTTAGGATCAAGGGAGTGGGTTTCTGTCCCTTTTGTTGCAGGCTGTTAAATATTGCATTTCCTACAATCGCTTTATGTTCCGGTACCTACATATCTAGATATACACCGTTTTTCAAAATCTTCAGGGCATGTAAGCACTCCCACAATATCTTTGTTCTAGTCCGGAAGTTATTGATAGCTTTTACAGTTGTTTGACTTTCAGAAAGTTTGTTTTCTCTTAAAGTGTTATAGTCTCTACTTAAATACAATGGGCTTTATTCTTTCAGTTATACCAGACCATTTCGAGTGTTCATTAAAATACCCCAATATTTTTTAACAGTGATTTTTATAGTAGTAGTTGCCTCTATTTACTATGAGCGCTTTCGTTATGACCCATTTAAGAGCCTTTGGTTTTCACAATATCTTTGAAATTGAGGTCAGATCTTTGAATCTGGGGTAAACCGTCAAAAATTAAATAAAAGGATACTGAAAGATAAGAAAACTTTTACAAAACAATACACAGAATGTTTGGAGTTCGGGAGTACTTCCTGGTCTCGCAAGTCTATAAGGAACCAATTAATTTATCTTGCAAAGATCGTGATCAGATGAAAGATTATATACGTACAGACGTTTGTATTGCAAACACGTACCGTTCAATTGTACCTAAATTTCATTCAAGTTTGTCATCCAGCATTTCAATGAGTGAGATAGATAACTTTAGAGATTTTATTTTTATCCCCGCACTTCTAAAACATTTAAAAAATTACTATCATCATTGATTGGCATCATTGCATTCGATGGCAGCCAAATGTATACGTGTAAAGTTTTCAACTGTCATCATACAATTATTCTTAGATGATAGAAATTAATGAGATGGCACATGCACAGCCATCAGGTTGGCATCAATACAATAATATGGACATGACTCCTGATGGAAACTACAAACTATACACATAAAAGCGAAGACATGGTCGGAAAAACATTCCCTAACCTCTGCTGTGGGTGTGGAAAAAGTATGAATGTATTTGTTATGCAACACTTTCCAAATATGACTTCATCGTTAAAGGCTTTCAAAACGTGAAATGAATAACTGTCGTGATTTTTTTGACCGCAAATATATATTTATTTTATATCAGAATGAAATCATCGATCTGATAATCTTCAGTTGTAACATTAATTTGATTTTATCTTCTTCAATGAGACTAAACTTCCCATCCGTCTTGTTATATTACGAACAATCTCGAGATTGGCTAGACCTACTTTACTTTAATCTACCTCAAAGCTATACCTCATTCGGTGACGAGACTGCAAGGTACAGCTTACGACTATTATTATATAAGCACCAAGTAATCCAACTCGAGAGTTGGATAGCAAATATAACTTTTAATTATGTTTTTGGATTTAACACACCATCTAACAATAATCACTATGGTAAACAAGAGGTTTCAATCAATTTTAGTTGACCGAAGTTTTAACTTTAACTCCACGATTATGCTTTGATTTGGTTGTGTTTATTTGCCACGCCACGATAATTCGCCTTATCCGATTTTGATGTAATTTTATATCTGAGCGCACGGCAGTGCGCCAGGCCAAGTTCCAGAAAGCACCAGTGTATCTTTACACGAAGCAATTCACCAGGTTTTTCACACCGTCAGATATCCGGTTCTACAAGGGATAAATCTTTGAAATTTTGAACATACATTCCGTAGTATAGTACAATACTACAAGATAAACTTCAAAAGTTAATTCTAACCCGGACGGGAGATACGTAATTTCAAAGTTTGCT
>CM022885.1:28791842-28803551 GCA_012654025.1 Pachypsylla venusta | reverse complement strand
GATATACAGCAGCAACAATAAACTTGGCCCCAATAATAGATATCACTACTTTCATGGGCAGAATTTTTTGGTTGAATAAGTGGAACTTGGCCTTTTTTCAATGATAATTTTTTGTGAGATTCAGTATAGTCATACAATTAGATGACTAGTGTTTGGGCTCTATTAAGACACCCTGGGCCTTGTGGTGAGTGAGGCGTACAGATTACAGAACTGCTAGTGTGAAGACAAAGCGTGTTATACTTTTACAGGATAACTGCAAAAAAATAATTTATCAATCGATACCAAACCTTTTTTTAAATGATCGCGGCATAACGGAGAAGGATATTTTTCATGTCATTAAGTGGTTGTCATTTTTAGAGAGATTCTTATCTACTATACAAGTACAAAATGAGAATGATCAAGATACCTTGCAGGGAGGATGCGAAAGATGCAAACACAAACTTGCTGTCTTACTTGCTATCTTCCTACAAGTATAGTTTGTCTTTGTCTGATAAATTATTGCAGCCTTCTACAAAGTCACAAGTAATGGATAAGACAACAATGCACTATTATTTCGCCCTAAGTTATGCATACTAATAAGTCATAATAATATCGTTTACATAAAATATTATGTACCTATAGCTTCTAAAAGCTCAAAGTCTAACCAACACGGAATGTAAGTGATCATGAAAAAGTTCAACCTTGAACTAGAAAATACCTAAATATTAATTTTTTAAATGACAATAACCAACGGAAAACAAAGGGATCCCAATACTGAGCCTACGATCTTTGTTCAGCCGCCTGGAATTGATGAAGACAGTTGAATTCTCAACAGATTTTGTATTATTGTGATCTTCACCTCAGCAAAAATAATAAAAATCCTGGAAGGGGTGCCGAGGCAAATATGCTTTATGCACTCTACGAGTTCAGTGGACTGTTACGTTTAGTTTGCTATATAGTTTTAAGGATGAATACCCTTGGAGTCTTATTTATTTATCCTTAGAGTCTATTTGTGAGATTTTTTATATGTTCTTATTTGTCTAAATTTGATGAATCTAAAGAATATCCATTTTTTTCAACTTTCTTTAACAGAATAATTAAACACCCAACAATTAGTAAATACAACTTTAAAAAGGATAATGATAGCAAATTTTACATTCTAACATCTACGGTTAGAAAAATGAAAAGAAATCATATGAAATTATGTTCAAGTCTCGCTTGTTTGATAAGACATGCGTTCACCTATACCATTGCTAAGGTCAACATATTGTTTTTATCATCGTACGTAATTTCTTTAGTTGTGATTAAAATTCTCCCTCAGAATTGAGGTGAGCACTCTTAGCACACAAATTTACAGCATTACAAGAATGATCAAACCTGATATTTTTTTCTTCGAGTATTTTTTTCAATCAGTAGATCAACTCTCTTGCGTCAATCGTGTTCATTATTTTTTTGTTTGAGTCAGTGACGACTCGTTTTTTATTCACCACATTCTATGTGGTGTATGAGTGTATCTACTATCATAAGACTTGTATTTTCAATCAAGTCGATGACTTTCACTGATGCTAGGTCATCACGTCTGTCTTAGGTCTTAATGGTATAATATAGGTGTGAGTACTGAGTAGATAACTATTGGAAATATAAAAAGATCAGGTATTTTTCTATCTGCATACTTATGTCACAATATTAGTTAGGCATCATCTTTTTTAAATTAAAATAATAACTGGCAGTTCTGTGATCTGTAGATCTCACTCAGTTAAAATGGCCAATCAGCAAATTCTATGAACAAAATAAATGGCCTTGCCAAGTTTCGGACAAGGTGATCGGGAGTTATCGTGGAACAAACAGTTAAACCGACGCGACGTATAAAGAAACATCGAGGTGTTAAAACTAGATTCATTTCTTACGATGAAAAATATGCAGAGGGCTCTTGCTTTGGCAGGCGGCTTAGGGAGAAATATCTGATAAGAGATACTAAGAAGTCGATGTCAATTTCCGGCTCCTAAACTATCTCTACAAACCTTTGTTGAAAAAAAGACAAACCAACACACATTTTTGTATTCCAAATATTGTTATAAGATTTTAAGTTTACAATTAACTAACATAAACTCCTCTTAAACCACTAGCCGTGTCTCCTAGGAGGAACAACGTAAAAAAATCGTGAAAAATTAATCAACGGATACGATGAAATAAAATGATTTACAATGATGACCTTTGTGGTGTCGGTCATTGTGAAATTGTTTGTTTCGAATAAACAATTCCACCCCCAAACACCTTTTATTGGAGTACTCGTATTTGTGGATCTTTAAAAATCAGAAAAAAAACAAGTGCCTATCCTCCTAATATTATCAGTGTGAAAGTGTGTTTATTGGTTTGTAATTTATTCACACAGAAAAAGATACATAGGGGTTTTTCCCACAATCAGTTGAAAAAGTTTGGTACCGGTAGAGTACAAACAAGCTTTATCTTTTTATAATACGAGTAGTAAGACGATACTTAAATAATCATTTAATTAATTAATAGTCATAAACACTATAGTACCTCCTTCTCCGTTATATTTAATATCATGAAAAAAGTTTTAACACCGATAAGTTAGTTTTTTTTTCAGTTAGCATGTGGCCTACTTTTTGGTACTCAACCTTTCTTTCCTACATAGAAAGGGCATGCTTCTAAGGCACTTGGTGATAGATAGGGACGTAGGCTGGTAATGTTAAATATGTTGTTATTCTTTATTAAAGAATAACAATCTTTATTGAACAAACTTAATTACTCTTATTTATTTACATATGGTAGGTATATTATAAGGCGTACTATAAGCACCGCAAACTCAATTTTGGAACAGCACTCTCACTGTTTTCCCTAATTTAAGAATTTTATCAAACAACTATTCACACCATTGTATACTTACTTGTATCTAATTATGTCTGCTTAATGAAGCTTAAGTTAGCTTTATGACTTCACACATAAAGCTTATTCAAAATATTTTATGCAGGAGTAGATACGGGAGGTTTAGCCTAATATATCCCAGTAAATTCATGAGTTTTTCACCCAAATTACTTTACCATTACATATTTATCTAATAGGTACATCACAAATGTACAACTTCTACACGTGTAGATATAGTCACATTTCCCCACAAAAACAAGGACAAAGCACTCTCTTGTTTTACACCTAGGTCTAATAAAATTAATTATTAGAGTGGTAGATATCTACTTAAACTCTTTTAGTTTTATGGTAAATAAATTTAAAAAAAAAACACCAATAAAAAACTGCAGCTTAAGTGCAGTCCAATTCAGTACAATAATGCAGTTGAGAAAATAAATGATTTTATTTGCATTCTCTGACAGTGATTAAATTAATGACATCATTAAGTATCTGCACTCAGTACTAATATTTGTGAAATTGATCCCAATGACTTGTAATATAATTTTCACCCTCACTTCAGATCGCAGTTGATTCTACAAGAACTATTTCATACTTAAATATAATTTGGTATGGATATTCTTTACTTTCATAAAATTAGCTGATGGCCTTTAGGGCCTAAGGGGTCACCCCGGCCCTCAAAGCAGCCAATAAATTGAGTAGGGTCTACAGTTCACACAACTAGTATTACGTCTTTACATATTATACATTGGTATATTTTTTTCGTAATTTAATATTCACCTAAATGTGTTTTTCTTAGATTCGTACCTTTGATCAAAATAAGGAATTTCTCTTGTAAATGGAACTGCTCTCCTAAATGTGTTAGATCCTAACACATTTAGGAGAGCAGCTCCATTTACAAGAGAAATTGATTATTTTGATCAAAGGTACGAATCTAAGAAAAACACATTTAGGTGAATATTAAATTTCGAAAAAAAAGACATGCAAAAGTATACATGCTGCAGGCGCACAGTAAGTCTAATAATCTTACTGAAGTTTTAAAGGAAAATAATTCAAACCTTCAACTCCATCCTTAAGACGAAGGATAGTGATATCAATGACTATACCTTCCTTCAAACACACTGCCTCTTGAGGCCCCGGAAGAAGTCCTTAAGACGAAGGATAGACGTGCGAAGGAGTACTTCAGACAGAGAATTCAAAAAGGATACCTTTTGGAATTATAGAATTACTAGCTGTTTTCCCGTGCTTCGCTACGGTTACAAATAATTTTTCGTTATCTCTTTTAGTAACTTGCTCCCGCTTGAACTTTAATTTTTTTCCTTTCTTATTACGCACCCACATACTAAAAGGGACTGTGTATCAAATTTCAAGTCTCTACGTTTAGCCATCGTGGAGCTACGTGGATTATCAGTCAGTCAGTATAACAACTGGGCTTTGCGTTTCATAAGTATAGATAGATAAAAGAGATAACTTCCTTTAAACACACTGCCTCTTGAGGGCGCCCTGGAAGAAATAGACGTGCGAAGAAGTACTTCAGACAGAGAATTCAAAAAGGATATCTTTTTGAATTTATTAAAGAGACACATTCCTTTAAACACACTGCCTCTTAAGGAGGCCCCGGAAGAAGTCCTTAAGACGAAGGAGAGACGTGCGAAGGAGTACTTCAGACAGAGAATTTAAAAAGGATACCTTTTGGAATTATAAAAAAGAAACCTTCCTTCAAACACACTGCCTCTTGAGGGAACCCTGAAAGAAATCTTTTACAATTGCCTTAAGAAGAAGAAGAAAAAAAAAACACTCTTCAGATTTTGAGATGGGCGGCATCTTCACGGTCCAAGTACATCTGAATTGAGCAACATAGGCTGGCTACTGTCGAACATGATTCAATTATTGACGATGACGATACTGTACAACTGACGATACTGTTTTTATACATACTAATTCATAGATAGCAACGTAGCCTGGCTACTGTCGAACATGATTCAATTATTGACGATGACGATACTGTTTTTATACATACTAATTCATAGATAGCAACATAGCCTGGCTACTGTCGAACATGATTCATTTATTGACAACTGACGATACTGTTTTAATACATACTAATTCATAGATAGCAACATAGCCTGGCTACTGTCGAACATGATTCAATTATTGACGACTGACGACACTGTTTTTATACATACTAATTCATAGATAGCAACATAGCCTGGCTACTGTCGAACATGATTCAATTATTGACGACTGACGATACTGTTTTTATACATACTAATTCATAGATAGCAAAATTTAAATCTCTGGTAATAAACATTAATGTCTGAGAAGGATTTACATTTACACATGTCAATCGAAACAAACGACAATGAATGTTTAACAATTTACAACCCAACACATCCACCTCTAATAAGTATCATTTTTCTCTCCTTGGTCACACTTCCTAACAGGTTTACAGTATCCATTTAAAAAGAAAGAATTTAAATTTGTGCTAAAGTGAAAACATAATTCCCTTGACCACAATTCAATAGAACTAAAGATAGTTTAAATCCAAGGTCCAATGAAAAGTAAGATTAACTGAGATGTAACGTTACTCTTTGTTGCAATGAAGAATGAAAATCGATTTTATTGAAGAAAATCTTTGGAACAAAGGTAAAGGAATATGATTATCAATAGAAACGATCTGCACTCTGCAGTTTAATTAATCTAAGAACGATGATGAACGGTGCGGTTTCTGGCTCCGGTTTTTATACATACTAATTCACAGATAGCAACATAGCCTATCTATGAATAGGCTATGTTGCTATCTATGAAACACCGCACCGCAATTTGCTGTGCGGTGCAGAGCTAAAACCGCAAACCGCAGGAATTACGAACCGCACCGCGGACAGCGCGATCACCGCTTGCACCGCGGTGCAAAATGAAAGAATGTTGAAACTACAGTAGAACCTCGATTATTTCACCTAATTGGGACCGAGGTTATAGGTGAAATAATCGAGGTTATGTTTGTATAAAAGGTGATTTAATTGAAGTTCCATATAAAACAATGAAAAGAGGCCAAAATTTTGATTTTGAATTTTGGTTACCAAATAATCCTCCTATTTGAAATTTTAATGAAAATTTGAAAAAAAGGGTATCAATACCTATCCATTTTTTCTTCTTCTTGACCACAATTGAAAAAAAAAATCTTCAATAGTGGCCAAAAAAAAAAAAAAAGGATTTTTTGTGTGAAAAAATAGATGTGGAAATAATCGAGGTTCTACTGTAAGTACAAATCTATTAGCAGAGGAAAAACAAAAGCTCTAACCATTCTCTTTTTAGACAAGATTGATGAAAACTGCTAAAAAGCGGTAAAAACCGCCAGCGGATTATTTGATTGCACCCAAAACTTTCGAAGCTTACTGAGACCAAATTTCAAATCTGTAGCTCTTACCACTAACTTTTCAGACAGCAATTCTGAAAACCGCTAAAATGCAGCAAAAACCGCAAAGGGTGTATTCGATTACACCAAAAAGTTTTGGTGCACAATTAGAGCACAGATGGGATTTATATATCTTCAACTTATACTGTATTTTGTGTATATCTTGTATAGTGCGGTGCGGTGCAAAAATAGGAAACCGCACCGCGCGGTGCGGTAAAATTTTCGAAATATTAAAACCGCGCACCGCAAGTGCGGTGATTCACCGCAATGATCACCGCAGTTGCGGGCTTTTTGTCTATCACTACGCATACATCATCTTAATTCCCATGCATTGCGTTATAAAGAAACAAAACATTTTCCTCTCATTAAACCCTAGTCAGACAGAAAATACCCAGGTGTCTTTGGTACATGTTCTGTATAGATTATTGTTCCTAGGCCCAATGGCTTTATCTCTATGCAAGAAGGGGTGATTTTTAGTTCCGGCTGTGTGAAAGAAGGACTAACCAATAGTAAGGATATCTTTTGATGAAGTTGTGATTGGTACAAAACTTATACAAATTTTAAATTATCTCGTGCACCCCTGTTTTATATCTAAAAAATTAAATTTAATAAATTTAAAGCATTTAGAGATATAAGCTGACGAAAAACTTTAGCAGCAGACTAAGATTTATACGAGTACTAGCTTTTTCGTCCGTGCTTCGCTACGATTCTTATATTGCTATTTTTGTTTTCCAAGGACAATTTAGAAGCACGGCAATTCTGACTTTTTAGTATTTTCCAAATTTTATTTTACCCGTTCTAGGTTTCGAACTCGTAACACTGGAATGGCTGGCCCTACGCCCTTTGCAGAAAATGTCCTAAAATAAGGACTAAACAGCCACCTAATTGCTATCTGCTACCGTTTGGGCTGTGGTATTGTAACAGACAACGCCTACCACATAAGACACACAAATTTCTGATTTATATCAAACCATTAACCTGCCTTGGTAGCTCAGTGGTCAAGCGCTCGCCTGGTAATCAGGATGTCGCGGGTTCGAAACCCAGCCAAGGTAGGATTTTATCCTCTCAATTAATTGATAATTTGACCACAATAATAGTACAAGCTTACTGCTGGGGTAAAGGGACTCGTTAGTCTCATTCGAGCAGTATAAATAAGCAGTATTATTATTATTATTATTATTATCAAATATTTTGGTGACATAGGAACACTCTAAGCAAGGATCATGACTTGAACTCATATTAATATTACAGAGATTAGTAAAGAGTTAATTAATGACTTCATAATATTTTAATGGTCGGATTTGATCAAGAGTAATCAAGTCATGATCTCAAGCTGATTAAACTTTGGACTTCCCAATCCAATCTGTCTTCCATATCATCAGCGATATTTTGAACTTCAACTTTTAACTGGTAGTAATCAAAATCCTTCATTAATATGATTACACAATTATTCCTCGTACTAAAAACAAAACAGGTTGATTTTTACTAACTTTATGATGTTCATGGATTTCAAGGACTTTTAGTTCAACCTACTAAATCTTCTGGGGAATTCCCCCGAACAAAGTTCAACGACCTTTTTTTGGACAAAAACAAATGGGAGGAAATAGATCTAGGTACTCCTCTATTTCGTAAAAAGGAATTCTTAACAATTTCAAAAGAGTGAGCCTCAAAGTCTGTTGGGAATTTTCATAATAAGCAAAATAATGGGTTACCATGCTATGCTCTGTAGAACATTCATTA
Organism: Pachypsylla venusta; assembly: GCA_012654025.1. Lineage (NCBI taxonomy): Eukaryota > Metazoa > Arthropoda > Insecta > Hemiptera > Aphalaridae > Pachypsylla > Pachypsylla venusta. Next base: position 28,795,534 of record CM022885.1, on the reverse strand, counting down.
TTTCCTTTACGAGCTCCAAAAGTATCTACTACTCCAACAGAAAAACAATTTTCTGCCGTATAATTATTTCACAAACAATTCAAATCTCTTGATTGCAGTTCTAACCACTAGACAACGGTATCAATGGTGATCTCTCAGCTTTGTAATTAATGAGAAATGACAATAATATGATTAACATCAATGGTGATCTCTCAGCTTTGTTATTAATGAGAAATGACAATACTATGATTAACATCAATGGTGATCTCTCAGCTTTGTAATTAATGGGAAATGGCAATGTTATGATTAACATCAATGGTGATCTCCATGGGCGTACGCAGCACATCGTCTAGGTAGGGAGCAGCCGAGTTTGTGACCCGGGGGGGGTCAACTTTTTGCTACAGACGATTTTTTTTTTTTACTTTCCTTATCCTATAAAAAGGAAATTATTGTAATGGGCAGACATTTTTGATGTCGAGTTTTCAATGCCAAAACACGTTTTGGGGTCCCCAGAGCCCAAATCTGGGTTTCAGCCATTGGCCCGTGTGTGTGTCTGATGTCTGTCTGTGAGCAAGATATCTCAAGATCGGCAAGTGCTAGAGACTTGAAATTTGGTATGAATGTCAGTTGTACGCCACGAACAGCAAAATAAGCTTTTGTTGGAAATTGAATATTGCGTTGGCGATTTTATGCAGGAGTTTTCGCATATCCTGCTTAAAACGGTAATAGCTAGAATTTTAAACTTGGTGCCTATTCATATCAATTTCATACAAGAAATTAAAGACTACAACTTAGGGTAAAGTGTAATATAGGCCGCTAATTAATTTTGGTATTGGGGCCCCGGTAAGGGCCCAAAAATAAAATAACATAAAATTTGTCTGATGTTGATACATTTTGGAATGCACAGTCACCGAAGTATTTATTATATTTGTTATTTTTTGCAGAATTTTTGCTTTTTGCTTCTGGGACCCTAGCAGGGGACCATAATGGAAAAACATAAAATTTGTCTTTTTGATAAAATTTGGTATGCACAGTCGCCCAAGTATTATATTTTTTACGATTTTCAGTATTTTGTAGGAATAATGGTTTTGGGGCCCCGGTAGGGCTCAAAAATGAAAAAAACCAAAAAGTTGTCTAATTTTGATAAAATTTGGTATGCACAATTGCACAGTCACCCAAGTATATATAATTGACAATGTTTGGTATTTTGTAGAAATTTTGGCTCCAGCCTAGTCAGCCACTGCCTTGTATAATTCTAAAAATAAAGAAAACATTAGTTGGGACACATGGGATTATTTTTTTAAAAAATACTAGCACTAAAGTGCCACGTCAGCAACCGTAGGCAGTGAAATCTTTTTAAAATAATACCATCACTGAAGAGCAAAGTCCACAGCCAAAGGCTGCAACATCTTTTTAAAATAATACTATCACTAAAGAGCCAAAACTTTTTAAACTAATACTATCACTAAAGAGCCAAAACTTTTTAAACTAGTACTATCACTAAAGGGCAATGTCCACTGTCCACAGCCGAAGGCTGCCAAATCTTTTTGAAATAATACCATCACTAAAGAGCCAAAACTTTTTAAACTAATACTATCACTAAAGAGCCAAAACTTTTTAAACTAGTACTATCACTAAAGAGCAATGTCCACTGTCCACAGCCGAAGGCTGCCAAATCTTTTTGAAATACTACCATAACTAAAGAGCCAAAACTTTTTAAACTCAAAGTCCACAACTGAAGGCTGCAATATTTCAAAATAATACTGTCACTAAAGAGCAATGTCCACAACTGAAGGCTGCCAAATCTTTTTAAAATAATTCCATCAGTAAAGAGTAAAGTCCACAGCCGAAGGCTGCAAAATCTCTTTAAAATAATACCATCACTATAGAGCAAAGTCACACAGCCGAAGGCTGCCAAATTTCAAAATAATACTGTCACTAAAGAGCAATGTCCACAGCCGAAGGCTGCCAAAACTTTTTAAACTAATACTATCACTAAATAACAAAGTCCACTGCCGAAGGCAGAAAAATCTTTTTAAAATAAAGGTCAACGGCAGCAGAAAAAATCTTTATATATAAAAGGTAATGTCCTGTGGCTGATCAACGTAGAGCCGAAACTATAAATGCTACAGACTTGAAAACGGCAGGGACCTTCGTTGCACCATGTAAGTGTGCACTAAGAAAGGATTTTGCAAAATTTTAATTTTAAGGGGTAGAAATGGCAAAAAGTAAACAGACCCCATACGAAATACATTGGAGCGAGAGAGATAGCATGATATATGTACATACATCAGCGTACACGCCTACTTTCAAACAGGAACGGCCATGCCTCTAAGGTGCCAATCTATATGTCGTAGCGAAACACGGGCGAAACAGCTAGTTATAATTATAATATCACTAATAAACTTCAAATTTTAAAAGAGCACCATCTACATTCGATGGTATCAGTCTGATTCAGGAAAAGAAAGTCTTGTACGGTACTCCGTAACATTTATTTTAAGTTAGGGGTGAAAAGTATTTTTATCTAGTTTATAATTGGTCGAAAAGTCATAATATCTCGTGTAAGTTGGATCTATTTTCAAAGGGGGGCAGCTGCACCCCCCCTTGCGTACGCCCATGGTGATCTCTCAGTTTTGTAATTAATGAGAAATGACAATATTATAATGAACATCATTGGTGATNGATAACCACTAGACAGCGGAGACTGTTTCTGAAAACATATGATACTTGCGTTCGGAGAGGAATCATTTCAAATATCTTGATGCAGTTCTAATATGATAACCACTAGACAACGGAGACTCATAAAACGTAAATAATATTTGTATTCCAACACCTGATTCTAATACAAAATGAGATATGCCTAATTTGCACTGCCTAGATATAATAATAAACGAAGAATTGTGCCATCAGGAATATCAAAGCTTGCTGAATATTAATTAGACTAATACAACGTGTTCAACGTGATACCATAACGACACCCAATTGTTATTTAATTGATGACATAGAAGATTAGAGCGAATGTCATAGAATTTTTTAAAGCAGGTATGTGTATTTTGGTTTAGTAGGTTATACTTTATAATGATCCTTTGGAAGAGAAAATGCACCCATCAATCAATAGCGGCATCATAGTTTCCAACGGTCCAGATACATGAGACTACAGCTTTAAAGAATTTGTTGTTTGCAGCTAAAGTTTTTAATTGTCATCATCTTGGAGGTTAATAATTAATTGACATTGGCCCCTATAACCATGTCAACCAGTGCAATATAATTACTTTAGTAACATTATAATATTCAGAGTTGCTTTCTGTATTATTTGCAACATCAGCTTATTTGGACTCCGCCCGTGAGGATGTCACACTCCAGTAACATCTCACAATCCCAAGTATGAGTCATGAATTGAAGTTTATGTAGTCTTCATTTACTCTGAACCAATATATTTTAGTTACGTATGCTCACATAATTAATTATAAATGAAAGTACTTTTTATCGATTCATTCATAAATCAAAAAGTAAGTGAACATCTAGAAACCACATTACCATTAGACATTACATGAGGTGTAAGTTATACTCGTAACCTCAATACAATAGTATCATAATGGTACATATTATGAACATCATTGGTGATCTCTCAGCTTTGTAATTAATGAGAAATGACAATACTATGATTAACATCAATGGTGATCTCTCAGCTTTGTAATTAATGAGAAATGACA
>CM022885.1:28770194-28781319 GCA_012654025.1 Pachypsylla venusta | reverse complement strand
CCTCCTAGGACGTACCAGTGCGGAGCAATCGCGATGAGTGTTAAGTTAGTGTCTTTCTCTTTTATATATATAGATCTCTTTTATATATATAGATTAAGCTAATTCTAAATGAATCTGTTACATTCTTTTAACGTTACGGAAACAAGAGAACAAACTTCAGATTCAAAGCTGTGTGTTATAATGATTAATTAATTGCAATTAGGATAGGGTGTTCTACTCTAGTAGGAATTATACAGGATGCTCTATAAAAAATACCTCGTCTTCTACTCGAGTTTATTTAAACTTTCGCAGCCCCTAGGCAATTTAGAACTTGCCGCCTCTATTTTGACAAGAAATGCGATTTTCTCAATTTCATTCGTTAGTGCTTACTCAGTAATTTTTTCAATTATTTTGAGACAAGAGAAATGCAAACATTAATGAAATAACAATGCTCAAAATTTCATTTAGGTATTTTATTTCAATTATTACAGCCTAGGTACTCGTCAAAAACCTATCCTTTCAACACTTACATTTATAGGTATAATGAAAACTTTACAGTATTTTTCTGATTTTCAATCGTGTAAAGTGAGAAAAATGTATAAAAAAAATTCATATTTAAGTTGCTCCATATTTTCCCGCCCCTAAATTCTGCCGCCCAGCCCTATGTTGCTTTGCAGTAAATCCGCCACTGTAAACCAGATAGTTTAGGAAACGTTTTATACATTCCTCTATAAAAGATAAAAGTATAGTTAATGCTGCAGACATAGAAATATGTTTTGTATTTTATCGAGGCATGACGGTAAAAACATTTCCTAACCTATGATTGCGAAAAATAGCAAAAAAAAACGTAAGGAAGACTACATGGCAAGTTATTAATATAAATCTTTACATATTATACAGTAGAAGCGGGATATCAATTCAGATAAAATATCCAAGGCATAGATTTAGGGGTCATATTTTAATATCTCAAAAATCTTCACCATGTGACTTCAAAATTCATCAGTTATACTACGAGTAAAACAATAAATTGTAATCGTAAGTGAATTCTTCTGACACGCATATCTTTTTATAACCAAATTGATTCCCTTTTCGGATCGCAGACCTACATATATTTCCTCAATAATTTTTGTAGTACAATGATTACATGATCACATGTAGATATATATTACTTGTGAGTAAAGTACTAATTTATTATACAAATATTTTATTTTAAAATAGATACCTACGTTGTTCAAAAATTATAATTTTTGTGAAAAATAATTAATGAAAGTTCAGATTATTATAATTAATAATCTCTCCAGGAATCGGAAGAAATGTATCTACTAGTAAACACATATCAGCATTAATCTCTCACTCGCACAGGCAGCAGATTAAGAGGAAATAAATAAATGAGACATTTATTTATTTCCTCTTGTGAGCCAAAATGAGAAAAAAATAAATGACTGATTTTTCAGGAAATCATTGAAAGCAGTCTCCAAAATATGATTCTTAATTGATTTAAATTTTGAGCTTCTATTGCTTTTAATTTTATCATCTCTGATGCCACAATTCACCATAACAATATCATAGCGTAATATCTAATTCTCTCTTAATTTACGACATTATTTTAATTAATTATTAATCAAAATAATTTGAAGTAGGTAAATAAACTTTTTCCAAACGAGATGCAACCTTGGGCACGTATCTATATATAATATGTCGATGGAAGATATGGATTTATGGAATAGATCTTTTTCAAAACTCACCAGAATGAAAATTCCTTTAATTCATTGAATTATTAATAAAAATTGAGTAGGTATAATCGGCTTTTTTTTAAATCTACATTTCAAAAATGTAAATTACCGCGCTGTATGGCTTTTATATTGTTAGAGGGTACCGTTGCTCCCTCTAACCTATTCAAAATAAGTACTATTAGAACCAAAATCAAAAAATAATTAAAACAAACAGCATGAATGTAAACATAAACAAGCAGACTTTAATGTTACAAACTGTAATGTTGATGTCGCAACCTTTATTAGTTATTCAACAGGGATCACAGCTCTTTTGTGCAGATTAGAAATCCCCGAGTCATTGTTTTCTATCTTCAGTAGGTACATATTGTGAGAGGCTTGAGAGAACCTTTGTCTGCTGGATACGGTCTGCTCTACTGAATATCATGCTTGTATTGTATACAAACTTGTATTTATATTATTGCATTGAGGTTGCATCTTGAGCTCACGGCATTCTTGAGAGAGTCTCCAACACCTTTCAACTATCCAGTAGGAGCAGCTACTATCCAAGAAGACATTTTTCAAAGAATAACTTCTGAGACAGCCCGCATAGCAGTCGTAATCGTAGAGAACGATTGTACTACATTACGACGTTGCGATGGCTCTATATGTCGTGTGTGGTATTTTTATTTTAAACCATATTCGGCCGCTCATAAAAATTACGAAAGCATTACAAGACATGTGCAAACTGCCTAACTGGTTATTTTTTTAATTAAAATTCCATAACAAATCCACTCAAAGGAACTACTATTTGGTCATCACTGAATGAGATGTTATGTTGTTATTATTTCCTCTCGAGACATTGAGATATCTTCTCTTCTTCAACAGCAACTTGTTTGAATTATCATTTTTGTTTCATCTGACATAATAGTCTGAACATATTCTATTAAAAGTGTATATTGGTTTAAAAAAAAAAAAAAAAAAAAAAAAAAAAAAAATTGCATAATATGTCTAATATACAGGGTGCAAAAGGTCACGTTCCAAATCACTTCACTTGGGATTATTGCTCTGCCATATATGAACTTAATAACATTTCTTAGTCCAATACTTCTTCATTTATGATAAAAAGGTGGTACGATATTCCCCTTAAAATCAACTGTTCTTTAAATTTCTCGATTCATGTTTTAAAAAATGGTAGAAACAGGTTGATATGAGGTTACCGAAAAGGTTTTGATGGCCTTTGGCAGGACCTGAGATGGTATGCGTCCCAGGTCGTCGTGTTGCGTAGGACCGGCTGTCGCGAAGACGGGCTTAAATTTTTCTAACTTGTACTACAAACTCTGAAAAGCAACATTAGAATATAAACTGTTTATCAGTCTATCTAACACAAGTAGGTACTAATTCTCTTACTTTATCCTCTCACTTATACCTTATTCTCACAACTATAGGGAACCAAGAAGGAAATGGGCTGGAAAAAAATGGATTGGCCGAATCGAAAAATGACCCTTGAAAAAAAAAAAACATCACTAAAAAACATTCCTGTCTGATCTTATAGTATTCAATTATGCAGAAAGTATCTGAAACGCCATTATATGTGTTGCTTTATTATTTTCAATAATGAACCTTTGGAATATTTACGAAAAAAATAGAAATACTAAGATTGAATTTAGAAAAAGACATTTTCTTCAGAGTCGTAGAGATTTTTCAATATTAATTTTCAGTAAAAAATAAAATATAGTGTCAGTAGCTTCAGATCAAGCTAAAATTAAAAATTTGCAGTCTTAAGCATGAACCACGATGATGATAAAAAAATAAACCTTGACATCAAAATTTGTGAATTCATTCGTAATATTACTACACACAAATTATATGGGGTGATGATGTTAAAATAAAAAGAATAGAAACTCTGTATTAAAATAATAAAACAAAATGGATTGAAAAAAGACAAACGAACAAATGTTGTAAAAATAAAGAGAAAGAGAGAAAAGAATTTTACTAAAATCAATCAGAAAAACAAAGAAAAAACTAGTAGGACATCTAGTAAGGGGCAGTAAATTTATAAAACAACTTTTTGAAGAATCAAGAGAAGACCTTGATCAATGATCATCATATTAATGGGCCACACGAAGTAAAAATGAATGCATTCTCATGAATGAAATAAGAGTGACTGTCTCGTCAAGCCGGAGCCATATGATGATCACCCGGTATATGTATTTGAAAGACGAAAGTTGAGATATGTATAAAACTGGTCCTAGGTCTATGTCTGATTGGTCATTCACTCATTGCCCACTCTTCTAATTCCAACATTTTATGAGCTCAATGCTTGATATTTTTTCATTGAGTAGTTTATCTGTTACACTATAGGATTCCAAATTGACTTAACGTTATAATCACAGAGGTATGTGATAAAAGCTATCTCAAATTTTGGACGGCATATTGATATTTTACCCCTTAAACGAAATTGGAATATTTTATATAATTTGACGAAGATTTAGGTCACATCATTCACAGCAATAAAAATACCCACTGCTTACTATGCACATGGGTCTAAAGATACCAAATAGCAATAATTTCCATAAACTTTAAGTGTTTCATAATGGTTGACAGATTTTCGAGAGACAATTCAACAACGCCATCATTCTCCTGGTCTACAATACGCGATTAAATTGTTGTTCCCCTTGAAATCACCTATGCATTTCCCCATAACCAGAATCATTACTCATAGTGGAATAAAATGTTGATATGAGATTAAAGAAAAGGTTGTGAAGGTCTATGATGGTATGCGTTCAAGGACCTTGGTGTGTAAAACGGTCATTGCAAGGACGATTTTTAAACCATCTGAGGGATATAAGGATGCATTGTCGACAATATTCGACTTGGCCCTTAGTAGTATTGTCATTCTACTCAAAGGCTATGTTCAATAACTCCTTTAGTATTCAACCGATTTTTCCTTAGACTGAAAATCTTATAAAAGGATTATTTTTAACTCTCCTATGGACAGATGATTAATATGCGAGAGTAATTGCATACTCGCACATATTAGTAAAAAAAAATATTCATATTTGTTAATATCTCGATAGAGTGAGTGATAGATGAGAAAAATAATACCTAATTTTACACTAGTCGGGATCTCCAATGGAGAAAGTTTATGAAGCCTATTTAGAATATTATTATGTGGAACTCAAACTAGCTTCCTAATATGCGAAATTAACCCTCTGCAGATCTGTCTTATCATTGTGAGCAATCTGATTTTTTCAATATAATGTAGAACACAAATTAGCATCTAATCATGCGAAATGAACCCTCTATAGTTTGTGAGCAACCTGGTTATTTCAATAATATAATGAAGAACGAAACTATCTTCCTAATATGCGAAATTAACCCTTTGTAGTTCATACATTTCATACATATTATTGTGAGTAAACTGGTTATTTCAATAATATAATGAGGAACCAAATATCTTCCTAATATGCGAAATTAACCCTTTGTAGTTCATACTTATTATTGTGAGTAAACTGGTTATTTCAATAATATAATGAAGAACCAAACTATCTTCCTAATATGCGAAATTAACCCTTTGTAGTGCATACTTATTATTGTGAGTAAACTGGTTATTTCAATAATTGGGCGGAGCGAAGCGTAGCCTTATACTCCCTACAAACTTGAAACGGATGGCTCCGCCCGTTTTTGTCCACGGACACACCTAGTATAATGAAGAACCAAACTATCTTCCTAATATGCGAAATTAACCCTTTGTAGTTCATATATATTATTGTGAGTAAACTGGTTATTTCAATAATATAATTAGGAACCAAAATATTTTCCTAATTTGCGAAATTAACCCTTTGTAGTTCATATTTATTATTGTGAGTAAACTGGTTATTTCAATAATATAATGAAGAACCAAACTATCTTCCTAATATGCGAAATTAACCCTTTATAGAGCATAGTTATTACCCACTGCGAGTAACCTTGTACCAATCCATTGCCTCTTCTTTTAACAACAATGAAACAGCTGTCGACTTAGGATCTCTAGCCTCTGCTACGTTAAACCCATCCCGTTATGTGTTCCAAATCAGATGGCTATTCGCCCCACTTGGTAAATCCATAATTCTTCCAATAATTTATGGATGATACCCAAAATCATACTCAGTTGCTTTGCAATGAATTGAAGTACGTTTCCTGAGTTGGCATTTCTCTATTGAGTTCATTGTAAACGTCGGACATGGCATTGTGAACTTCTCGTATCACAGATTCAACATCATCTAAAGTTTTGCCTTTTGTAGGAATCGGATGAAGAACTTGAATTATAATTTTCCCTGAAAATTGATAGAACCAGTACTCTACCAACTGCAAAAACTTCAGGCCCACAATTCAGAGATACAGTGGCCTATTCCACGAAGCAACTTCTCATTCAATGAAATTTACTTTGCATTTCAACTCCACTTTTCACTCCAACTACGCACTTCTCAAAAACGTTCATGGAACAGAAATTGAGAAGTTGGACTGCAAAGTTTGGAGTGCGAAGTTGCTTTGTGAAATAGGCCACAGGTAGCATAATAATTTATCTCCCGTACTAATTTTACCCTATAGCGCTGACACTTCTTGTCGCCTTTACTAAAAGCTAAAAAAACACATCCAAACACAAAATCGAAATATTGGAAGATTTTTGTAAATAGTGAACATTCAGACCTCGCCAGAGATCAAACTCTTGGTGCAATTCCTGTGTAATGAACTCGAGACCAAGGAGACTATAGGTATACANAAAAAAAAAAAAAAAAAAAAAAAAAAAAAAAAAAAAAAAAAAAAAAAAAATACAGTATTTCGAACACCGCCGAAGAGAGTTTGGGAAGCACACACCCTTATCGTAAGTTTCCTGGTCTCTCGTCGGCGACATTCAAAATACTGTAAAATAATAGGTACTGAAAATTTGAACAAATTGCTTATTTTTCGAATATAAAATTTATGTATTGGGGGGAAAAATCTTTTTTAATTCATAAAAAAAATAGATGCGAGATGCGACAATTTATTGGATTAACTTTTCTGCTTACTACAAGTATGGAGCTTAAAGTATCAACTAGTACCTAATGTAATCTGCATATAAAATTAATTTCGGTCAATGTGCAACGGTGCCACCTAGGACGACGAGACTATTTATTGAAACGTAAAACTTCAAATTTTGAAGGAGGCAGGGTGAAAAAAAAATCAAATTAAAAAATTAAAGATAGATAGATAGATTTACTTACCAAATCCAAATCTTTTCTTTTTCATGTCAATAAAATAGAATGGTGAATACACCATCGGAATAATTGGAACTTGGTGTTTTATTGCAATTCGGAAAGCACCTTTTTTGAAGGGAAGAAGTTTGTTTGGATTCTTATTTCGAGTTCCCTCGGGAAAAACTAATATTTTAGTCTGAAATAAATTTTAAAAAGATAAACACAAGTGGTCGAGAAATTTGTAAAAATACTGTTTGTTTACATAAGTTATTGAAAAGCAAAGAATATAAAAAAAAATCTTTGACAATAAAAATTGAAATATAATATGTTCGGATATGCCAAATTAGGCCGTTCTGTTTTATCATTTCAGGTGTTTTTAGTTTTCACAATAACCAAGAGGTGAATTTGTCCAAAACGAAAAATCAATTTAGACTAAATCAACCTTGAGGTGAGATTTTGGAAATATCAGAATCCCTTTTATTTAGAATAAAATAGTTCTCTATAGATTTGCCCCTAAAATGAAGAAAAGGACTTCATTGTAGGCAGGGGCGTACACAGGATTTTTTTTCGGGGGGGGGGGGCTNCTAGATGAGCCAACGATCATACCACGTTGAATACACCAGTTCCCGTCAGATCACTGAAGTTAAGCAACGTCGGAAGTTGTCAGTACTTGGATGAGTGACCGCTTGGGAACACTACGTACTACGTATCGTTGGCTCTTTTTTCCGGCCCAACCCAGGCTGGGTGAACTCAATGTCAGTAGCTGGTTTGCAAGTTTCCAGCGAATGGAGGTGTACCCTTCTTGAATGAATAANAAAAAAAAAAAAAAAAAAAAAATAAAAAAAAAAAAAAAAAAAAGAACCCATCTAGTTTCACAGAGTTAATATAAACAAAGTGTTAATATAGAGCTTTACAAAAACAGTTTTCAAAGCAGGTTAAGAGGTTTGGATTTCTTCTTTTTTCCACATCACCCAGGAGGTAATAGAACGGATGCATTTTTTTATAGAGGAAATTGCCAAGAGCTCTAAGAAAACCTCTGTTAATTTATGGGATCCTGTCTTGTGAATATATTAAACTTCAACCTAAGTTGTATTTTTAAATTTCTTGTATGAAATTGATATCAATAGGCAACAAGTTTAAAGTTCAAGTTTAAAGCCCGTCTCATTTTAAGCAGGATATAGGAAAACGCTGAAAAGCGGCTTTTCTGCGTGACATTGAAAAAGAAGCATAGGGTTAGATGATATACAATCACCGCACTCGCGTTTCACATTTGATGGCTTAACCCGAAAAAAATTTCGGGGGGGGCTATAGCCGGCCCCCCCCCCCCCCCCTTGTGTACGCCCCTGATTGTAGGTATCTGTAAAAAGATTCATTCAAACTTCAGGCTCACAAGACTGCCACATCAGTTTCAGGAACTAACGAGATTCCACTCTTCCCTGTGACATCAACAGTTGCAGTGTTTTTAGATGTACAAAATCAGCTGTACATTAAAAAAATAAATATGTATTGCTTGATTTGCTTCTTTCCATTGCCGTACAATATTTGAAGGCGTTTTAACAGTATCAATAAGACACTCGGCCTTGATAATTTCGTTACCTTTTCCTTAAAAAGTTTTTCTGCGGCTTCATCAATAATTTGTTGAGCACTCTTTTGATTGGAAAGTCTATTTACAAAAATGACTCCAGCAAGGTAAGCTACAAATCCAAATGGAAAAACGTAGAAAAGTTCTTTTTTGGCAACAGCAGCCACGTTTTTCATTACTGGCCATAGAAAAAACAGGCCTAAAACAGAAGATACCATAAATATAATTATTATTGAATTTACATCATGAGTTTGATTCAAGGTGTAATTTGTTGCAATTTATACACCACCAAAATAGATACTTAACTCGTAAAATCCAATAAGGACACAAGTTTCTTACTTACAGGGGACAAGGACCCTCAGAGCAGAGTTCAATTGTCTCATTATGGATCAGAGAAATCGGAAATATTAATGTTATACAAATAATATAGAAGTAGACTATATTTTATAGAGCTTCATTTAATTTCAACCCATTTTCCCAGAAGATGTTTTTTTCCATATTATGTATGAAGTAAAACATCAGCAGTCACCTCTGACTGGCCTCGGGGGGAAGTAGTTACAAATACGCAAACTCGAAAATAAGTAATCATAGTAAATATCTATATATTTTAGGCGGAAACCCCGATTTAGGGTGCTGTTCTTTTAAAAAGCCACTGTCTCTTTTTGCTGTACTTTTAAAAAGCCACTGTCTTTTCGAAATTATCTGGGTTGATTGAGTTCTTAATTAGAAAGCTTTTCCAAGTCTGAAATTTCAATGTTTTGTTCTGAGTATGAATTTCGTTATTTGTACTCAATACTTGAGATCATAATATATAATTCAATTTACAAACCTAAAATATCGAACATTGATTGATGATTCGCAATAATCACTCCGCTATATTGTTCTTCCAAATATTGTCCATTTCGTAGTTTCCATTGAATACCAATGAACTTTGTAATTGGGAAAATAAGTGTGGATCCTAATCTGAAATAAAATTTCAAAGAAAAATCAGGATTTCTTTCTAAATTAACCCAGAGAAGGTTTAGAGAAGAAAAATCATATTTTCCTTGGTTCTTCCTAGCATTTTATTCTCTGACTTAAATCTGTCACTAATAATGTGCAGCAAATCAATTATTAGGATATTTATTTCATAATTTTAAATTATTTAATTAAAAAGACAGAATCGAGAGCTTTATAATAATGTTCCACTGTTCTAAATTCTATGTTTCATAGGACATAAAAATAAACACACCCAAATATCTCGGTACCCCCGGTACCAAAATTGTTCGGAACAGCTTCGAGCTCTGTAACGTAAACTCTCAACTACATATTCTCGGTATCATGTAGGTATACCACACCCCACATCTAATATAAAATTAAGACTATCCTTCATATCAATGGGAAATTAATTGCTATAACTACTTCAGTAGAAGAATTAGATATTTGTATCCAGTGAAAACTAGCTCTGTAAGAAAAATCCTGTATTAAAATGTATGCCACTTGTGTGATCACACATCTACACAAAAACCTGCCTGGCCTACTGGTTAGCATACTGGTTTTGCTCGAGGGAAACGAATTTTAGCCCCCCAAGTTTGACAGACTGACTGATACTGAACCAAATTTGTTCCTTGATGTCCAAAACCACATTCTGAGAATTATAATACTATTACCAATATTATTGTCGACAATCATTCTATTCCTAAATTCTTACCTATAGCAATTTGATACTTTTCTATAACTGAATAAAATCATGTAGGGCATGACCAAGGTTCCCATAACTGAACTATGAAAAATATAGAGAGCAAAATTTGAATAGTAGCGGATCTTACTGAAAGGATCTAAGTATCTTGAAATAACCAGAAGCAAGAATAGAAATATTCCAACAACTATTATATCTGGCTGTTGAATCTTATCTAGATAGACCATTTCGTTAATTGCACCTGAAAAAGCAATTTGGGAATTTCACAAAGGAAATTGGTAATAGTTTGACACACAATACGTCTTTTAACGCACATACGGATAACAGCAAAATAACCGCGTCAAAAGTATATGAAAAAAATGGGATGTGAAAAAAAATCCCTGTGACCTGTGATGAACACTTAAAAATTGTGAAACGCTCACAAATAAAATATACCACCTATTTGTCCAAAACAAAAAAAAACTGACAATTTTCAGTACAAAAATAATGGAAAAAAAATCTGTTAGTTTTTTTACTTAAAATTTGTAAAAGAAATAGGTACCTTTTTCTTAAATATACGAGGTACTCCTCATTAAAACTAAGTAGCAAAAATATAATTCGGTGTTAACACTACCAAAGTGTAAGAAAAAGAAACTCAAAAGAATAGAAACGAGAAGAAATACGCACTGACGTAACTAGAAACTAGTAATTAAGGAGCGCGGTAGCGCTCCGCCCCGCCAAGTCAAAAAAATGCGGTAGCTACCAAGAGTATATTATACGCCACAGCTTACATTGCCGATTTCAGCTACTTCCAGAGGAAAAACTACACACCTCAGGATAAAAATGATTATTTCCTACGTATGGGGCGTACTCAGAGACGAAGTATATGAAATTTCAACAAAATCGGTTAAGTCAAATCGGAGATATAGGCTTCTGAAAAGTACACTTTTTTTTCTCATCGTCTGCTGCTGCTGCTGCT
>CM022885.1:28754086-28769514 GCA_012654025.1 Pachypsylla venusta | reverse complement strand
AAACGTAACAAATTTATGAACCGCTAAAGTAGAACAGAGGAGCAGAGTGGTCCCTATCTCCTAGAGGTTAAACGAACCGAGGTACCCCACCAAGACTGCGTGTTGGTGAAAAGAGTGAGGAAATCAGACTAAAATTTTGAAATCGTTTTGGGTGGGGTCGGAATTTAAAGTCATTAGGTATTTCGAAGAACGGAAGAGCGGATAGCGGGGCCCAAAATAGATTTCATGTCTTTTTTGGGGTGATGACTTGGCGGGGAATTTTTATAGCACGCAGTGGTATTTTTGGGGGGTTAAATATATAACAGCAGACTTCATGGTGCAGAAGATTTTCTTTCTTTAAACAAGGAAAATTACTTTTTTGTTTTCACCTATTTAAAGGATTTATCCACAACTTTACTAATCTTCTTTATATTTGACAAGAGTACAATTAATTTTAATCTCTTCCATACTAACGGCCGTCTCAATACTCTATTATAGCTAAATGCGCATCACACTCAGTTTTTTATCTGAGGGGGTTCTTTTACAATTCGGTCAAAAATTTGAGCTTCTCTTTTAATTAGGAATTGGGAGTAATAATAGATTTCCTGAAATAATCGATTAGCCAATAGCGACAAGTGAGTACAATCTATACTTATCAAGCGCAATGCCCAATTCATATACTGACTGACTCTCTCAAAATAAAAAGTACCTCAAACATGGATAAACATAGAAACTAACAATGTATCAACTGAAAAACTACAACGCTTTTTAGCGGTGCAAATTATGTAGATTTTTTTCGACCTCTTAAACTGAGGGGGATTTGAAGGCGGCATTTTACGCCATAAAGCGCCGCCAAAATTGTATTTTGTAAATAACTCGAGAATGGTTTATCTGAAGAAAACAACGTTCTAACTGAAAACATGGCAAATAGAATTTCCCAGAATGTCAACTCACATATTTTCTCTGTGCGATGTATGGGAACGCTGCTACAGACGACTTCGCTTTGGAGGTAAAGGGCGATTTTGATGAAAATGAGTTTTTATCCTTTTTTATGCTGTACTGAGGTTTTGTTTAGGAAATAGAAACTTAAAAATGAATATAAAGATTCATTTTTTGTCGAAAGCGGCATTTTACGCCAAAACGACGCAGGAGGAGCGTTAGCGCTCCTATACATCTTACAGGAAAAATGTGTCAATTGAAATTGCAGGAAATTTAATTGTCGTTTAAATGAATCGCTATAAATGTTCGCCAAAAAAGCACAGGAAAGGAGGAGTTCCATACCTACAAACAAAATATATAAAAATCGAATTTTCCCCAATTTTTGCATTCCAAAAATATCGGGCCAACTGATTATTAGTTGGAATAATATTTATACTGAAGTATAGAGCTTTGTCTATATTGTGATATACAAGGCGCTCATATAGTTTTTATAAAAGTAAATATCTTCAGAAAGAAGGTAAATACCTAAAGATATCCGAGACGAATGGATTTAAGCAATGTTAAGCCTTGAATTTGGGCCCACATTTCGTAGACAAATGCATGCTATTACCGATATGATTCAGCGATCTACGTTATAATTTATAATGTTCTCTTTCCATTAAATGAAAATACACAAATCACGATAATCATACAGAAACAAATCAATAAATTATTTTGAAACTTTGAATGATGTTCTTTGAGAGCTAATGTAGTGATTGCCACCATTCCAACAACGCCACCTGACTTCAAACACGGGTGCTTATTTAATAAGTAAGCAAATACTAACCCGACATTTTTTTTAAAAAAAATCATTACACTTTCTCGCCAACAGATTGTTTGTTGTGCCCTTCTACCATGTGTGCAATCATTGTAGATTTGGTCAGGTATACATTTTCGAAAGCAGACAAATAGAATTCAGTGATCCATACATTTTGATTTATAATTCATGACCTGAAAAATAGGGACTAGTTTGATTAAAATAGTGAACATAAAAAAAATATGGTTTTATGCGACTTTTTAGCAGTTGTTTACGAATCCTGCTAAAAACGGTAAGTACTAGATTCTTGAAATTGTATATATACGACGTGCCAAGAAAATCTTAATTACTCGTAAAATCGAATGGTACCGTTGGAGGTTTTGCTGTTTCTTCGTACTTTTTACAAATCCTGCCTGGAAAGAGAACGGCATGTGCCTTGAACTTTGATATGTATTGCAAGTATATTAACAAGACAAATTCTACCGAGCATGAGAAATATTGTTCACAGACATACACCATACACGGAACAATGGCTGAAACTCGAGCTTTGAGAAGCGTGTTTTGTCATCAAAAATTTCAGCCTCTATAATATTTTCTTCTTCTTTTATTAGATAAGAAAAGTCGTATGATGTTCAGGCCTACAATCTGCTACTAACAAGTTAAGTGTTCAGTCTTAAATGTGGCATGCAGACAGACATTGTCGGCCTACAAATAAGGTTCCGTGATTCACAGGTTTAGTTTTTATATCAGAAAGAGGGTCCGAGGAAGAATAAGAGACTGTCAAGAATTTATATTTGTAAGTATAGAAAGTAAGTGCCCACTCCCAAATGTTCATCTGGATCGGGGCCTGCTATCAGAAATTAACGTTTTATCTTAAAGTTCCCCATTAAAATGTGTTCAAACCTACATCTCCTCCTTTTTCTTATGGTAAAATGTTTATTTCTCTGTCTTCATTTCTCACTTTATCTCTAACACATCACTCTCAATCCCCTCCATATTAATATCAAAACTCTTCAAATACATCTCTTCCTTTTTCTTATGGTAAAATGTTTATTTCTCTGTCTTCATTTCTCACTTTATCTCTAAGGCTATGTTCAGACGATCGCGCGACACAAGATCAATCTAAATAGTGATATTGTCTACATGACCGCGCGGTACGCTTTGTTTCGAGCGGAAGATCTTGTCCTGCGCGGCACCGCGCGGTACTAGTTCTTCAAACTTGTATCGATTTGTTCATTTGATCCGCGCGGTACTAGTTCTACAAATTGGTATTGACTTGTCCAGTTGATAGCGCGGTTTGAAGCGAAATAAAGTAGGCAAAAAGATATTTTGATGCCAGACTTCCACGCGTACATACGTTGTCATGTGAATGCTCCTCCCGCGCGGTACCGCCTGATCATCTGATAGTCATATCAAAACTATTCAAATACTTCTCTTTCTTTTTTCTAAACACCAATGTTCACGTCCATACATTATTTATTCTCAAAGCTTGTTCAAATCTTCATTTCTCACAGTATCCCTTCAATGCACCACGTCCATGTTTCCCCGTAATCACATCCTGAAACTCTCCAAATACTCCTCTTCTTTTTTCTTAATCGTCCAGCTTTCTCATCCATATTCATAATGAATTTCTACGCACATATGAATTTTCAAATCTCACTCTCAAACGTATATAGGTATCTTTTTCTACGATTCTTCATCTTTTATGCACTGTTTTCGCCCTTGCCATTGTCGTCCAAACTTTTTACTTCATGTAGGACAGAAAAAGAAATACTTACCTTATGAAGAAAATGACTATTTTTGAAAAGGAATTTGGCAGACTCTTAAATTAAATTGAACTAACAAAAAATTGCTTCAGAAATACTCATTACTAACGGATAGGACGTAAATGAGCGATCAGAGTATCAATAAATGATGATTGTTTTTTTATCAGTATAGCGTGTCTATTAGGGTCCAGATTAAAATGAACGTCATAAAAAATACACTACATATGAGGCGATGAAATTTGATCATACAATTATTAAACCTTTGGAATCGAACACTCAACAGCCGCGGAAAAAAACGCATACGAAGTTACGATCAACAGCCAGATAATATTTAAAATATAAGTAGGTATAGAATAAAATAGTTCACGCCTGACATAGAAAGAAAGTATACAGGGTGTTTCAAAAATTAGAAGCTGATCTGAAAACACGTTTTTCTTTATTCCAAAGGTGAAACTTTTTCTATTGGCTTTTACAATTTTAACAATTTTAGTGGATAGCCCCCTTTAAATTTCAACTTTTTTAAATAATTAAAAATTTGAGATTTGCAATAGATCTGTACACATTGGAGTTATTCCAAGGTGAAGATCAAGTTTTCAAACATTTTTAAAAGCATAACTCTGCGCCTATTCCACATTTAAGGGGTTTGGTAAAAGGACTCTAATGTTAATGTCCCACGATGTTAATCTATTTGAAAAAAAAAATCGGTTTTGATCCTACAAAGAGGGGGGTAATATCTGGAGTACGGTTCCAAAGCTTGAGAAATACTGAAACACGTGTTGTTTTACATGCACCTTTTTGCAAAACTTGAAGAAAAAAATAAATTTATGCTAAAGCTCAATTTCCACTAGGAAGAACTACGGCACTGATTTTAAAACAGGTCTGAAATAAATATCAAAATATTTTAATTTTCAAAAATGTATTACAAAGGGGGTAGTGCAAATATATATAAATATTTATGTATTTTTGTACAATTCAAATTACGAGTATATAGGGCCAAATCTTAGGTTAAGTTCAACTTGTAAGATTTTAAGACATCAAAGATGGGGCTTCCCCTGAAAGTGTTAAAATTTTAAAAAGTTTCAGCGATTTTCTAAATTCGAACCGGTTGTGAAGATATTAACCTCGGCTCCTTTATTTGAGACACTCTGAAATTTAATTCATGGATTGCAAAAGTTTATCTCTCCATAACATACATAATATACGTAATACGTATGACAACATGATTTGAAAAGAAGTTGTTTCTGTGTGAATTTAGGTACAATGAGCGATCAATACAAAGTTGATTGAATCAGAATCGATTGTAATGAGAAATATAAAAAAAAAAAACTTTCTGCGTTCAGATTTATTATTATATAAGGCACATTGTTATGTTGTAATTAATTATTTTATATTACTTTAGAAAATTTTGATTCACAAGTGAAATTGATCGTAATAAAAAATACTTTCCCTTGTATATGAATATTTGTGTATTTGAAAAATCACAAAATCTAATAATACCTTCCTGAACAACAATATTAACTTTATTAAATTGATAAGTAGTTTTGAATTCTCAATCACTTATGATAGTTATGATGTCATTGAAATTCTTAAATTGAAAGTTTTACTGACCGTTCTGATTAAAGTTAATAAGATCTGGTGAGGAAGTGAAAAATGTGATACACCTCAGGAGCGAACATCATTCCTTCAAATTTTACCGGGTGGCCCCTGTAGAATTTGAAGAGGTTATAGAACTCATCATTTCCGACAATATACTCGTATACCTACTCCCACATGCATAATCCACTTTTGCTTGCTTTTCAAGATGGCGGCCATTTTGTGTTTTTCTCAAAACTCATTGTTTTTCGCTAATGGTACATAAAATTGGTTTGGATTGTTAAAACAAGAATAAAATTTGCAGTTAGATATTTTTAAGTAAAAAAAAAAAAAAATTGTCGTACTTTTTCGAGCACAAGTCCGGAAAATCTTTCAAAATTTTTTTTTTCCGAATTTTTCAACTGAAATTTTTCATGAATATTGTAATGGAAACCGTTGTGGCACTCGTATGGAATAATATTCAGATACTCATATCTGTTCAAAGACACCAATCTCGCTTGATTATTCAAAGGACTTGAAAAGTAAGGAAAAATTTAATACCACAGTACGTGATTTTTTTTAGTACCATAAAACAGTCAAGTTTTGACGCTAATTTTAGCTTTAAAAAGCATTAAATTTTTTGTTTAATAATTTCCTCAATTAGTAAATTCGGGCCAGGAGTTTGGTCATTTGGTCAGAATGGACAGTCGTTGATAATAATAAGGTAGCTAAAATTACCTATTTTTCTTTCTTCAATGCAAAGATTAGTCAGATTAGTTGAGAGTGTTTTTCCTATTATTTCAAAGTTATTAGGTAACCCTTAGTATCCAAATTTGGCTCCATCACATGGGAACAAAAGTTTTATCAGTTCAAATTTTGATTGGAAGTTTGTCCGGTGTCCCGTTTCTTCCATAATTATTCCGAAAGATTTTCGGACTTATGCTCGAAAAAATACGACAAAATATTTTTTCTTAAAAATATCATGGGAATAATTCTTACTGCTAATTTTAATTTTGTTTTAACGATCCAAACCATTTTTATGTACCATTAGCCAAAAACAATGAGCTTTGAGAAAAACACAAAATGGCCGCCAACTTGAAAACCAAGCAAAAGTGGACTTTACATGTGGGAGTATATTTATATTGTTGAAAATAATGAGTTCTATAACCTCTTAAATTTTAGCTAAGTATTTCGGGGCCACGGGGAATTCATAGTCGTACGATAACTAGTGATATTATTTAAATAATATTTTAATGCGTGCAAATTTCTTTAAATTATCAATCGGATTAAATCAGACCGACTTTTCAAATGTGAGAATTAAAATATATAGGAGTCTTCCCCTTCTCTTATAACCAAAAAATATGATAATAGTTATTGAAAGATCTGGCCCCTCCATTGAACTGTTGTTGCAGCAGCGTTCATCTTAAAATCAACTGTTCCCCCATTTCCAGATTCACGTTTGGAAAAATGTAATATAAGGATGATATGAGATGGTTCCAAGGTTTCCCAGTCCCTGGTGCGTAGAACTGACCCCCCAAGATGACATCTGTTACAAACTGATTAAGATTCAATTAATTAGAAATTTGCGACCGCTACGATTCCAGGCGCCTTAGTGGCCGGAGCAAAATGTAGCCTATGTCACTCTCCGAACCCTAAACTATCTTTAAGCTAAAAATCACGCTTATTCTTTGCTGCTTGAATAGAGGACAAACTACTAAACACCGATTGTTACACTTAATTGATAAAAAAATACAATGTACATATCTGCGTACAGATTGTATACATACCTATTATGTATATTTATCAGCAGATTTACAATGAATGAAAAAATACGATTAATAATCATACGAGTTGAATGTGTAAACGTTACGTTAGGTGGAACTGGAGAAGTAATGAGTTAGGAATAATTTTATTACAATTAAAACTTTTTTTTTACATTCATTAGAAAATGTGAGTATAAAAAAAAGTGGAAGAAAATATAAAATAATAATGAAAAAAAAATCTGTACATGGGTTTACCTATTATTCTAATGGCGGCTTTGGTCCGTAGATTGTGAGTTCGAGCACCACTCGGAGCTCGAAGCCACCTCAACTACGTTACACTTGGCCCGTGAGAATGTTACACTCAAGACTCAAGTATTTGTTTTAATTTTCATTATGAAAGTTAGTAATTCATACATGGATTGCAAGGATGTATGTCTATTTTTCAGAGATGGCTTGAAAATTTTGGTTTCAGATTTTTGATGGCCTTAAAAATAATTATTCCGTAAAGGAGAAAAATCTGATGTGAAAACAATATGGAATATAACAATATCAAAACTAGGCAATTACTTGAAAAAATTCTTTTGACAATCAGTGAAAGGATCGACAGACAATCAGCTAACTGTACCTGATCTGATATTAGTGGATAAGATCATATTTAAAACAATTTTATTGCTCACTCTAACGTGCTACTGAATATTAAATTCCAGACCGCATTCTACTTCCCTTGTTCAGTTCAATAAGTTTAGATTTTTTCGTGTACACTTCCGCAAGAAGTATAAATTTTTCGTTTCCAGTTTCTCAAAAAGTTTATATTTTTCCGTATCAAGTTCTGCAAGACCTCGATAGTCAACTTTTCAGTATTTCTTTTTGTTTCCGCTAAATTATTCGACAAACAGTTGTTCGATGAGGCATAAAATTTTATGCTAGTCAACTGTCATTCAGTCAAATCCATTGTAGCTTCTGAATTGTATTAACATTTCTGAGGGAATACTGGCACCTCTAACGATACGTGCTGTGCATAAACGGTGGTATTCCATCTGAGTACTGACCACGCCCGACGTTTTTCAACCTACGAAATCTGACCGGAATTGATGTATTTAACGGGCAAGTAAAATAGAACATGTTTTAAAGCCCATTAAAAATGTTTTATTTGTGAAACGTGGCTGAACTGTTTTAAATAAGTGTTCTAGGAAATTTTATTTTTTCCTAGGTAGATTATACTGAAGCACTCGGTACTGTTTGGACACCATTGAATAAGTGTCAAAAATGTTTTTTAAACCATTGAGTCACAATTGTTGGGAAGAAAATGAAAAAAAAATCAGGTCAAAAACTAAAGTGTCAAAAAAGATATATATTTTTGACACTTGAATCACTAGTGTCCAACCCAAAACAGCCCCGCATGCCTGGTGTCCATGTTCACAAAGTGCCTCCCATATGCGCCCGACGTTACTGAACCCAAGAGACGGGAACTGATGTGGTAAGGTCTAGCAAGTAAGCATTGGAAAGTATGTTCGAAATGTAGAACACGTATTTAAAACACATTAAATAATAATAAAGACTCTCCTTTTCTTTACCCTAAAATATTTTAATCTAATTAGAAAGACAATATTTCGATCACCTCTTCAGAATCATTCATTGTTCGACTTGATCACGTGGAATCGAATATTATTTATTATCAAATCTCAACTCACGTCTTTACTACGTGTCTCAGTTACCTTAACGCATTATGTTCATTTTAGACGAACAAATCTGTCTCGTATTTTTTTTCCCTTCTTCCAATGATAATATACATGGTGAACCATTTTAAGTAGGACACTTAAATGCCTCGAATCCTGTTAGAGATACAAAACATCCAACCAAATTTTCATGCTATCAAGGGGGACACGTTATAGTGTCCTTGATGAAAACTTTAGGTTTGACCTCCAAATAAGGGATTTTTTAAAAAAAATCATTACATGTTCAAAATTTCTTTTAAATTCTACATACATTTTTAGGAGTATAAATTTCAATGATTTTTTTTTTGTACCAACTGCAAAAATATTGGTGAGTCACTGTGACTCACTAATATTTTTTAAAGCGACCGTGACTCACCAATATTCTTTAAATCATTGAAAAGAAAATCATTGAAATTTATATTTCATAATGACTGCAAACATCCTAAATACCATCTCTGAATTAATTTTAGGAGATGTAGGATTCTAAAATAGCTGTGTGAAGTCACCTCTTTTTACTAATGGTTAATTAAGATTTACTCTCCCCTGCAATGTCGCGGAAATTAACAACAGGTACTTAATTGTCCTCACGAAGCAGAGTACTCAAAATCTTTGATTAAGTTAATGATGTAGTTGATTTACTTTATTTTGAAAATTTTGCCACATTATTTAACTAAACATCCATGTATGACATATAAATTTAGGTTCGGGTTAGAATAGTTCTGATGAAATAACAAAATCAGACCGAAATCGTCCGCGTAAAGTAACAAACTCATTAATTAATTGAAAATATAAGTTCAGGTCGGAATAGTCCGGTCAACAATATCTGGACCACTCTGTACAACATACTGACATATTGGATAATGTTCACACTTTTATAACTTCTACTCGATTTCATTTCTAATCATTACGATAAACTGAGTGATGGGAATTTCAAATAGCTCATCATTCTATTATCGACACACGAAGATATGCGTAATGATTATTGCTATAACCGTAGAATAATTAATTCGACAAAAAGAAATTGATTCTAGCAATATTATAAAAAGGAATAACTTTCTTAAATATTGATTTATCAGTGGTGGCTTCTCTAGGGAAGGGATAATGGAGGTCAGTCCATTAATCAAAATAATAATAAAAATTGATCAAATATAGGGAGGGTATTTTAATAAGGGCACGTTGATGTTGGCAGCATGTAGCCAACAAGCTAGCTTTATTAGGTGGTGGTTCTAAGCCCGTGTAAATGCAGAAGGTTTGCTGATGAAAGGTCATAAGGAAAATGCAAGTTTATACGCAGTGACGCATGGATACTGTGAGAAGCAAACAAGGGTGCTAGGAAAGGGTACAGCTAAAAAGGATTAAGGAAAGCAACGGCGACCCCAAATAGAATTGCGAAAGGGTGAAGTTAAACAAGATGATATTGGCAGCCCGTGGCGCATGTTGTTTCGGTGAAGTCTGTCTAATCGTCACGATAGATATTTGGATCCGAGTGGTCCAATTATCAATGAAACCGCCGCTTAGATCCGACAGAATTTGAGTGATAGCAAAAGGGCATTGGTCAATTTATTGGCACTGTCAGTTCGTTAGTTAACTCCATACGATAAAGCTAGCAGTATTTTGGTGGCCAATTCACGTGACCTCTGTTTAAATATTGATTAGCCGTGTTGCTCAATCATGTAAAGTCATGGTGAAACAAGAATTATTATTATTATTTGTCCATTGTGTACATCAACTGTTGGTTGCTGACACATTACAATATTTAAACTTAGTACCTAGGTAAATAAAAAAGTCTTTACTAACTATAAAAAAGGAGTGAAAAATAAAATCATTGATTCTATGTAGTAAAGAGGTTCATTCCAACACCATGAATTTAAGCATATTGGTCATGTAGAAGCTGACCTACATGCAATGTAGCCTAATTCAAAAAGAAAAAAAATAATCGATAATGGCCCATCTGAACGATTCTAAGCAGCAGGAGCGCATATAATTTTAATTCAGGGTCCTTCAATAACATTTTGGTAACCTCGTATCCATGAAAATTTTAATTGTTTTTTTTTCTTTCTTTCTTTTTCAAGCCTGTAAATAAAATGGTTATAAAGGAAAAAAAAACTTAGATCATTAGAATAAACAAAAATGTATTGGGAAAATAAAATATTGTAGATAATAAAGTTGGGATACGTATTCGAAGTTAAAGTGCTCGAGGTAGTGATGGACTAGTGATTTCACGAGACGAAACAAAATCCTTGTCTCGTCTAGAAACAAAAACTCTCGTCTCGTAAAAACTCGAGAAATTTCTCGTCTCGTGAAAAATACCTACTTGGGTGTACCAGATAGATCTTTTCCGGGAGATTCTAGCAATATTTTATTTTTATATTATAGCATATATTATATTAGCAATATATTAGTGTAGATACATAATATATATTATGATAGATGATAGTTATACATATATATATATATATATATATATTAATTCAGACTACCTGTTTTATGCGTCCAATTTTGTGCAAATAGAATCAACCATAAGTCGTAACGAATGGAAATGGACTTCTCATGGCAAAAACTCTCAGAAAAATATTTAGCGAGAAGTTCCAACAGGGGCTAGCAACTTGCAACCCTACCAGTCCTTTCACCACCGTGAATTTAAAATAATTATTGAAGATTTAAAAATTATTCAGCCCCTTTATGATTTTAAAGGGGCTGAATTTTATCTTATTGTTGATTAAAAATTTTATTGTTGTTGTAGAAGGTTCTTCCAATTTAAAGATTCCAGAATAGTAAAAATAGGTTGATATGAGGCTACCGAAGGGCCGAATAGCATACGAGTATATTATATTAGCAATATAATATATGCTAATATGTTCCTTGCCTGGAACTGAGATGGTATGGTTCCAAGTTGTACTGGTGCGTAGAACGGGACATCGTGAGGACAATATTTTACATACTACAGCTTTGTGACGTCATAATTGGACATGATTTTCTCCATGATTCTTCATTGAGATGACTTTTAATTTAAAACTTAAGTTTTATTATTTTCAACTGACCCATGTTTGGGAATAATTATATTTGTAATTATGATAATTATCGACAAGAACTTAACCCATTCTTTGTACATTTATTGGAACCTGAAACAAAAAGGTGTAACATAAAATTGAATATTCAACACCAGAAGAAAGAGAAAAATTCATTCTATTGATGCCGTTCGTAGATGGCGACATACTTACAGGTCAGAATTCCTACCCTTTGTAAAATGTATGCGGAAGGCAACAGGATAACACTACATTTTTTCCCCTATACGAGTAAATGACTCATTGAGTCATCAGTCGCTTTAATGATGATTGAGGTCAGGCTTAGCAGATTTTTTAGATATCAAACATTCAAAATTGTAAGATTTCACCGAGGCTTAATTTTACACCATACTAAAGTTCTGAATGTTTGCAATCCATATACCTATGATATAACTTTCATTTGTGAGAAGTCACATAAGATTTAACGTTTTTTATATATCTTTAACTTGTTGAGTGTATGTAATCATTATAATATATAAAAAAATGAGTTTTTTATGTAGTTTTAAAGGGTCAGCATTAAAAGTAAAGATACCTACAAACTAGTTTTAGCGTACTTATATCACGTTGGTTTTGTTTTTCTTTGGCGTACTAGTTTTGCAAACTAGCGTTTTGCTTGATCGGCCTTTCAAATTCTTTTTTTTCTTCAATATATGGACCATGTTAGGAATACAATCAATAAAATGCATCGAAGCAATAAAATCAAAATATTGCATACTAATATTGATCGTGTAAGGGCAGAGTCAATCAATTCTGATTCTTTGGACACAGCAAGCATTCCATTAATATAATTTTATTCAATTCTCCTTGTATTTTTAGCACCACAAGACCACGAGTAATTCACATGTTTATGCTCTTTATTGCGTTAAATAGAATCTTTAGTAGCAGTGTCAACATAATCGTAGCTGCCATCGAATACATTGTATTTATTTATACACATTTTTGATGGAAAATGTATTTCTATCATTCATAACTACGTAATATTCAAACAAAATTACAAGTTGAAATTATAGAAATATGTAAGTAAATAAAAAACAGGGTGGGCCAAAAGTCACCATGGGGTTTACAAATTTAATAACTTTTTCGTTTATATATATATATATATATATAGATATAAACGAATTATATATAATTTTATATAATTATATATAACATTTATAATTATATAAATGTTATATATATATAACACCTGGAGAATTAATAATGGAGAGATTCACAACTGAACAAAGAACCAGAATAATACAATTTTATTATTTAAATCAGCGATCAATTATCTATTAAGGCAAATTTTTAAAGAGCGAATAATTTCCAGAAATTAATTGGCCAACGCGTTCGACAGATTTGTGAGCACCGAACTATTTTCCTTGGGGTTATTAGAAGGAGCGAGTATATGTGAACAAGCCCAAGACAATCCTTGAACTCAAGGCCAACATTGTTGCAGAAATTCGAAAGCTACAGCCACAAATTTTGGAAAATGTTATGAAAATTTTTAAAACGAGCTCATTATTGCGAAGCTGAAATCGGAGGTCATTTAAGTGACATTATTTTCAATAATTAGTGTAAAAAAATCCTTTTTGTATATTTTATAATCTGAAGAAAAAAAATATATATAATTATATATATAAACGAAAAAGTTATTAAATTTTTAAACCCCATGGTGACTTTTGGCCCACCTTGTATTTGAAACATATTCTTGATAAAATAGTAAAATTTAGAACAAAAATTTAAATTTAGCCAGAGAATGGGTTCAATCCTGAGTTGAAGCAGAATTTTTTTCCTCATTACTTTAGGTATTAGTGGTTACCTTAAACTTAAGGGTCTATTTGTTAACAAAAACATTTAAAATCAAATAATTTAAGAAATCAATTTAATGGTACCATGTAAAGAAGAAGTATAACAAATAAATGGAAAGTTTATAAATATATCCTCAACTTAATCTTTGATATCAGTCTACAACAGTGGGTCATATAAAAATTATCTCATAAGTATTTCCAACAGGTGTCATTTCAAATACTGACCTAACACGAAGAAAATAAATTGTTTTTATTGTTTTATAATACGTAAAATTTAAAAAATACCGATTTTTATTAAAGGAAAATTGTGTTTTTTAGAAAAAAATAATAAAAATTAAGTGTACTTTCATCATGATGTAAAAAGTATAACATTATGTGTTTTTACTGATATAATCAGGAAGTTTAAATTTTTTGTAAATAAATAGATTTTCACTTTCGGATATAAATTTGTGTAAAATAATTTTCTAAATATGAAATTAATTAATTTAAATAAAATATTAGTTCTTTTTACAATAATGATCTTCTGTTTATTGCTCATGAGCAATTTTTGTCAAGCTAATAGTAATGAAAATCAAAATGAAAATGTATTATCAAATTTTACAAATTTATCACCGGAAGTTTCTGAAGGTAAAAATATTTTATTTGGTTCAGATTAAAGGTACACAAATAAATATAGAGAACATTTCAGAAAGCAAGGAAATTTACGCATATGTCCAAAATAAATTTTTTGTAATTATGATAATTTTCGACAAAAACTTAACCCATTCTTTGTACATTTATTGGAATCTGAAACAAAAAGGTGTAACATAAATTTGAATATTCAACGCCACAAGAAAAAGAAAAGATTTATAAAGGGTAAAGGAGTTCCCAATCTCTTTAGAGTTTTAGAGACACGGCTCAAATTTTCTTTTGAAGTTGTGTGTTTGTTCTTTCCTCACAATTTATTTTTGTCAATCCTTTCAGGACTTGACTCAGTAGCCCATCAGTAATACACATTAATTGACCTCTAGTTTTAACTGCATGATTTTGCTCTCATTTGTCCGCCTGTTTCTCTTTTTGTCCCTAGATAATTCTCGAGTACTATGTCTAATTCTGATAAAACTTGGTATATCATTTATTATTTTTGTAAATTATGTAACTGATTAGTTTTTGTGACCTAGGGGGCCTTACAGCAGACCTTTTAATGCGATTTTTTTTATAACAAAATGTATCATATGTGTAATATGAGTAAAAATATCAGGAGTATACTTATATCATTTCTATCATATCTCAAACTTCCCACTTTGATTTAAAGTTTTTTTCAATCGGAAGTTTTCGAAAGCCATATGCAAAAAAGGTAGTTTCGGCGGAACTGAGTGAGGACTACAATTCGCAGAACTAATAGTACTGAAATATTAACTTTTTAAGGAGGATGCTTCTCGAACATACCTAATACCATAAAATCAAAGTTCCTTATTCATTGTAGTCTCCACTTGAAATTTCATATTTGATATCAGACATCATTGTTTTTAATAATCATAAAACTAAATGTCTTTTTAAAGAGAGTAAAAACTAATGTTAATCAAAATTGAAAATAATATAAAAAGTAATCCGATCATATATGAATACTTTCACGAGACATAAATACTATAAAGCGTGTCATAAATGCAATTCACAAAACTTCATGCAAATGTTTCATATTGTTTGCAAATAAAACTTAATATTTCAGATATTGAAATCTGAGCGCACGGCAGTGCGCCAGGCCAAGTTCCGGAAAGCACCAGTGTATCTTTACACGAAGCAATTCACCGGGTTTTTCACACCATCAGATATCGGTTCTACAAGGAATAGGTCATTAAAATTTTGAACATACATTTCGTAGTATAGTACAATACTACAGGATAAACTTCAAAAGTTAATATTAACCCGGACAGGAGATAGGTAATTTCAAAGTTTGTACTTTTGGATACTCACTGACTGACTGACTGACATATTGACTGATTCACTCATCATCATAAGTTTCAGGCACTTCCCGTATACCTAGAGCGCTGAAATTTTGCATGA
>CM022885.1:28727887-28749310 GCA_012654025.1 Pachypsylla venusta | reverse complement strand
CTCTGTTACTTAGTGCTGTATTTGTTCCTATTTATTCTATTCCAGTAGGTCCTCATCATCCCCCTCTGTTACTTAGTGCTGTATTTGTTCCTATTTATTCTATTCCAGTAGGTCTTCATCATCTCTCTCTCTCTCTCTCTCTGTTACTTAGTGCTGTATTTGTTCCTATTTATTCTATTCCAGTAGGTCTTCATCATCCCTCTCTGTTACTTAGTGCTGTATTTGTTCCTATTTTTTCTATTCCAGTAGGTCTTCATCATCTCCCTCTGTTACTTAGTGCTGTATTTGTTCCTATTTATTCTATTCCAGTAGGTCTTCATCATCTCCCTTTCATTGAAATTTTGGGAAATGCTATACATTCTGTACCTATACATACATTCTGTCTGATACCAATACGCGATGTCCTCTGTATGTTAATATAATTCCTATTTTCTCCATATTTCCGTGATTTCTTTTTCCTTTTTGGTTTCAGTTTAAATTTTAAAAAAATATATCGAACAGCAAAGTGCTTGCACAAAAACGGAAAAAGTTAATGCAGAGATATCCTATTCATATCTACTATAGTTCAATTGATTTTTTATTTAAATTATAGTCCTCTTTATCTAAAGTAAAAACTAGCTTATAATCTCTTAACCTCTTTTATAGCTCAACTTTTTCATTGTTGTATTGTTCCTTTCAAATATTATTATAAAAACTCGTTGCAGGTTTCCATAAATACTAACACATTTATTACTGTGACCTTTATTTAGATCTATTGTGACCAAATCATGAATAGACAAATTAAACTGTCTGAAGGAAGAATTTTGACTTTATTACGCTTAATGTTTAGTCAACTTGGAGTACACTTTAAGATAACCTTTTAATAACATTTGACTATAGTAGGTAAATCAACCGACCCAATCAGCTCAGTTGCTGAAGCTTGGGGGTTTCGTGCCGAGATTAGGCGGTTCGAGCCCATGATAATGACGGATTTTTCTTGATTGAAAATTAATTATTTCTATCATTGTGACAACGTTGCTTATGTTAACAAAAATACAATTTGTCGGAGAAGGTAAGTTTACCTACTATGGCCTATGTTTGAATGATAATCATACGTAGTACCTACCAACACTCCTGTTATGTCAAGCTCATGACAACTGAAACAGTCGTTAGATAGTTGGTCAATCAATCATACATATCATTCTATATTATTTTATTAGTATGCTTTCCCAAACTAGATCTGAATAAAACATATTTAAGAAATATTAGATAGAATCTACGTCGTGTTAACCCGCGAGCGGTAATGTCAAATATTTTGTGACCATATTTTTCACAAATTAAGAGATATGTAACTTCCTGCTACAGCGCACGTGTTAAAAGAATCATGAATGGAAGTTCTCAATGCAATGACCAACGGGGAGCAGAAGTGAATTAACAGTAGTGGGCCGAACTGCATCGGGTTACGGAAACGAAAAAAAATCGATAAAAATTTCGATCCGAATCCCGCCTTTCGAACCCACAACCTCCTGACCAAAAGTCGAAAGATAGTCTTTACAACTCGGTCACGGAGATTACCATCTCTCTCTCAGAGAGTTGGGAGCGTGTATCGACCCCGCTCTGTCTATTCTGTTCATATTTATCCAAATCGCGTTAATTTTTTACTTTCTCTTCCTATAGAAGATGAATATTGTAATCGTGGAGAAAATTTGGACATTTTTTGGTCTAAAAAATCGTCTGACCGGAACCCAAAATAAAGATCAAATATGTCATTTCCTATTGCTTTTGGTCCATATTTTCACTATTTTGGGTCATTTTTGAAATTTAAAAATATTTGGAGCCATGGGATCCAAAAAACCAATATGTCCGACGCATGATGTTCCACGTACGTACGCAATCGTGTGCAGAGCTCTGGAAGGCAAACCGCTGTTCCGATTTTGATGAAATTTGGCACACGTCATCTATGGGAAAAAAACCCGACCAATATTTTTCTTTTCCTCGATACTGGGGTCTATTTGGCAAATGTTAAGAGGCAAAAGTGCCGCTCGTGACTGACGGTGTGCAGTGTACAGTATATGTGATAGAGATGAAACGGATTTTTTATTGGATTCTTAGATTCTAAATAGCTTGAACGTTAAATATCAAGAGGGGGATATTTATTTAGCTAATTTTATTGTCCTATTTTCAGCGTTTTATCATTTTAATACCGGATAAATAAAAACGTCCAGTTTATTTTTAGATCTTGGTAAAATCTTACTAATTTCAAGCCACGAAACGTACCGCATCACCTACTGATTTAAATTCAATGTAGATCGTTATGTATTTACTTTCTTCTAGTGTTCTGTCAAGTGTGATGATTTCTATAAGAGTAAACTAATAAGCAAATATTTTACAAATTTCATGTCACTTTGTAGTATTCAGGTAAAATGGGTAATCTGAAAAGTAAGGTCTCCGAAGCGCTCGTTATGGCAATATTGTTTTATAAATCTGTTAACAGATAATTATTAATGATTTATTTACGCATACATATGGTTTTCAAAACATACATAAATACAATATAAAATATAATTGTATTTAAAATTTTAGAGTTAGCAACTTTTTATTAAAAAAATAGCAATAATAATACAAAAAAGAAAACCTAGCATAATAATAGCAGACCAATTTACCTTGCTCCCCCACATCCCTCCCCTTAGTTTGAGTACCTAGCATAATAATAGCAGACCAATTTACCTTGCTCCCCCACATCCCTCCCCTTGGTTTAAGTACCTAGCATAATAATAGCAGACCAATTTACCTTGCTCCCCCACATCCCTCCCCTTAGTTTCAGTACCTAGCATAATAATAGCAGACCAATTTACCTTGCTCCCCCACATCCCTCCCCTTAGTTTGAGTACCTAGCATAATCATAGCAGACCAATTTACCTTGCTCCCCCACATCCCTCCCCTTGGTTTGAGTACCTAGCATAATAATAGCATACCAATTTACCTTGCTCCCCCACATCCCTCCCCTTAGTTTCAGTACCTAGCATAATAATAGCAGACCAATTTACCTGCTCCCCCACATCCCTCCCCTTAGTTTGAGTACCTAGCATAATAATAACAGACCAATTTACCTTGCTCCCCCCACATCCCACCCCTTAGTTTGAGTACCAACCCATTATTATTTATCATCCAAAATTTAAATTATGAGGTGATGGGTATTACCGAATTAGCAATCAGTTACCATTCATTTCTTAAAAAGGATCTAAGTTTCAACGCAAATAAAAATAAAAAAAATTTTTTTTTTATCTTTCTGATTTTTCTTTTGAATTTAAGATTTGTACAACATTATTATTTCAACAGTAGATCGTGCAGAAAGTGCGTACGAGTCGCACTACATACATAAAATGAAAAAACTTGGTGTTTTGGTAGTATTGTATTGTGGTACGACGCCCTGGTAAACAATAGAGCGCAGGTTTTAACCCAACCAACCCATGAAATTTTATCCTCATTAAATTGAGATATTTGCCAACTACTAATAGCACCCAAACAACTGCCGGTGTAACAGCACATTTTTGTCTTATACGGGCAGTATTAATAAGGTGTATTATTTATTTAAAATCAAAATACAATATTAAAATTGTAATATAATGGAAGAAATTATAACCTTAGATATGTGTGTCCAGTGATAAGTCTACCGCTAGTCAAGATCAACGATAAGTTTAAATAGATTTTATAAATGCATAAACGCTCTGACTTTCAAAAACATATAGACACGCAGCAGCGTGCTGATGTTCCGAGAAAAAAAAGTAGCACTTTCAAATAAAATATATACAGTATGTCCCAGAAGTCCTGCCCGGTGCCCATAACTTTTGAACCGCTTGTAATTTTGGAATTCTGTTTGTTTCTAGGGATAGAAAAGGGCCCATGGCCATTCGAATGGTAATATCAGTATCCAGGTTCGGATCCCGGAAGTGGCTTTTTTTTACCAAAGAGTCGATTTCTCGTGAAATTTAAATGGAATGGTACAAATATTTTTTTGAAAAACAAAAGTCCCATTCAAATAAGGAATATTCCCATTTTTGTTTTTTCAAAAAAATAATCAGGGGCGGAGCCAGAGGGGTTCAAAACCAAAACTTGTTACACCCTGTATAACGAAAACCGAATTTTAGTTTGATGTAGAAATTCATTAAGAGTGGCTCAAAAAAGGTTTTCAATCTACATAAGTAATAAAAATAACAATTTTTAAGTTTTATCAGTGCGGCAGATCGGGAAAACCAAATCTCGTATTTCTACCAGAGGATAAAATGAAGACTTTTAGAAAACGGCCATTTTGGTATAGAAGGTCTGAAGTAAGTATATGATTTAAGACTTAATTTGGGGAGAGGCCTCAATAGGGAACCATTTTAGCAAAAAAAAAAAAAAAGAATTACTAACTCTCACACCATTCACAACAGGGCCGTATTAATAAGAAGATTTCAATAGAAAAACTGCATATTAAGAACACTTCAATTAATATGCAGTTTTTCCATTGAAATATTTGAATTTCTACATGAAAATAATATTCGGTTTTCATTATACAGGGTGTAACATGTTTTGGTTTTGAACCCCTCTGGATTCGCCCCTGATTATTTTTTTGAAAAAACAAAAATGGGGATATTCCTTATTTTATTGGCACTTTTATTTTTCAAAAAAATATTTGTACCATTCCATTTAAATTTCACGAGAAATCGACTCTTTGTGTCAAAAAAAGCCACACTTCCGGGATTCGAACCTGGATACTGATATTACCATTCGAATGGCCATGGTCCTTTTCTATCCAAAGAAACAAACAGAATTCAAAAATTCCAAGCTGTTCAAAAGTTATGGGCACCGGGCAGGACTTCTGGGACATACTGTATATATATATCTAATAATTAAAAAAAATGAAATTTCGATTATTGTCTTTCAACTAAAAAAAATACTAGATTCTGTGAACTGTAGACCTCATCTCCTTAAATGGCCACCATTTGTCCCCGGGTGGCGTACTAGGGCCCAAAACTAGTAAGCAAATTCTATGAATAGAATGAATATCCATTCCAAATCAAAAAAAAGAATAAAATAAAAGATTTTTTGTCGTTTTACTAGGCTTCACTTAGTTCGGTCAGTAACATATTTAATTTAAATTTATTTTACGTACATTTAAAGAGGATGGCTAAAAGTAGGAGAAGCTGTACAAAATATTTTTAGGAGAAAAAACTTGTAGCATATTCTTATACTATTTTTATTATTTTGCGGGGTTCATTTATTTCAATAATCTACATGTAACAGTCCTGACAAAAAATTTCGAGTACAAACTAATCTAATGGGAAAATCCAATGCATTTTTTTAAAAAAACTATTAAATACTAGAAATTTGAACTTGGCAGAACATTCAGAACAAAAATGTTTTCGTAAATATATATCATAAAGCTAATTATGGTAAAAGTATGTTCATTAGTTTTCAAGCATGATACCGGAATAGAGGGACTAGATAGTTATTAAGATACTAGCTGATACCCGACGAACCTTGTTTCGAGAAGATGAGAAAAAAAAATGAGAATAAATCTGGCTTTTTCATTAGTTATCATATTTTACCGAAGTACAACCGTTTAAACGCGATCAGAGCATACGCAGAGATTACATATTACATACGCGTTTGTTAGAACATGGGGAGTAGTAACGGGTTGTTAAGCTGTGTAGAACGTGTTGGGAGTAGTAAAGGGTTAGGTTCCAAAAAATATAAAATGCGTTGCGCAGTGTTAGGATGGGTCGCAGACCCAGCCTAACCTTGCGTAGTCTTCAACAAGCATTTGATTTAAATAAAGTAACTCGAAAACGGTTGCATATTTTTGAACTATGATAATTTTCTGGGGTCTCAGTCTATGGTTTTGGGGGGGTTCATTCCCATCAATTTTTCTATATCTCTTACCGTTTTGGCTAAACAATGAGTATTGTCAAAATTTTATTGTGCCCGATCCCGGATTCGAACTTGTAACCCTCGAATGGCTAGTGACAATTTTGAGTTGATATGTTGTCGCGACAAATCTTAAGATATGGCTAAAAATCGTTCGGAAAATCGGCCGTAACTAAAAAACTGCCAGACATTTGTGACTTTTTTTTACACTAAAACCTTCCTCGGGAGTCACTTGGTCGATTGGTAAAAAACAGCATTAAAATCCGTTCGGTAGTTTTTGAGTTTATCGCGAACATACAGAATTACAGACACAAAAAGTGACTTTAATTTATAATGTTTAATTGTGTATAGATGATATGAAACACAAGAAGATCTGAATCACTGACCGTTTTTAAGGAGAAAAAACAAGTTTGAGAATGTTCAAGGCCAAACCACAAATTCAACCGGAGATTGTTAAATATAAATTAAATTATGAAGCCAATAATGGTAAAAACAGGTCTTTTCTTTGCTAGCGGTAGACAAACTACTGCTGGCAAGAGAAGAGATCAGCCTTATAATAGATAAAAGTGGGTCCCTAAAATAACATGTTCTATGGGTAAAATCAGAGGAGATATATTCTCTGAAAAAGTGAGCAATTTTTTTTTTCAAACGCTTTAGACCGCAATTTCGGTTGGTTTATGTAGCGATCGCTCACTATTTAAAATATAAATATTTAATGTAGCTAATTAAATTAAGTTTTTTTTTTTTTACTTTATCTTCCCGATATGAAATATGGAAAAGTATAGTAACGGTGAAAAGTTTCGATTTTTAGTTTTTTTTTACCTTCGCGTAAAGAAAATATATCATTTTGGGCACATTTAAAATGTCTGGGCGTACCACAAGCACTCCGACCACTATTGGAAGGTATGGGGGAGCACTATGTCATTTTCAACTGATTTTGGGCCATAATTCGCAATTATACCTAGTTTTAAACTTTGACATTAAAATGTAACGGAAGCCCCCCAGGAAGTTGTTCAAGTATTCCGTCTGAGAATCTTATTTTTAAATGCTGCAAAAAGACTTCTTATGATGTTAAATGGCCCGAAATGATAATAATTTAAATATATTATCATTAGATTCATAACTTTTATACTCCAGATAAAAGATAAACTTAGATTGGAATTTAGAAAATAACCGAATCACTTAATACAGGATCTATCAGAAGAATAGGAAACTCAGAAAGAATAGCAAATACGAACATTTTAGACATTGGTTAATATTATACAGTTTCATACCAAAATCTTAAGAAAAGATCTAAACTAAAACGAAGAAAATCTGTGCGTTCATTAGTGGCATCATCGTATCCTATGTCCGATGGTAGCCAGATTTATGAGACTGCGTTATTGTTGTAGCGGTTACATTATAACCTACAGAGTTGCTTTTTGTATGTAGACTCAGAAACTACCCCTTGCACGAATAAATATTTAGACATTGGTCGAAATTTACCTTGTACAAATTTTTGTCAAATTCAGTTTGTGCATCCATGTACCATGTACAAATGGAGGACCAACTTTACTAAACCACAATTATTTTATGGTTGGAGAAACCCCCTCCTCTACTCCCGCTACAGGCACTTTACTGACCAATTGAGAAACCCACTCCTCTGTCCCATGTACTGACTACTAGAGAAACATTCTTTTCCTAGGGATGACCCTTTCTCGCTAATAAAAAGAGCATCTTCGATTACCGAAGGTTAACCTAGGTAATGTAATGTAACCTGTTCAATATCACCTCAAGTCTAATAGGAACTCACCTGGCTCAGGTGCAATAGAAAGATAGGATACTTGCGTGATCATTGGTCAAATGAATAGAAAGTTTGATCCTAAGAATTCAATTTTGATTTAAGATTTTTTTATAGTAAAAAACGAGTTACTTAACAGAGATGGTAATGAAAGAAATCAAGAGTCGAACATTGTTTGGCAAACTTAGACATTGCAAAAGAAATCCGGTTTTCTCTCTACTCTTACTTATTTCTACAACACAATTATTTGCTTAGCTTCCACCTTGAGTAAGTTTAGTGATCATTCTTTCGGTAATCAATTTGTTCAAAAAGCGTTCGAAGATCCAGTGACAGTATGAGGCATTAAATGGAATGTTCCCATTGCACCTTGTCTCTTCAGAGTACACAAAAACGTCACGATTAAAAAAAAAATGTTATGTGAGAACGAGGTCTAAGTCCAAATATATACTTACGGTGAATACG
This sequence comes from Pachypsylla venusta, assembly GCA_012654025.1. Lineage (NCBI taxonomy): Eukaryota > Metazoa > Arthropoda > Insecta > Hemiptera > Aphalaridae > Pachypsylla > Pachypsylla venusta. Next base: position 28,741,179 of record CM022885.1, on the reverse strand, counting down.
GTGCTACCGCACAATTTTAATTAATAAATAAAACTTTCTTTTTTATCCAATTTGATTTTATTGTCTAAAATATATGTTTTATTTAAAGAATATTGATTATATTCGTTTATGATTCGCCTCGTTTCATTTCGTTGACGGGAAATTCAAACTAAAGACATTTCAACTTTGGGGTGGCTAAGGTCTAATTTTAACATTTTTAAATGTGTCAAACATACGCTCCGCGTGAATCCGATTTTGATGAAACTTGGAATTGGCATTTATTATAGTTATGGAATTTGCTTATTAGTGGCAAATGATTGTTTTGTATATTTTATAATTGATTCGATAGATTACTTTATGCTTTGTATACTTCTTATTAGTTTTTATCATTGAACTAATTTGAAGAAACTAACAGGACTGCTTATACAAATAATGTTAATACACACTACACAGGGTGTCTACAACTTAGGGCCATATTCTAAAACACCACTTTAGTGTAGTTGTCACTCCGACTACAATTTAGCGAAGTGGCCACTCTCACTTTTAAAATTTCTGTTTTTGTATTCTAATTGAACACTCCTAGTGAGAAGTGATACTTTTAGCACAGTTCATTTTTCAAAAATATACTTCAATCATGTAAATGATATATTACGGGATTTTTTCAAATAATTTGCGCTTTGAAAGCTTGAAGTAGATACTCTGTGGCTTATAAAGGTGGAGTGACTGATTTCTATTTTATAGCAAACCGATTCGAAGTGCCCGTCGATACTACACTTCAAGCTTGACGACCGTTCTGCAACGCCAAGAATAAAATACCGTGATTTAATAAAATGAACACTTATTTTTGGAACGATTTTACGAAAATATGTCAACAATGAAGATGAGCGCTGGCTAATGGTGGCCGTAAGGCTACATAACCAATTAAATAATATAAAAATGTTAGTACACATTTAAGTAAATAATGAATAAAGATACCGTGATATTGCTAAAATTTAGACAAAGAACAAAGAAATGTGAAAAATCTATTTAAGTGTGATATTATCATGAGCATGGCCGATTTCTGAAAATGCCAACATATTTTTCTCGCCGTTCTTGACTATGTTTGAAAATATCATTTAAATTAGACAAGTCGTTCAAGAATTATCAATTTAAAATAGCTCTTAGCCAACGATCATACNAATTAACTCATTAACCCTTAACTGTAGTAATACGAGGATTGTACAGAATATCTCTAATAACAAAAGTATCGCGGACAAACAAGGTGATTGATTAACAATTGAAAACAAAGATACCTTCACTCTCATGTCCAAATTAACTCATTAACCCTTAACTGTAGTAATACGAGGATTGTACAGAATATCTCTAATAACAAAAGTATCGCGGACAAACAAGGTGATTGATTAACAATTGAAAACAAAGATACCTTCACTCTCATGTCCAAATTAACTCATTAACCCTTAACTGTAGTAATACGAGGATTGTACAGAATATCTCTAATAACAAAAGTATCGCGGACAAACAAGGTGATTGATTAACAATTGAAAACAAAGATACCTTCACTCTCATGTCCAAATTAACTCATTAACCCTTAACTGTAGTAATACGAGGATTGTACAGAATATCTCTAATAACAAAAGTATCGCGGACAAACAAGGTGATTGATTAACAATTGAAAACAAAGATACCTTCACTCTCATGTCCAAATTAACTCATTAACCCTTAACTGTAGTAATACGAGGATTGTACAGAATATCTCTAATAACAAAAGTATCGCGGACAAACAAGGTGATTGATTAACAATTGAAAACAAAGATACCTTCACTCTCATGTCCAAATTAACTCATTAACCCTTAACTGTAGTAATACGAGGATTGTACAGAATATCTCTAATAACAAAAGTATCGCGGACAAACAAGGTGATTGATTAACAATTGAAAACAAAGATACCTTCACTCTCATGTCCAAATTAACTCATTAACCCTTAACTGTAGTAATACGAGGATTGTACAGAATATCTCTAATAACAAAAGTATCGCGGACAAACAAGGTGATTGATTAACAATTGAAAACAAAGATACCTTCACTCTCATGTCCAAATTAACTCATTAACCCTTAACTGTAGTAATACGAGGATTGTACAGAATATCTCTAATAACAAAAGTATCGCGGACAAACAAGGTGATTGATTAACAATTGAAAACAAAGATACCTTCACTCTCATGTCCAAATTAACTCATTAACCCTTAACTGTAGTAATACGAGGATTGTACAGAATATCTCTAATAACAAAAGTATCGCGGACAAACAAGGTGATTGATTAACAATTGAAAACAAAGATACCTTCACTCTCATGTCCAAATTAACTCATTAACCCTTAACTGTAGTAATACGAGGATTGTACAGAATATCTCTAATAACAAAAGTATCGCGGACAAACAAGGTGATTGATTAACAATTCAAAACAAAGATACCTTCACTCTCATGTCCAAATTAACTCATTAACCCTTAACTGTAGTAATACGAGGATTGTACAGAATATCTCTAATAACAAAAGTATCGCGGACAAACAAGGTGATTGATTAACAATTCAAAACAAAGATACCTTCACTCTCATGTCCAAATTAACTCATTAACCCTTAACTGTAGTAATACGAGGATTGTACAGAATATCTCTAATAACAAAAGTATCGCGGACAAACAAGGTGATTGATTAACAATTCAAAACAAAGATACCTTCACTCTCATGTCCAAATTAACTCATTAACCCTTAACTGTAGTAATACGAGGATTGTACAGAATATCTCTAATAACAAAAGTATCGCGGACAAACAAGGTGATTGATTAACAATTCAAAAAAGATACCTTCACTCTCATGTACAAATTAACTCATTAACCCTTAACTGTAGTAATACGAGGATTGTACAGAATATCTCTTAATAACAAAAGTATCGCGGACAAATAAGGTGATTGATCAACAATTCAAAACAAAGATACCTTCACTCTCATGTCCAAATTGACTCATTAACCCTTAACTGTACGGTTTACCAACTCTAGCAAAAGGACATCACTACAAACAAACTCTAGATTTTGTTCCCTTAGTCATTTTTTTTTTTTTTTGACAGAGACGCTTCTAGTAGATACCTCTTCAAACCCCACAATGCCGACACTTATAGATCTGTGCCTCAATACTGTTGGAGTGGCATCGTTCCAGAATCTTTCAGTTGTAAGGGATAGTGATTCTTGAAGAAGAAAATAAATAATGTGCCGTTACTACTGCTACAAAAATTTACCATTTTAGTCCGATTACCATTTATGTGGGAGAAACATATTCTTTGACTCAAAAGCCTCATTTTTGACTTCTTCATGGCAAATTTGTACGCTCAAATGACACGCACAAAGTATTATTTGCTAAGCTTATAGGCCCAATAACCATAATTGAGGACAAATATGTTCGGGTAAAGGGCGGAGCCAGATAATACAATATTTTGTCTGCCAATAAAAGAATGTATTGATGTCTTGTTCAGCCGAGTCGCATAGTAGCATTCAGCTCAAAATTACAAATTGCTTGTAAAGCAGGTAAAGCTATTCTGTTTTTTTTTTTTTTTTTTTTTTTTTTTTTTTTTTTTTTGTATTTCCTGTTGATACGAGTGACATAAATGAGTCCTCATTGTCTAAAGGTGACAACTAGTTTGAATTTCGCAGGAAAACGCCTAATTGTCTGAATAGTTTTGGCTTCATTTGTCTCAAAGTTATCTTCTGACATTCTGGAGCAGTCCAAACCTACTCCTTTAGAGAGTCAACAGTCTCTTTTTTTCAACTACATCATCCATATTTTTCTTCATCAAAAAACTGCAATTAAAAAAAATACTTGCGTTGATTCCATTCACTATGGTTGAGAAAGGAAACTGAAGAATTAATGAGGATACAAAACAGGTTTCATCTAAGATATACCTTAAGGTATATTATTGATGAAACGTCAAAAATGAAAGAGCACGAGTGGAGACATAACATCATTGGTGTTTAACCAATGATGTTATAAATTATATCATTCCATTTTTTAAAAAAACATCTTTCCTGTATCTCACGAAAGGTTAATATTGTCATCGTAATTTGTGCGATTTACTTTGAATAGATGCTTCGTATAAAGTGAAACCTTGATAATGGCGTGTGCACCTATTTATGTAATTAGCCTAATAATATTGTACGTATACTATTGTGTCAATTATCTACCCCGAATTTCATTTTATGGTAAGGCATCATATTTATCTTATCAATCAGTTGGTAGGTATCTACTCAGAAGAAAACTCATGTCAAGGTCCCCGTGGAAAGTAGAAAGTAATACCAAAAATGTCTGACAGAAATAATAGATCGGACAAAATAACATTCTGTTTTGATGATTTTTATTTTATCTCTAAATACAGCCATAAGTCTTGGACGTGATGAACTCTATTGTAGGTAATCATTAGCACCATCAAGCAATATGAATGAAAAGGCTCATCCAGTTAACCTGTTGTGATCCTCCAGTTCAATAAGCCTGCTAATTGAACAAATTCCACAGTCCTTGACTTCATAATTTGTGATATTATTGTGAGGGGAGAAAGCCTAAGCCCGTCTATATACAGAATGTTTGGTGTTAGGAAGGGCATCCAGCCCTTAAAAACTCTGCTTAAAACCGAAAATGAATGGTCATCAGCAAAATGCAGTTTTTACGCAGTTCTATGGATACTGTGAGAAGCAAGTTAGGGTTACCGTGACAAGAAAGGGTACACCTAAAGAGAGTAAGCAAATAACAAAAGGTTGTGGTATGGTAGAATTAAGGAAAGCAAAGCCAACGACAAATAAAATTGGCAAAATGTGAAGTTAAGAAGAAGAATAGTTGCATCATCGTTTTTGATGGTGGCCGGAAATGCAGCTCTAAAGACATTGCAGTTTGCTGATAATGTTTAAAATTGTCATCATATATCTAATTTCGGAAGCTAATAATTAGCATGACCCCCCAGAACCATGTCAATCACTTCAATACGTATAATTGCGTCAATAACATAATAATATTGTAGAATCGCTTTCTTTATTATCTATAATAGTTTACAACATCAGCTCCGGTGGACTAGACCCGTGAGAATGTCACCCTCAAGTAACATCTCAATCTCACAATCTCAAGTATCACCTATTTTCACTGAATGTAGTAAGTCATAATTAGATCGGAAGAAATAACGACTTCAGTCAAGCATTTATAGGTTTTGTAATTCTACAAAACTCTGATCTCGTCTTGAATTAAACCCGGATCTCCTTGGCATAATTTCAGTGGACTGACCTCTAGAATACGGAATACGGAGATGAAACATTTTCTGTTTGATAATTTCAGGATGTCACCTATTATCTGCGTTTTACAATATTCATTTGTATTACGGAATGTCAGCAATTATTTATGATGACATCTAGCGTAAATATTTTCTCAAAGCACGCAATACTATCATCCTGTTGTTTGCAATACGAAAGTGAAAACAGTTTATCATATTGGCATCTATGTATTGTTCTTCGCAGGAGTTTGATTGCAATTTGCAAAATTATCGATAATGACAGATACAGATTACAGGGTGGGCCAATTGATATTGTCAAATATCTTGTAGATAATTCAAGATACAAAAGAATCAAATTAACTTGTTAATTTTATTTCCTTCCTCAAAAGTTTGACATCACACATGCAGTTGAGCTCACAAAGGGTGGGGTTCTACTCTCTCTACCCCCCCCCCCCCCCCCCCNCCCCCCCCGGATATCATAAAAAAATCAAGTTTTCACCCTCATACTTCAGCCGAGTATTTTCCCTCAAAAATCTAGATTATACCTTTGACTTTGCAAAGAAAATCGTTCACCAATATATACGTCAAAATAGCTTCCTCACAAGTTCACCTCTAAATCTAAAAAGGCGAATTGGAAGCTCCACCAGATGAAAATCGTGGGTACGCTACTGCATACATGTCATGGTCTGAACCACTCATAAAAATTCCGAAATTAATTTTCCTTTTGACGTTTCATGTTTCAGGAAGAAAACGCAAGGATAAGCAGGGCATGGAAATGCTATACATGGGTTTGAATCACATCAAGTCCGTTGTACAAATGGTAATGATGGGTATTTCACAACTATTACAATTCAAGGGAATCCTCATTTCAATTATTGGAGTTGTAATACAGGCCTTAAAATTATTATTGGACTACAAATCCAGACACTCTGCACCTTCCGCAACCATAATGTTAAAACACCCACCACCATCTTATTCATATGGCCATTATGAAGGGAAATCATCTGCACCAGGATACGAGTCATTCACACCCGGAGATATATCGTCAGCATATTCTAATAATTATGAAACTTTGGGGGCGTATAATACAAGAGCACACTAAACCTATTTTATGAAGAACCATAATTTCGAACAATCAAAATGATTGAAAAAACAAACCAATTTTAGTATTCAAATAATGTGTAACCAATATTTGGTAATTTTTAGAACTGAAAGAATAAATTATGATTCAACAGGATCAGGGATATTATTGTAACTGGGACCAAAAAGGAAAAGTTATCCTTTTGTTACATTGGTCTTCTGGGTCATATATTCTGTCCATTTTTTGGAGCCCAAAGTTAAGGTATCTTTCTTTGATGCGATAATTTGATTGGAACTATCTTTCCAACTAATAAGTATGCCATAATACCTTTGGAGCTGCCAAATTACTGTACCTATGCCTTTTAATATAACGGAAGCAAAAAAAAAAACGATCATACCTTGGAAACAATAATTAATTTGTGGTGCTGTTTCAATGTCCAAGATACGCAACGACCCGAAATTGAAATGACTAGTTCATTTAACTCACTCACTCTCTGCTCATCCATAGATCACACCGAGCTACAATTGAAATGACTAGTTCATTTAACTCACTCACTCTCTGCTCATCCAAAAGAGTTCATGTAGTTTTCATTGTGATGAGTCATTTTAAAGGACATTTCAAATATCTCGAGAACCGTTAAAGATAGGAAGAAAACGTTCAATACAAAAAACCTTATTTTTAGGAGGAATTTAATGGTGACCTTGAACTTTTCCTTTGAGGTCGCCTTCAAGGTTATTTTGAGGTCAACTTTGTCTTTTAAAGTGGAACTCTATATTTTTGATTGTGATATTGAATTTTTGATTAATAAAGAAATATTTTATGCTTATTTTTTTTTTCGATTTGACAGTTTTCTAGATGATTTTTAACTTGACGTACTCAGAGTAAGAGATATGGAACATCAATTTGAATGTATTATCAACAAGCCCATTTTGAAATATTTTTCATAAATGGAAATTTAGTGGAACAACAAGGTTTTATGCACAAATATTTGGAAATAGTCGTGTCGTAATGCTACATATATTCGATATTTTGATGTACTAAGAGCACGTTAAGGACAATATTATCTAGAAAACTGTAAGTCAAATCGAAAAAAGTTTCAAGCAAAAAATCTTTCTTTTTTGATACAAAAGTCAAAACCAGAATTAAAAATACAGGGTTTGATTTAGAAAAAAAAAAAAAAAAAAAAAAAAAAAANAAAAAAAAAAAAAAAAAAAAAAAAAAAAAAAAAAAAAAAAAAAAAAACGCTGACCTTAAAATAGCCCTGACCGCGACCTTAAAAAAAAATTTCAAATGGTTCATTAAAATTTCCCTTAAAAAATAAGGGGGGTGGGGATGTATCGTACGTTTTCTTCCTATCTCTTAACAGTTTTTAAAATGTCTCACCCTGTTCTATTTTATAATTATATTATATTTCTTTATGTTTTATTTAAATCTTTAGCGAAAATTGCATTTGTATTTCTTGGAAAGATACGAGGGTATTTATATAAATATAGTGATCTGTAGCAAAATACGGTTATTGCTATCTTGTTCCCAACTCTTCTGTCTGATCCAAAAATGTATTCTAAAGTTTCCATTCCATCATTGGAATTTTAGCGCCTTAAGTCAATGAATATGCTCTCCGCGGTTCTTTTGAAGATAACATTCTACATACGGTATACGATGGTCGAAGGTAATCAATATGTAGTTTCATGGACTTTTCTCAAGTACCGATGATGGGAATGGAGACGCAGGATATTCACATTCATTATTCAACATAATGTCATTCAGGATTATTTTTTCCGGCCTTATATCCCTTTCCTAAGACCAGCTCCCATGGCTCAATGGTCACTGCACTAGTCTTGCACTCGGGAGACCCAGGTTCGAATCCTGGCGGGGGCAAAAATTTGTCACTGTGGTTTGGATGTTTTCGGGGCCCACTCAGCCTCGTGAGGACAATGAGTAGCTATGGAGATAAGTGGGCACAGCGATCCGGTGCCAGAATTGTAGGTAAAATGGAAAAATTCAAAGTAATTGGATAATGATTGATATTAGGAAAATCCCATAATGCTGCAGTTGTTGTTGTAGCGACGTTCCTCTTGAAATCAGGCATCGTTATCCTCAACATCTTCCGTGGTAGGTAGGAATACAGCAACTTCCTTTGGGTGAGACCACAGATCATAGGTGGTCAAGTGTGTTGGTTTCGATGTACAGGAGAACAGGTGTTGTACATCGTGTGGACCCAGGCCACAACTGGGGCATTTATTGTCTATCTCTCTGTTGATTTTGTTCTGGTAAGAGTTAAGGAGTTTACACCAGCCAGATCTTAGTTGAGCCAAGGTAGTTCTTGTTTTCCTGGGGAGTGATTTTTCTTCTTTTGAGATCTCGGGTGGTGGTGTATTCAGCACTCGGTTTGGTTCATAGTGTATGGTGGCCTCATTTACTGCATTTCTGTGAATAATTTAGAGGTCAATTTTGTATTCATGGTCTGAGGTGTTGTGCCGTCAACCAATATATCATCTTCCTGAAGCAGATTACGGATATTTCTTGGTGGTGGAGGCTTCTGAATTACCGAGTTATTGGGGTGATTTAGAGTTTTACATTTACGCAGATATTGTTGAGATAAGAGTTTACTGTGTTTCCTGATTGGTAAGACTTTACATTCGTTATGTAGATGATCTTCTTGTGTGATCGTATGGCAGCCTGTTGCTGTTTTTAGTGCAGCATTCTGCGTTGTTTGTAGGCTCTTCCAGTGAGAATTGGCCAATTGCGGAGTCCAGATGGGGGCCGCATAGTTGATTATAGAGCGACTCGGTGCTTTGTACGCTGTGACGATGGTTTCTTTGTCTTTCCCCCAGCTGGTACTGCCCAAGATCTTGATGGCATTATTTCTATTTTTGATTTTGTTTATCATTGTTTTGGCATGTGCATTATATGTAAGCATATTATCAAGAGTGACTCCTAATATTTTAGAGTTCTTGGCAGTAGGTAAACGATTTCCGCTTATTTTGATGTTTGGTTTGAAGTTGATTTCTTTGGTCCATAGTGTAAATATAGAGGACGTTGATTTCTCTGGTGACAAGGAGAGTTTCCTATCTATAAATGCATGTTTTTTAAGACAAAAACATTAATAAGCTGTTCATCATTGATTAAAGAAGAGAATATAAAATCTAGTTACGTAAGTCACATATGAAAGGATACAAAAAAAACGCTCGATTCAATCTAATAACCGTAGTGATCGCGGGTCAGGAAAGTATTAACGGAACCTGTCCTTATATAAACACCATGCACTTAAACTCTAAAATAAATCGTAATACACAAAAAAGATGAACGCTCAAATAGGCACGAGTATGACTGAATTTTTTAAGAAAAACCCTGATGAATGGTTGGTCTAAGACATGCGAGAAAAAAATAAAGAAAATGTTCATACCTGATTGATGAATTGTTAATTTCGAGGTACAACTGATTTCGAGGGCTCGTTTACATCGTTTTATAAAAGCACTGACAACATCAACCAGTTCATATGGACTATCTTCCTGAATACAATGACCAGTTTTTATGAGTTGCATTTGAAAAGCCCCTGAAAGGAAAATGAAAAATGGAATGGTTGCATTATTCTTTTAGAATAAATCAACTGTAGAAAGACAGGAAATGATAAAACAAAACAATTCCATATTGGACGTCTACGCCCATATTGGAAACACAGTTTTTTAGTACAAATGAACATTTTCCCACTCAAGAAAAATCCTAAATTTAACTTTGTTTAATTTATTATTTTTTCGGAATTACAAATTCATGCGTCAACTATGTAAAACGGAGAGTTCTAAATATTGCAAACACAACACTAGATAAAACTATCAAATACAATTCAAGTGTTTTCGTAGTTTTTTTTTTTTTTTTTTTTTTTTTTTTTTTTTTTCGTTTCAACAAAAATTGCCTTATTTTTTAACTACATTTTGATCTCACAACTGACATTCAATGGACTGGAAATTTGACTAATAACGTCCAAATTTTATTGTAACCACTCGCCAAAAATTGCAAGGTGTTAAATTTCATGCATAGTTTTTATTTTTTGTTTGAAAAGTGAGCTACTGAGGTGGCTTATTTTTCAAATCAATATAATTGAGGGAAATAAAATGCTACTCCTCCCTGGCCGTATGAGTATCATTTTATCTCAATGCCAAGAAACGCAAAAAAAAAGTTTCGTGCAAATAAAGTACCAACCTTGCATGTGCTTTGTGAGTAATGTTGAATCCAATCTATCAAGGTCACACAGTATTAACAATCGGGGTATAGATAAATCACCAAAACATTTTGAAAGACCCAAAAACCAATTTTCCCAGTGAGGTTCCGTAAGTAATAAATTTGTCCGCCAGGTGAATCCAGTATCAGGCGACTAAAATAATAAGAAACGAAATTCAAAGTTCAGGGTACTTGTCTATCAAAAGGCACTATAATTATCATAAATCATCATGATCCAATACTCAAAAAACGTGAAACACAAAAAAAACTCGGTTGTTTTTTTTTCTATTGCTGTTTGTAATGTTGTGATGGTTTCAACTTTTTACTTTTAAATAATTTTTTTAAAAAAAATGTATTTTTATATGTTTAATATTTATTTAAACATTTTCAATTTTGACGAATCATCTTCAGTCATAATCTTCGTTCGAATAGACTGAAGATGATGTCTCTCCTTTCAGCATACTTTGAGATTTTGTAAGAACACTGAAGGTTTAAGTTTTCAAGTGGGGAAAAAACCATACGTCACGTTTTTTTTTAGTCCACGATAAAAAAAACGTCTGGGCGTAGTAAAGTGGGAATAGGGTGTAACAGACGTATAACAGTCTACTCCTAGAAAGTGAGTGAACGCCGAATGACAAAGAATCTTGTGTAAGCCTTCTTCATCTTGAACATCAAACTCACCCGTATTTTTTCTCCTTCTCCTTCCTCTGGATTTTGCATTGAAGGAAAGTTCTCAAATGTATCTGAATCTGGAATATTTGCATTAAGTAATTGTAAATATTAAAACTAGAAATTTTCATAATAGTTTACCTTGAACAAAATGAACCCAAACTTTGATAGTATTCATTTCTGGATCTTCGTGATGGCCATGTTGTTTTGGTAGCATCTGTCTAATTTCTTGCTTAGAATTCTATTACAGATGCCAACTCACCATGACAAATTACTACAAATGATAAAACTTTATTATCCCCACGAGGGATATTCTGCATGAACATTTTGGAAATATGATTATCTCTTGCAGATGTGACGTAAACTGGTCACCAATAACATCGCTAGACCTTTTCTTATGCGGTTTCCTAACATTTTGAGAATAAGATTATCTTTTGCAGATGTGACGTAAACTGGTCACCAATAACAACGCAAGGCCTTTTCTTATGTGGTTTCCTAACATTTTGAGAATATGATTATCTCTTGCAGATGTGACGTAAATTGGTCACCAATAACATAGCTAGACCTTTTCTTATGTGGTTTTCTAACATTTTGAGAATATGATTATCTCTTTCAGATGTGACGTAAACTGGTCACCAATAACATCGCTAGACCTTTTCTTATGTGGTTTCCTAACATATTGAGAATACTAGGTGTGTCCGTGGACAAAAACGGGCGGAGCCATCCTCGAATTTTCGGGCACCATATAAACTTTAGCATATTGCTCAATTATTTCGTTAAAACAAGATTTTTTGAGAATACCGCACCTTTCATGATAGCATCGTGCAGTTGAGTAGTAGGTCCTATTTAAAACGCAAAATAATCGGCCGAAAAATCGGATACGGTTCAAAATATTGTTACGAAAATAGATGTATGCACCCTTGGGGGGTATATATATATATATTCGATATCCTTCACCGTTTTGGCTAAACAATTAGTATTTCCCAAATTTTATTTTGCCCGATCCCGGATTTGAACTTGTAACTCTGGAATAGTTTGTCAAAATTTAGTAAATTATGTCCTAAATTAAGTCTTGAGAAGACACCTAAAACTTTTTCGTTATGAGTTGATATGTTGTCGCGACAAAATTTAAGATATCGGACCATTACTCTCTGAATTTGGTAAAAAAATCGGAAAATCGGCCAAAAAATCGGAAACGGTTAAAGATATCGTTCTGAAAATAGATATATGCACCCTTGGGTATATGCAGAATATGAAGAAAAAAATTTGGTAAAAATCGGTTGAGTAGTTTCGGAGGAGTAGGGTAACAAAAGTTTGCAGTTTGTAGGGAGTATAAGGCTACGCTTCGCTCCGCCCAATAAATATATATATATATATATTAGCTTCCGGAACTAGAACCTCCTGCGTAGCTTCCGGAACTAAAACCTCCTGCATGGCCTCCAGCACCAGCTTGTTTTTTGAAGTATACTCCGAACTGACCTAGAAAATCTTCAATTCCTCCAACATTAACGTTCACATTGCCACCTGGTTTGTTCACTGCAACATCAACCCCGCCGGAAGATCCGCCTCCTTGACCACCAACATTTACGTTTACACCTCTTTTTGTCCTTTGAAGAACATTTGTTTTATCCTGAAAAATGTAAACAAAAGTTATCTCCATTGATGTATTTCGTACATATAATCTGTAAGAAAGGTTTTTGTGTTTCACATCTACAGAAATTCAACCGTAGCTGCCGGAACTTGAACTTGCTGCATATCGCTCGGAGTTGTCCCAACAACAAATAAGAAACATTTTCCAAGGAGACATAGAAATTTTGTTGATGTTTTCAAATATACGCAAGCGTTATTACTCGATTATTATTTTTAATATAAAATAATGTAAGAAAGACAATATCTCTTATAAAAACTAGGTGTGTCCGTGGACAAAAACGGGCGGAGCCATCCGTTTCACCTCGAATTTTCGGGCACCACATAATCTTTAGCATATTGCTCCATTATTCCGTTAAAACAAGATTTTTTGAGAATACCGCACCTTTCTTGATTGC
>CM022885.1:28699325-28718408 GCA_012654025.1 Pachypsylla venusta | reverse complement strand
GTGAATTTAAAACGCGTTAACTAACTTTAAAAAAAAAATAAAATAAAACTTAAAATTATTTATTAAGAAAAATAGAAATCAATTAATAAATAAGAAAAAAAGAACGTAACACAAAAGTTCAATTACTTTTCGCCAACACCGAATTTAGAACGCCCGAAAATACACACGAATTAACCGTTCACTTATGATATCGCTTCCAAAATTAAACACGCTTCGTTTATCGCTCAAACAATACTGACTCGACTCCTAGACGTGTCCTTCTATTTATACCTTCATTCAAATCGTTCTAGAAGGATCTGGTATCAAAGATTTTTCTAGTACGCAATCAAACTACGCGTTTATAAATAATTAAAACGTAAAACAATGTAAACAAGCAAAGCTTAAAAAAAAAATGAGGAAACAAAAAATATGCTGTTCATTTTCCCCTCTTCACCCCCCGACCATCCTCCCAAGCAACCTGAGCAGTATAGTAAACACTCATTGATTCTCCCCCCTTTACCCCGACCCCTCTCCTACATGACTAAAAATAACCCGATTCATTGTAAAAAAAAAGAAAGACGGAGAAATAAAAAAAAATGGATAGGAGAAGCGTCGAGATATTTATACTGAATGTTTCATAGTAATATTACATACAGGTCGTCCACTACAGTATTAATGTATAGATAGAAGGGTATAGAAATAGAGACCTTTACAAAAAATGTAACTTTCCAACCTCTGTGGCCAAGTAGTTAAGACTCATGATAGGGAGGTTGTGGATTCAAATAACACACTTGGCGGAAATACTGTAACCGAAAACCGAAAATACTGACTCCATTTTTTTTTTTTTTTTTTTTTTTTAACAAAAAAATCTACAGCTACTTGCAACTTAAGTATCAGTTGCAAGTAGTTGTATATATTTTTTCTATTCGTTTCAAGTATTACAACGTCTTCACGATGGCCAGTTTTACGCACGACTTTGCAGTAATTACCAGACGATCACAGTTCCAGCCACAAGGGTTATCAAGATCTTTGCGGTATAAATCTATTTCTGCCATTTTCCTAAACCTAGATCCTGAAATGGGTAAAACAGTTGATTTTAAGAGATACACTGCTAGAGCAACAAAGTATCTATGATTTACCATCGATATTCTACCCATGCAAAAGAGTATTCACTCCATAATCTACGCAGTAAACAACAGCAAAAAACTTCATTATTTTGCCAAGTACAGAAATCGTGGTATGATGACGTGGTACAATGATGACAGTCTCAAGGCTTAGCCTTCATGGAAATATTCACGGGCTGAATCCGTCTGGGCCGATAGAATAAAATATTACAGAGACAAACAGGGATTTTTTCCATATACCTAGATACGTGATAATCTTGATGTTACCAAGCACCTCAGTTCGACATTAACATCAACAATGGTGTATTAATCAGCACTCCTCTGACCTTGAGGTGAAAATTTTGAAATTTACAAAACTATATAGTCTAGAGCTGCAACGTAAATTACGTTTAAACATCCCATAAATATTTATTGATTTGTTTTTTCGGTATCTAAGTCATGAATAGCACATAATGCAGTTCATTATTTTATAACTCACCTCTCATATCTGGTGCTATAACTTCGCACTCTAAATCTGAAGATATTCGGTGAGCAAATTGTGCCCATGTCAATCCTGAATAACCTGCACCATGAAGACACAAAAGAATAGTATGTTCCTTGGTCGCAGGCCTTTTAGAACCAACGGAGTACACTCTTACTGACCGTTCTTTAATTTTAACATTTGTTAAACGATCAAAGTATTCAGACCAAGGAAGTGGTGAAAACGTAGCAGGCCTAGAAAAAAGCAAAATAGATGTAATAATCTATGGTACACTGGCACGAGAAGGATAGACATTCTTGTAAATTCGTGAAAAATGTACGATGTTTCATGAGACAAATATATCATACTTATCTATTTTAGAGTATGATGTTGTAGCGGTGTTCTTTTTAAAAACAACTATTGTTCCTATTTCTACATCCAGGTTTGGAATAACGGTAGAAATAGGTTGATATGAGGTAACCGAAAATATTTTGATGGCTCTTGACTGTAACGGTGTGCATTCCAGGTGCGTAGATCGCGAGGACCAAGGATCTTTTTCGCTCTGATATCTACTCAATCCGATGTGACGAAATTTCCAGAGTTAAAAATTCAGATTATATCCAAAAAAATCGAATCTGCTATACGTGACAAAAAAGAAACAATTCAAATCCTGTGCGTAAAACCGGTAAACCGGCCATTGTGAGTTCGATTTGAGGTAAAACTTCCGAATCGCGGCTTTTTCGAAAAATTAACTTTTATTTTGAAAATGGCTTGAAATAGCCTATTTTCAAGAAAGTTTAACGAATTTTTCGGGCGCGAGGTGTTTTGCGTTGTAGAAAAAAAAAGTTTTACCCACTAAGTAATACTTTTATGGACCCATAAATCGATGCATGGCCGATCAAAACGTTTTCTAACCTCTCTGGGGGGGGGGGGACGTTCATCTTAACGCTTCCCCAGAGAGGTTAGGAAACGTTTTAATCGATTTATGGTTCCATAAAAGACTCGTTAAAAAACAACGCAAAACACCTCGCGCCCGAAAAATTCGTTAAAAGTTTCTTACAAATAGGGCATTTCAAGCCATTTAAAAAAAAAAGTTAATTTTTCGAAAAAGCCGCGATTCGGAAGTTTTACCGATTTGAAATTGTGAGAACTAATTAACACGTCATTTCCATCAAACGTTTTTTCCCTAGACAAAAATATTACGTCAAGGACCGTTGTATGTAACTTAGGGGTGACATTCTCATGACTGAATAAATCTCACTTGGTCTATATCTGATAGACGATGAATATGTTGTCACAATTATGGAAAAAAACCTGGCCACCAGGGGCAGATGTCGTCTCATTATTTTTTGTTCTGAGATCTACATTTTACAGAATACTAGTTAAAACTTAACCGATTTTCTCAAAACACAGCTTAACAAACGTGCATATAAATTTCCTTTTCCCCATAATAGTTATTTGGTTTCTAGAATATTACATTTAAGACTTCTAAAATGACAAAATGACATTCTCTGGTCATAAAATATATACCTAGAAGAGTTTTTTGTCGGCTAAACTAAAACTTTACCCCAATTTCAAATCCAAACTGTTCATATGAACAAATTGGAGAGATTTTTTGTAGAAATCTACAGGAAATGTTGGGTAAGCATTACCTATCAATCTGGGATAATGGTAATACTCCTCATATATGATACTCACTAACGGAATACTTACGTTTTTTGGACTGGACTTGAACGAGACGGTGGTAGTTGCATCTTAGTATCTCTTCAGTAAAAGCTTGTAGATACAAAAGATTTAATATTATTCTGCTTGTGTCTCAAAGTGTGTTTTACAAGCAGTGTTTCTCCTCACGGTTAGAATAAATCAGAAATTAAATTCCGTAGATTATTGATTTATAGATTATTATAATCATTACGGGAGTAAGGGAAGCAGAAATATGATGGGATAAAAACAACACAGTCCAATGCAGAATAAATTAACAATTAGTGTAGGTAGTGATCTTGTTACTCATCTGAACACTGACCTCAACGGACGTTGCTTAATTTTAAAACAAAAAGATAACAAATTACGAATACCTAAATTGAGAAACTTATGGTTTATGTTTTGATATTTATCAAAAAATAAAAATTCAAATAACCAAACAGTGTTGCCAAATGGAAAAGATCTTAAAATAATCTCACACAGATAAAAGTGCCCCTTCAATTAAGTTATGTATTTATGTGCAATGGCTCTTTATTCGTATTGAAGGTTAGGCTAGGTTCACATGACCGCGCGACACCGCGCGGCAGCCGCGCGGTATCATATGAACAGATCGATACAAGATTGTAGAACTAGTACCGCGCGGCACCGCGCGGTCATGTAAACAGTGTGCACTATTTAAATAGATCTTGAGCCGCGCGTTCGCCGTAACGCGCGGTCATATGAACCTAGCCTAAAAGTACTTCGTATCTTCACTTCACTAAAAATTAAATAGATGTTAAATTGAGCTAACTAGTTTCATGTTCTCCTGAACACATCATCAGAGCTTCTGTGCGAGAAATCAAATTTTGGATTATTGGAGTGTCTATAGCAGGTATTGGCAACATTTTTTGCCCGCGATCGACTTTGCAGTTCTTCATTTTCTTCGCGATCACCTATAATCTAAAATACTATGAAAAAACACAGTTCGAAAAAAGCTTGTTTTTATTTATTATTATTATTGTGATTCGTGTGGCTTTACCTCGTTATCTATGATTAATTAATAATTGGAAGCATGGAAACTTTACAAACTATGCAACAACAACAAAAACACCAAGAGGGTTAACTTTCTCTCATTCGAGAACTTGACTTACATTTTTGTTTGGGTACTTTGTTCGGGTTAATTTTGGGTACAAAGAAAAATATGACAAGAAATAAGCATTTAATGAGATGTTTGGCATTGTTTTGTTTCTGCTAACTTACGATAGTTAGGTGTGTATGCAGAAATAGTTGTGTCCGAATAGCAGCGTCCAAGTGGACGTCGCGCCGGTCAACCAAGTTATTTTTTATTTCTTTCTCATTTTTTTTTTTTTTTCTTCTATTAGATCGCTCCACGATCGACTGAAAATTGCCAGAAGATCGACCGGTTGCCGACTCCTGGTCTATAGTATAGGAAGGGAAAGAGAGAGAGAGAGAGAGTGAGTTTTTTTTTTTTTAATGTTTGGTTATTAGATTTAGTTATTATCTAATAAGTTCGAATTTTTCATTTGTAGCTGGTTGTTGGAAACAACTCTGCAATTTCTACTGCTTTATTAATTTCCAGCGTTTGATACAGGGACAATTTATTTATAGGGATATTCTGGTCTTGAGTGTATATCCAGGACTCTTTATTAATTGTTTTTGTGCATTTAGTTCAGTCGTGAGACAAGAGAAAAGGTGTTTGAATGCAAGAAATGGGGAAATTTCGATTTATGACGAGGAGGTCCATGCCTAAAAACAAAATCGCCCCAAATTTAGCATTCAAAAAATCCCTGGCTACTGGACTAATTAGATATCACAATTTTTCATATTGGCCATTAATTGCAGAGTTTTTTTGCAGTCAATTTTTTGGGTGATGCTGTAATTTAGGTGCTTTAATATTAGTAAATTTGATTATTTTTATAATCAGTTAGCTGACCGTTATTTTAATATTCGTATATTCTGGAAGAGCCCCCAAGGCGATTTTCCGATATTTGTAAGGAAAATCATAAAATACTATTAGCATATTAGCAAGGGAACGGGCATGCCTCTAAGGTTCTAAGCTAAGTAGGCGCAGCCTGCTAGATTTCAAGGAAGCATATTATTATACCTAGGTATCTATTTGAACATAATATTTCTCCATTCTATTTTTTTTTTTTTTTTTTAATATCTATAAAACGATTTTTAGGGATCAAAGATTTTCATACTTCAAGATACAATATTGATCTAACGACCAAAACCTATTTTAACGGTAATGTTTATTTCATAACAAGAATAAATCCGAATAATAGATAGTAGTTCTGTAATCATCAGACTTTACTTTGTAAATTGTGCCTCAAATTAGGCTTTGATAGACCTAATAACGGTTCAAAATTCATCACATTTCTTCTGGCAAACTAAAGCAAGTCTACAATTTTTTTTAAAAAAAACCGAACGTCGCGTCCAGTCGTGTTACAAATACAACAGTTGAGGGTAGGGTCTTCGGCCTTCCGATTTCTCATTTTAGTTAATCAACCAAATAGTGGATTTAACCTGTAACATGAAGGATTTTCATATCTCTTAACGTTTAAATTGTGTAATTTTAACGCTAAAACACGTCATTTTTGGTGATAACTCGTTTCCAGGTGAACTTTCTATTTTCTCCTGTCTGATTTCGTATTTACTTTGAAGGTATTGCAAGTTTACAGGTTTAGCTGGAGCGAGGAGCTACGTTGAGTCAGTCAGTATATAAACCAAGATTTGCGCGTTATAGGTATAGATGATAGCTTCACCAATAATAGGTATCATTGAAAATCAGCAAATATACATTATACATGTTACGAACATCGTAACAAGTGTTAAGATATAAATATTTGTGTCGCCAAAACGTAATGACCTTGTTATCATTTGTAGTCCATAATTCTGACGTTCAAAGGATCGCAAACACCTTTGGTATTTTCATTACAATATCCGTACACTAAATACCTTAGTAATACATTCAGAAAGGACTCTTGCGGTTTTCCAATACCTCAAAACATTATGGTTCTTTCCATAAAACCATGGATAGTCTGCCTTTAATTATATGAAGGGTGTTTATGCATTGTCCACTAATGTGCTATCATTAGCATGAGAAATTAATATTTTCTTCTAATAATCCGGGTCTTTACATAGATGTCACGAAACACAAGTGGATAGCCAGACATGAGCTAAATGTAGGTAAGCTTCAGTCGTCTCGGTATACAACATGTGATAAAAGTAATATTCCTCAAGGTCTCGTTAATGGATTCTCATGGGAAACCCTGATTCAGACACTATCATACGGGGAGATTCAGATTGGTGGTAAGAAACATCAAGAGAGAACCCTACTACCCCAAAAGGGAACTCAAAGGACAAGCCAAAGGGGAACCCTCTTGAAGTTAGAGACTTCTTTCAAAAATCAGTTGATATCTTGACTTCCGAGAGCACGAAGAAGTGTGCCGGTCGAAGAATTATTTCACTCCGCACACATCAGCAAGATGTTTGTGTAACAGTTGATTTCTGAAGAACCAAGTTATTATCGCACAATACACTACTATACTAAATTTAGTTTTTTCTGGTCACATACTACTGTGTCAGACATTCATTTCAATAATTATTTTATTAAATAATACAGTTCTTTCAAATCGTTTGAACATTAAATAAAAGTGTGCATGAATTAATACTGTTTATGGACTTTGTGTTTCACCCTTCCAAACCTATACAGTCCACCTGCTCACCATTAAAGCGATCAAAGCTAAAAATCCAATACTTATTGTAGAATATATTGACAAATGATTATATTGTGACTTTCGGATGTGTGTAGAAATATTACGTTTATTTAAAAGTCCTGTTAGTTTAAGTCTTTTTAAAAGTCGTTTGTTTTATTATCTCACTGCTAATTGAACAACAGATAGATTAAGATTTGGTGGCTTATGCATAGTAAGGCATGCTATGAAAGCCTGGCATCATTCATCATTTATTGTAGGACAATTATAGACAAAAGGAAGCCACCTATTTTTTTTTTTTCAAATCTATAGCCTGTCAGTCAACTAGGGACACGATGTCAAAATGGTTGTTGCATTTTCCCAGAACAACTTGGATCAAATTTAAACAAACACCACCAGCAGCAACACACCAAAAAATGCCATTCACTTTCCTTCTCCCATTTTTTACTGGGAAGCAGCCGATCTTATCCACACATGTTTCTACGGACTACGGATGGCTGAATTGAACATAATTAAAGTCCACTCACTCAATCTGAAATTAGTCAGACCTGTGTCTTCGTCTTCTCAAATTGGGAGTATGGCTTTCTGAAGCTTCCAATCGTGGGGGATGGTGGATCCACATATCTTCCTGTACGGGAGCATACAATTAAAATGTCTCGCCTTTCTTCCTCACACGAGGTTGTTTCGCTTTTCTTCCGAATCCCAAGTGCTCTTTGAAATTATCTATGTTATGGATATTAAATTATTCTCAGACGTAAGATTACGTTTATATTTCACGCAATTGATAAACTTTCTAATATTTTACTGATTTTAATTGATGATAAATTTAACAACTGATAAATTTTGTAACCTGCGATTACTACTGGTAGTTAGGTCTGGTAATTACTGAAAAGTTCCTTTAAAAACCCTCAGTAAAAAGCTGACGACTCTGAGAGATTAGCTTTGCATGTATCTAATCTCTCTCTCTTTCTTTCTCTCTCTGAGAGTTTTATTATTTCATTATACGGCGTGCATGATGTTAGTCGCCTATTTAATATTTTATGAGAGAAATTTTATGATAGCAAAACAACTTGCTTACTTTTCTATAAAAATTTATTAAAACAAATCTTGAATTCAAGCAAGAAATAAATATGTTCCAGTCCCCCTCCACTCCTTGTAAACAAAATGACAGGTTGGACGATGGTGGATTTATTTATAATGTCACAATTTACTTTACCATGTCTTAATTTACTTGATCAATCACTCCTCTTACAATTTTCATCAATGGATACAAGGACGCTGTCAGTCACCAGCAATTAGTCCGATCAAAAAGTCACTTTCCCAGGTCCCTACTGAGTTCCATAACTTGTATCGTGACCATCAGTGGCAGAGGAGTCCTGCGGATATCATTTTACACCTAATTGGTACCATACAATAAATTTTCATTTATATCTTTTCCTAACTTCTCATTTTTTTTATTCTCATCCTTCAAATACAGCGCATAGATTAGAAAAACAAAGAAAGACGAATCACCTAAACTGAGAAAAGGAAATCTCTCTACTAAGCGATATTTAATATATCGTATTATATATATATTATACGTATACTCCTAATGTTCTCTCTATAGTGTTTTACCTTCAACTGCCTCATGGGAATTAACATGTAAAATTCCCAGCACCTACGTTTTTTTTTTTTTTTNTTTTTTTTTTTTTTTTTTTTTTTTTTTTTTTTTTTTTTTTTTTTTTTTGCACTTCTGGTTTTTTTTTACTGCGTAGCAAAATTCCTTTTCTGTTAAAAATGAAATTGAACCGGTCGAATTGTTTTTTGGGAAAAGTATCCCGAAAAACTCTATCACCCTCTAAAATTACCTACTGGGAATTTGTGAAGGCCAAAGAACGAAAATCTCTTGTAACCTCTGGGGCAGTTAGAAGGCAAACACCCTGTATATACTCTCACATGAAACTCAATAAATTTTGTCTCTCATCTCAAATTAGTCATTTCAACAATCGAGATTATCAAACCAGACGTGTTATTTCAACTTTGCCCGAAAGGCTCAACAACAGCAACAACAACAACCAATTCCAATATATTGCTGATGAAGCTGGACTGTCGAAGAGTTGAAATAATAAATTTAATTGATCTCGATTAATGAACAATTAGGGGAGAAAGTTGAGAGTATTTTTTAGTTTTAAAAAGTTGTGTACACAATACGAGTATTAGGTCCACGAGTGGGGATATTTAATAAATAAAAAAATTGCCAATGACCCATGGAGAGAGCTCCTGGGAGTTAAATTTATTTAAACTTCTTAAGAGAAATGTTAATTTTAACCACAAGACGTGAAACCCGCATTTGTGTATAAAATAAATGTAAGAAGTTTTAACACAACAAATTAAGAAATTTAAGTAGGAATAATATGAAAAATTTGTTTTATACCTAACCTACCTTAAATCTAGAATTAATTTGTTATTTTTATAATAATTTTGGTTTATTATTTTCAATAATGAACCTTTGGAATTGTCAAAAATTTATGTTTGGTATGGTAAGAAAAATAATGTAAATTACATTTTTTTTTTTTTTGGAATATTGAAAAGTTAAAAAACTAAAATTTTTTAGAAAGTGAATAATAATGGTCATTGTGTTTTAATTCAACTGGCCCTCTAAAAAGCGTATCTCCGAACAGGCGGCGTTATATCAGTTTTAAATCTCCCATTGTCTTAATGTATTCCTCAAAAGAGTGTCATTTCTTTTTATTATTCTGCCAAGATAAGGAAATTTTTTACTATATTTCAGAGAAAATCTTCAAAGCACATACATAATAAATACACCATATTCCGCTTTTTGATTTAAGTATTTTCACCAAAATTTCAGTTATTCCAAGGTAAATAAGACGTATAAATTGGTTGGGTCAAAACACACAATTATAATTTGTTCTATCACACTTTCAAGCAAACAACAATTTCACTCTTAGGATTCAATAAACATCAATATTACAAGTCACCAATAATTTATAACCTTAATGATGTGATGATCAAGTACAAACTTACTAGCTTCACTTGTAACTTGTAATAAAGACATAAATTTAATAAAAAAACATACTTTTTACGGAAAGAAAAGTTTTTATGTACTACAACAATAAATAACTCAATAGTTGTCATCAGCATCCGCCATTCATAGAATCATCTTTTGGATATAACTAACAACTATCATCGGTTCGGTTCAATGGGTCAATCGACCAGCTTCAATTTCTATTTATTTATTTTTTGTTCCACTTTTTTTCTAAAATTTTTACATTTTACAATCTATCACTCAATAATATGAATCTATACATAACCATGAGTAGAAAAGAAAGTAACATTAAAATAGACATCCTTTGAAAAGAAGAGAAAACTGCAAAAACAAATATTGACCAGGAAAAATTAAATAGGTCCAATGCAAAATTGTTGAACTGCAAAGAAGCAGTACTCTTGTAATGATAAATACGTATTCAAATTAAACCTATTTGGAATGCTACATTCAAATATGCAATCAGCTTATAAAAGACATTCAGGGTGTTTTAGAAAATTTTGCAGAAAATAACCAGACTATCCATGGTCTATTATCTTAAAATAATAAAATGCAAAAAATTGGCTTAATCGAGCCACGCCCAAAAAGTTAACTAAAAATTAAATGTATCAATTTTATATAACTTTTAAATGGGAAATTTCTAAAATACTTTAAATTAAATGCTCCTTAAAATACCGGCGCTCTCATTGAAGCAGTGACATATTTCTACCCTCAACTTCAATCACAATTGAAAAGCATTTTCATCTGAACTCGAATATTGCAAAGTCTGATCTTTTTAGAGAATAGGGCGCCGCGTCGGGTTTATGAGTACTATTCTGATGCTTCCTTATCTGAGCGCACGACAGTGCGCCAGGCCAAGTTCCGGAAAGCACCAGTGTATCTTTACACGAAGCAATTCACCAGGTTTTTCACACCGTCAGATATCCGGTTCTACAGGGGATAGGTCATTGAAATTTTGAACATATATTCCGAAGTATAGTACAATACTACAGAATAAACTTCCTTAATGTTAACCCGGGTAGGAGATAGGTAATTTCAAAGTTTGCACTTTTGGATACTCACTGACTGACTGACTGACACTGATTGACTCACAGATCATCAAAAGTTTCAGGGACTTCCCGTATACCTAGAGCGCTAAAATTTTGCATGAAGTTAGCAATTGACATCCACGTAAAGGGAAAAATCCGAAAAATTGAACTTTTTAACCGTAAGTGCTCCAAAACGGTGTCGATTTAGGGAAGACAGTACAACGTATGTTAATAGTTTTAACTGATAAAACACTGAAATCTCGCATAAAGTTAGATATTTACATGCAATATAGCAGGAAATAATTTATGTTTGAACTCTTTCACTCCAAGTGCACCAAAACGGTTGTTCCGCTTTAGGGAAGGAAATGGTCGAAAACTAGTTTAAACTGGTAGGACGCTGAAATCTTGCATGTAGGAAGATATTTCCATACAATTAAATGGAAAAATAAATATATTCACTCTTTTACTACCAGTGCTCCAAAACGGTTCCGCTTCAGGGAAGAAAATGCACGAAATCTGGTTTCAACTGCCAAGACTCTGAAATCTTGCATGAAGTTAGAGAGACCTAAATTCAATTAAACCCGCTAATGTCAAAATTGAAACTCGTCAATTCTAAGTGCTTTAACTTCAGGAAAGAAGATACGATATAAATATTGCCGTTTTTATTTGAGTTGTAGTGTATATTACTTTATCAATACTTTGGTGTTAGATTTTATTGTACATTTGGGTCCGGTTTACACTGAAATTTCCTGGTTTCCCGATATGTTGTGTAATCGAAAAGAAGAAGAAGAAATAAAGATAAAACGGCCAAATAATCAGTTACATATAGTAATCTTTACAAAAAGTATTCATATCTCACAAAAAAAAATATCATTGAAAAAAGGCCAAGTTCCGTCCACTTTCCCAAAAAATTCCGCCTATGAAAGTAGTGATATCTATTATTGGGACCAAGTTTATTGTTGCTGCTGTATATCCCGCACTTAAATTTATTATTGCACCTTCTTCTGTCTCAATTCTCTTAAAGTAATACCGACTTTACACTTGGCCAGTTTTAAAAAGGTATTATTTTACGAATCCCCTGAGAAACTGACCAAGTGTAAAGTCGGTATTACTTTAAGAGAATTGAGACAGAAGAACTTGCAATAATAAATTTAAGTGCGGGATATACAGCAGCAACAATAAACTTGGCCCCAATAATAGAAATCACTACTTTCATAGGCGGAATTTTTTGGGAAAGTGGACGGAACTTGGCCTTTTTTCAATGATAATTTTTTTGTGAGATTCTCTTTTCTAAAATGATTTCAAATTGGGAAATGTATAACACGATTTTGTGGATGGTGTTTTTATGGTGGGCACACATTTGAAAATTTTGCGAATGAAGTCTATAGGTATGAGTATATTGGGTATTCTGTATTGCAGAATCTAATTCGGGACTTCTGTGCAAACATTAGGATGGTCGTTTTTAAACCAAAAAATGGTGAAAATTTGTAATTACGTAAGTAAGTCAAAAATGGTTACATAAAAAGTAACGTAAAGATATTACATTTTACTCTATCAAAAAATAATGCCAATTAAAAAGTTGAACTTTGAGTCACAGTTTCCTTAACTACTTCATAAGGTACGACAAATCGAAAGTTCAACTGGAAGATATCAAAAAATGACCAGGAGTGGACCCCCCCCCTAGATATCATCTCTAAATCCATAAGGAAAAATATTAAATCCACTGTATCTTGGTTCGTATTCAAGCTATGCCATATTTTAAAAAAGGGTGAAAAGCGGACTGAACAATTTTATTCAAAGGGAATTATACAGACACTGAGAAAGACGCAAACGAAGTTCTGGGCATTGTGTCTAATAAAGTTTGTAGATATTTCAATTTCACGTCGAATTCGCATATCCATTATTAACATTCCTATTGTGAGTTTATTTAAATTTATGAATAAAAATAATTTTATTTGCCCCACCAAAAGATTTAAAATATGAGAAAGAGAAAAGTTTTATGTTGGTTTAAGATGTATGTGTACAGATGCAGTTTAAAGTGGAATTCTTAAGGGAAAGGATTAAATTATTTACATTTATCAAAGAATCTGAGTTAGCAGTAGTCAGTCAGTACGTTGTCGGACTGCTCAAGTCCTCTCTCGTTCTTTCTTTTTTTTCTTAAAAAAATTAATAAAATAGTTATAAAAAATCACGATGTCTTTTCCTAACTCGGGAGTGTTTCTATCCGCTTTGATATTTCCCTTTATTTTAATATTAGGTGAGTGAAATAATTATTTGTTTTCTAAATTAGGTTAATTTTTCTTTTTAAGAAAGATATATTTTAAATGATGAGTTATGTCACTTAAGGCGTATATTTAACAGGATAAGGTGAATAAATCATACTTTTAGGTACTCGTAGTTGCGGGTGGCATCCCCACGTCCCTTGTCTACAAGAGCTGATTATGTAAAACAACACAAAAATCATTTCTGTAATAGCGTTCCGTTCTGTTGAAAATCATTTTCTTGTGCACTGGATGTAAATAATTTGTGTGTGCTATTTATTGAGTATTATGCACGTGTAAACAATTTTTGCGTGTTATTTATTGAGTATTATGTATAAAACAATGTATTAAGAAGAATTTGCTCATTTTTTTTGCATACGAAACATCATAGGTCTTCCTACTTGATGCAGCATTTGCTATAGTAGATGCTGCAGTATCCATTAAAGCAGATGCTTCGTTTTTATGCATACTACAGTCTCAATTATATTGTAGACATTGATATATTTTGAGGGCCCATGTTAATTATTAGCATCCAAAAATAGTTTAATTTAAAACTATAGCACTATAGCAGCATAACAAAAATTATATAAATCTGCATCTGCTGTCTCATGCATCTGGTTATCGTCGAACACGATGAACGATAGTGCTAACTACCAGTAATGATGATTATATTATTTCTGATTTAAATGTTAAAACGTATAATTTTTCAATGAATTTTAGTACCTACAAATAAATGAAACGTTTTTGTATTAAACCTAGGAATCATGAATCGCACATAATTGGGGCATCAGATTTTTGAAAATTGCTTTCTTGAGTGTTTTTTATATAAAAAAAAAATAGGTAAAAATACATTTACCTACTTTAGGTATTATATTATTGAATCACGAATATTTTTCTTTACGGAATTTGCACAATTTTTTTTCTACCATTTTTTTAAAACCTTGTATATTGTTTTCATTTCTTTATTTAGATAGGTGTACCCTGGGTAGGGTTAGCAGAAGAAAAATTTCAAAAGCAGGACAATTCTCAAGAAAAAGCAAGACAATTAAATAATGCAGGACGTGTCACTTTATGACATAAAAATAGGCATTCAGAAGTTTTACAAATATTATGTGCAATACAGTGTTTTGTAAAATGTTATCATAAAACTTATAACTACTGCCTATACTTTTCAGAGATCTGCACTCTTTACCCACACTAACTTCATCTCTCCACACGTTATAGTGATTTGATACTTTTAAAAAGTATTTTTTGTGTGACTTAGAAAAAAAAAGTACATTTTCCATATTTTCAAAAGCAGGCAGGACAAACATAAAAAAAACAGGACTTGCCCTGTCAAAGCCGGTCGTCTGTTAACCCTAAATCTGGGTACACTTATCTAAAGAACTAAAACGTGCACCAGCAGTCCAGACAACATCCCAAAACAATCAGAAGTAACCCAAGATCAAACATCACAAACACAAGCCATAAAAGAATACAATCCAGGGAAGGAGTTGATTGGTTTACTTTGTCTAGTGTGAAACATCATGTTTGTTCTGTTTGTTGACAAAAAGAATAAGAATAATCACCTATTGATCTCCTCATCCATTTATTACTTTCTACTCGTTTTCATGTTCAGTAAAAAGTCATGCGATTAATAAATAAGTTTAGGGGGAAAGTCTGGAATCATCTGAATAAACTTGAGAAAAGTACTAGATAAAATGTCCTGAGACCTATAGGATTGCATTGTTTCATGAGATGCACTGTAATGGATACATCATAATCCTCCCCTATCTACCTTTGATGCCGCCAAGGTTAAAAAATGTTACAAAAGATTAATATCTAATATCTAAGTTTTATCTTCTGCCCTTATCAACAAATCAACATATTTAGGTAATTCCAGAACTTTTCAGGCGAGTAAAATCTCATCTGGTCTCAGTTATTCAAATAATACAGATTTGGGGTATATTTTGGTTGTCCATATTTATACATTTTTTTTTTTTAATTTAAATTTTATTTTAGCTACCTACCTTAATGTATTTTATGTATTTATTTCCCCATAATACTGACTAAATAAAATATGGTAATGGCATGGACACTTATATTTTAAATATTGAATCACACATAATACACATGTACTATTATTTCGACGGATTTTTTAATTTGTGTTGCTTTTCAAACTTTTGAACCGCCCAATTAAAAATAGATGAATAAATGAAAAATAGGTATAAAGTAAATTTTTAGTAGATTCCCATTTTTTTCTTTCAAGCAAAACTTTCGCTTTGCGAACGACAAGAAAGAAAAATGATCATGCTAATATCTTAACAAAAGACAAGATTCCTATGTAAAATCAATCTTTTTTTACATTAACATTGGGGATCTTTACATAATTGTGTTTGGATCCGCAAATGGAATAATTTTAGTTTTAGTATGAACTTTTTACACCAATAGAACCTCGTTTACCCGGCACCCCGAAATTTAGTAAAAAAATGTCATATATTTTTTTATATTCTTCGCGCAAATCACATTCTACACCTGCATTATCTCACATTCCTGTCATAGCAATATGCCTTGTCCAAGTCAATCACATTCTATCAGCATTCCTGACACAGCAATATGACTTGCCTCATAAAGACGACTTTTAAGCTGGATTTAATATCACTTTTTTTGCAATATAAATTTATCTATACTGCTCCGTTTTATGTTGCTATTAAAATATGTTATGATCTACGGTCATTTTGTTTCTTAGTATGAAACCAATTTTAAAAAAAAAAAAAAAAAAAAAAAAAAAACATACTGTGGTTCCATTCGAATATATTCAGAAATTGTAAAATTTTATCTGACCAAAAGTTTCATGATATCAAGGAATGTGAGATGGTAGTAACCTTGATGAATTTTTTTGACTTCAAAAAAACACCATGTAGGTACCTACTTGTTATTAAATAGTCAATTTCAAATCGAACGACCTTGCAAAAACTGCAAAATTTAATAGAGATTTTATGAAGAATTCAATTCACCTAATATTAAAATAAAGGGAAATGTACCTACTTATATATTTCAAAAAAGGTTGAAGAGATTCTTCAAGGTTACATAATCCGTCCCCTTTGACACTATGAAACTTACGCCAGAATACATTTTTGGTACGACTATCTTCAACAGGTTCCGAGATATTTTTGACCAACCTGTCTGACAAAATTGGTCCTCAACTTAAAAACGACTTCATATAAATTTTGGTTATTAGCAGATCTGTCCTCGTAAATGGTGTCCAATTTGGCTGTGATTTAATTGGTATACCTCATCATACATAGATAAGTTTTATTATAATAGACAGCAAATTTTTTTTTTCTCCCATAAAAATGGTATACAGGGTGGCCCAAAGTGTATGCTCACCACCCTTAATTTTTTCCTGTTTGATTTAGAGAAGAAAAAATACATTTCTTTTTGGATTTTAGCCGCGGTTTTAGGGATGAAGTTATACAGGGTGTAACTTTCGATTTTCAAATAGGACTCCCTATTTTTTATTCTTATTTTCTATAAAATTCTAAGTACTTCTCACTAGTCATACTTCACTTTGCATTTATACAGGGTGTGCCCCGGTAAAATACAAGTATGTGTTATGAAATCTAATTGTTTTTTAGTCCTGGATAAGGTAGTCTCTATTCAGACGTCATAGGTATCATATAATCCATATCACTTCGCTATCATACAGAGTGTGCCAAACCAGCTAAATTACAAGTATGACATATCAAATAGAATTGTTATTCTTTCTATTGAATAAAGTGCTGTCATACAAAAAAAAAATTTGCCAGACTTCATGTAAATAAGTTTTGTTACACTTTCAAGTTCGTTAATGATATTAAATTTGCGCCTTATAGGCATGGCCGTTTATAGTTTCGGCGCCTTTTTTCGCGATAAAAAGTAGCCTATGTCCTTTCCTAAAGTTTAGTCTATCTCCTTACCAAATTTCATCAAAATCGGTTCAGTAGTTTAAGCGTGAAAGCGTAACATACATACAGACAGACAGACAGACAGACAGACAGAGTTACTTTCGCATTTATAATATTAGTATGGAAGTATGGATAAACATTATTTTGATAAACGGCTTACTTTTTTTAATCAAACCACTATGAACTATTTTTAGGCACCTTTTACTTTTTCTAATGTCCGCAAAGGCAAATATTAGATAAACGTCTACCCTTAGCAGTAGCAGACATGTTACAGTAATTCAATTTCATTGGAGTGAGGTCTATAGTCACTTTTAATCAAGACCTTTTTTTTACCAAGTAGGTAAGGAAGCTGTAGTGAGCATGCAGTGAGAGGGCTTTGAGGTCGATCTGTATAGAGAAAGTGAGTTCTAACCTTAACCTTAATTGAGGCAAAGAGAGAATGCAGGCCGTGCTGGCTTATAGCTTAGAATTAAAATCATCTTTTATAACTTCTCGAGTGTGTATCATATGAGTATTAATATACAAGGTGGAGATAATGATCATATGTTTGCAATATTATAACTTCTCGTGTGTGTATCATATGAGTATTAATATACAAGGTGGAGATAATGATCATATGTTTGCAATATTATAACTTCTCGTGTGTGTATCATATGAGTATTAATATACAAGGTGGTGATAATTATCATATGTTTGCAATATTATAACTTCTCGTGTGTGTATCATATGAGTATTAATATACAAGGTGGAGATAATGATCATATGTTTGCAATTTTATAACTTCTCGTGTGTGTATCATATGAGTATTGATATACAAAGTTGTGATAATTATCATATGTTTGCAATAGTATAACTTCTCGAGTGTGTATCATATGAGTATTAATATACAAGTTGGAGATAATGATCATATGTTTGCAATATTATAATTTCTCGTGTGTGTATCATATGAGTATTAATATACAAGGTGGGGATAATGATCATATGTTTGCAATATTATATCTTCTCGTGTTTGTATCATATGATTATTAATATACAAGGTGGAGATAATGATCATATGTTTGCAATATTATAACTTCTCGTGTGTGTATCATATGAGTATTAATATACAAGGTGGAGATAATGATCATATGTTTGCAATATTATAACTTCTCGTGTTTGTATCATATGAGTATTAATATACAAGATGGAGATAATGATCATATGTTTGCAATATTATAACTTCTCGTGTGTGTATCATACGAGTATTAATATATAAGGTGGAGATAATGATCTTATGTTTGCAATATAAAAATCAAAGCCAACATGTTATGAAAGCGGTAAACGCAGAGTTCTAACACACAATAAACAAATAAGGAATCCGGAGTCAAGTGTGACAGGTTCTGTACAATACAAAACTCTGTTTTCAACGCCGTATGATTTTTTATTTATTTATATGATTTATAAAGGTACAATTGACAATTAATTTTAATCTATAACAAATTGTACCCGGTGTTGATCAGATTAAAAAGGTGATCAGTCAACATTTTATAACAATAAAATGTCCAGATTTAAGTCGCACGTAGTTTCCTTTCTCAGGTCCAAACCTTTCTCCCAGCAATTGAAGAAATCAACCCCTTGGGCCGAAAGACAGTTAGCTCTTGACAGACAATACAGATAGGGATCAGGGCAAGATAGATGGGTCAGATTGAATGAAGCAAATGATGATCGGGTAGGACGCAATTTTACAATAAGATTCATGTTGGATAAAAGCGATGATGCCTCAACATGATTATGAATGACATTGAAAACAAATTTAGCTGCAATAAGATCTCTCCGATCGCTCAATCTATCAATATTTAACAACAA
>CM022885.1:28682922-28693698 GCA_012654025.1 Pachypsylla venusta | reverse complement strand
CAGCAGCAGCAGCAGCAGACGATGAGAAAAAAAAGTGTACTTTTCAGAAGCCTATATCTCCGATTTGACTTAACCGATTTTGTTGAAATTTCATATACTTCGTCTCTGAGTACGCCCCATACGTAGGAAATAATCATTTTTATCCTGAGGTGTGTAGTTTTTCCTCTGGAAGTAGCTGAAATCGGCAATGTAAGCTGTGGCGTATAATATACTCTTGGTAGCTACCGTATTTTTTTGACTTGGCGGGGCGGAGTGCTACCGCGCTCCTTAATTACAGCTTCTCTTGAGATTCAGTCAGAGATACCTAAATACTTATAGGAATTAGGGACGATCCAGAGATGACATCATTTCGTTAGAATTTATCCGCTTTCACCGAAATGCTTTAGCGGAAAGAACTTTTTATAGTATTTTTTTTTTTTTTTACTGAAAAAAGAAACCCACCTTATCTACTCCTTTTGAAAAGAAAGTAATCAAAATATTACCTATTTGGAAAATAAAAATGTTGTATCCACTAATATTGATTTTGTGACGGAGCGTTTTCATCCATTATGACATTCTCAACTTATTTACAAAATACATACATTTTTGAAATTAGATTTTTTTTACCAAAATTTAAATTTTATTTTAAAAGAGTGACATCTGCGTTGAAAGCTCTCAAAAAAAACTTTTATTTAAACGGAAAATATTTCAAGATTATATGTAAAGACCATCGGCCATACCTGTCACTAAAATATCAAGTTGTTAAAGTGTGAATGTTCTTTTTACCCTTTACCTAATAATCTAAGATACCAAGTGGCTCATGCGAAAAAATAATCTTCTACTCGAAAAGTGCGACTCCGCCGGTATTGAAACCCTTTAAAGAAATTAGCTCCTCTAACTGGAAACCCTTTCATAGGAGCTTAGAATAATAATTTGAAAACGGGTTTCTCTTTCTAACAATTTTAGATCTTATTATTAGTAGAATTTATCCACCATCTCACATGTCTAGATAATAGCTTTATTTTTTTGCCATTTACTTGATTTTTTTTTTTTATATAATATTTATAAACTACATCCAGATTCCATTCAAGATAACATAATAACATGTTAGCTACTTGGGTGACATAATGGATTATATAAAATAGAAATATCAGCCTTAAATATTTATACCTATTCTAATGATAAATTCTTTTACCTCACCAGAAACTTGCAACTAGTAATTATTGTATTTTTCTTAGAATTGAGTGGCTGGGATGGATGGTTTACAAAAAAGTTCATTTTTATGTTGTTTTTTCCTAATCATTCAACGAACGAGTAATATGTCAATTAGGTTCAATGTGATACAATCTTAACACAATTTATTATGTGTAGGTATATTTGTACAATAATGTATACAGCGGATTTATAGAATATATTTACATACTCTTGGATTTAATTACAATTAACATGGGTGCGAACAGTGGTCAGAAATTACATTTAAAATCAAAATGTAGTTGGGGTTTTTGACTAAATTTGAATTAATTTTAATTGAAAAAATATTTTTTTTTTCTTATGTCACAACTACCAAAGTTGTGACATAATACTCACTGCAGCATTGTAGGATTTTCCCAATATTTATCATTATCCAATTACTTTGAATTTTTCAAATTTTACCTACAATGCTGGTCGCTATGCGCATTTACCTCCACAGCTACTCATTGCCCTCAGGAGTCTGGGCCCAAAACATTAAAACCACAGTGACATTATTTCCCCTGCCAGGATCCAAACCCGGGTCTACCGAGTGAAAGACTAGTAACCACTAATAGCTGCTGATTGAACTAATAATTACCGATAGCCATGAGTCGATGCTAAAAGTATTTTTAAATAGTCTATTTGACAACTATGACGGAAAGTTCAACTTATAATATTGCCACGTGCAGTAAGAACCAGATAAGAAGAAGTTTTATGACTTCTGATAAATTGAGAAATTTACGGAACCTCTTGTGGAACAAACCTAGAAATCTATGTTTACAGTTACGATAGGATTAGAATTAGCGCCCTTTAATTTATCACACATAAGAGAAAAATATAACTGCAACTTGGAACGAATAAATACAGTGGAGAACATTCTGATTTGAAATTCCGTCAGAGCTTGAGAACGATACCAAAACGAGATAGAGCATTTGGAAGTACATATTTGAAAAATGTATAAAGGCAATGGAAATTTTCCCGTCGGAACTTGAGAATGATACCAAAACGAGATAGATCATTTAGAAGTACATATTTGAGAAATGTATAAAGGCAATGGAAATTTTCCCGTCGAAGCTTGAGAATGATACCAAAACGTGATAGAGCATTTGAAACTACATATTTGAGAAATATATACAGGCAATGGAAAATTTGAATCGATAAGAACTCGTATAATTTCAAATATACGCCACAACTTTTATTGAGAAAAACTATAACCAACATTCCTCGACCTAAAAAATAGGAAAAGATAAATAGAAATGAATAAGAACTCGTATAAATGTATAAATTCGAATCGATAAGAACTCGTATAGTTTCAAATATACGCCACAATTTTTATTTAGGAAAACTATAACCAACATTCCTCGACCTAAAAAATAGGAAAAGATAAATAGAAATGAATAAGAACTCGAATAAATGTATGAATTTGAATCGATAAGAACTCGTATAATCAAGCAAAACGCTATTTTTGACACAGATCGCTCGAACTGCGAGGTAATTCAATTTTTTTTCCGAGATAAATTTGCAATTAGAAAAATGTCACTTTGTCTCAATTTTATATTTTAGAAAACAATAACTAGGTACCTATCATAAAATCAAAGAGATAAGTAGACCCTTTTTTTATTGTTTCTTGATTTATATCAAAAACAATAGGAACCTTTTCTTTTATGTTGGGTTTTCATATCACAAATCTTCTATTCATGACGAACTAGGTATATACCTAAATGCTAATAGGTCCATTCAAACAATGCAATCTGTAATCAAGCAAAACGCTAGTTTTGCAACGCCAAGAAAAACATAACCAGCGTGCTATATATACCTACGCTAAACCTTGTTTGTAGGAACCCCTTTAGCGGGCGTCACTGAAGTTAAGAACAACCAGCGAGGTTAAACTAAGTGGGTGAGCACGAAGTGGAGTTAGATTTGTAAGTTTCCAGCGAATAGAAGGTGAAATCCCTGTCTCGAATGACAATTAGAAGTTAAACTTTCATATTGCGACCCTTTCAATAGCTGCGCTATTGATAATGCTTTAAAAATGAAACTAGTTGGATGGATTTGTAACATCCTAAATACCTGTCTTCTCAATTGTCTCAAGAAATAGTCATTTTTATCAAAAAGTACCATCTTCGAATTTCGCACCTGGATTTTGGCAGGCTTACTTTGGTGCCGATTTGACAAAAAAAGTAGTGATATCCCCCCCAAAAAAACACTTTGTGTGCAAAAACACGCCAAGAAAATGTCTCTACCAAAAATTCAAGAGGCTCATATCTCTCCTAAAAATATGGTCACAAAGAAGTGATATCATATGAGTGCCAAATTCATGTCACACCAAAATTATTTGTCTACAAATGAGGTGATATCATAAGTGTGCCAAGTTCAGGTCAAAATATTTGTCCCAAAATTTTGTAGGCGAATTGTTTTGGGGTGACATGAACTTGGCACTCATATGATATTACTTCCTTTGTGACCATATTTTTAGGAGAGATATGAGCTACTTGAATTTTTGGCTTTTTGGTAGAGACATTTTCTTGGCGTCTTTTTGAACACGAAGTGTTTTTTTGGGGGGATTTCAAATATACGCCACAACTAAGATTGAGAAAAACTATAACCAACATTCCTCGACCTAAAAGATAAATAGAAATGAATAAGTTAAGACAATGAATACTAATTCATGCAACCATTAATGATACCTGTATGTTGAACATTAGGCTCGAACTCGATAGAATTCTCATATTGTTCTGTATATTTTTGGAGATGCGGAAAATTGTTATGGGGTCTACGTCTACGCCCAACTGTGAGGGTATATGGAATTCAAAGTGTTCCAGCAGAAAATTTATAATATATCTGCTCATTTTAATATAATTGTGGAATGATCCATTGTGAATCAAATGATTCATTGAGGATACCATAGCTAAGTTGTTTTGAGATGAAATATTGCTGATCTTATCAAGTGATTCGTTGCTGATTCCATGGCTTAAACGTATGATCATTGCTGACATCACGAAGTTTTTCAATCCTTTAAAACATAAAGCATTTGAAACTCTTGATGAGATCAGCAATCCATCATCTCACAATTATATAAAAGTTTTTAGTTCTACCTATTGATTTGCTTCTGGCTAATTAGTTTTCCAGTATTTATTGGCTCTAGGAACCGGAATGATGGCGAGTCGCTCTACTATGCTCTCTTTATACTGTATGGTTCCTATAACATAAAATACATTAGCAAATTTTGCCAAATTTTAATATCATTCACCTATTAATAATTGCAATATTTTTACATTGTGGCAAGGCTAATTTTTATTTCAATTTTAACCGTTACGAATCGACATGTTTTTTTTTTAAATATATTAATTTAAATTACTGAGCCTCTTCAGAAATCTGGGCCCGAAGGGAATCATTCCCCTGGCAACAGGCCTGCTTGCATTTTTAGTAGAAAAATAAGGGATACAACTCTTGGCAGAAGAAAAGATCACCAAGAAAGTTGATGATTTTGAGGGGTGGCGGAAAGTACGAATGTTAAGTTAGGTTGTTCACCTGTTCTTCTGTCAATAAAAGGGATATTATAACATTATTATTGTTAAGGTTGGACCTGATTCGGAACGTTAGTCATTTTCTTGTATCATTACTGTTGTTCAAATTTGAGTTTCAAATGTTTCCATTCATTGTCGAGCCGACGTTAATAAGGCGGCCTAAAATGTTTTTAGTGTTTGATTGAAATTTTATTCCAAACGTTTTTTAATTTTTATTTTAACTCAAATCTCAATGAAAGTATACCAAACCACGCTCTTACACTGAATTCCGTCCATGTAAATCACGTGGTTTTCAAAATTAGGGTCATTACCAACATATACATATTATGATTGCAAGTTCCTCTTCTTCTTTTTCTTATACAATGGCATTGTCTAGAGTATCTTTCTCTTCTTAAATTCTTTCACAAATATTAAGACATCTGTGTCCAGCGGGAGGGCCAGAAAGTTTATCTTTGGTTCTGAATTAGTGATTTTATTTTTCTCAGAATTACCTATACAGTTTTATGATTATTCCACGGTATTGATAGCAATAGAAATATTTGTTAAAGAAAGAATTTAAAACAACATAAATGTTTGTATGAAACTAGCCTCAGAATATTTTTTTAATGGTCAGTAAGCAGCCATCACAATATTGAATGTAAAATGATATCCACAAAACATATTATGTTCAGATGATGTACCTATTAGTCAATAAATTTTATTGTCAGGTGTCATTATCAACAACTGGTTTTCATCTTGATCTTCATCAAAATAATGTCATTATGATCATCAGGAAGGTCACTAGCAATAACCGAATCTTATTAGGGTAGGTTGGTGCACAATCGAATACTTTTTTGGTTTAATTTTTTTTTAATTCGTCCTAATAGCCATGGTTATTTTTTCAGAAGCTAGAAATTAAATAGGTATAATTTTTATGATGTCTTTGTTGACTTTGTTTGTTCCTTAAAAAAAGAACGATTTTTATTTTTGCGACTTTTTCCGTTTACAATATTGACATCGACGAAATATTTAACCACACGGAATTATGTAGGTAAATTAGTTAATCGAGGGAGGAAATTTTAGGCCTACTCTCCGTTGTATGTATTAAAAGGAAAATTTCCGTTCTGGACTGGATTTGAACCACTAACTCCAAATCAAGAGTCTAAACTTTAAATAACTCGTCCTCGACCTTCTTTTACAATATTCTAGAACTTCCTTCAATATTCCAACACACGGTATCTATCTAAATCTCATCTAATAAAATACTCTTATTAGGTATCAATGAACATTTTTAAGTAAACACGCACATTTAATTATATATTCTAAATAAAAATAATAAAAAATGTCTCATTTAAAAATTTATGATATAATCTTTTTATAACTATAATGGAGAAATTAGATCTATTTTATTTTTACTATGAAAATGAACTTTCTAACTTCATTAAATCAATATTTCTGTTCTTATCCCAATTATGACAGATTTCCAATATTTCGTGTCGAAGTTCGAGCTCATAGATGCATTTTTCTTTCTTGATTATTTCTAACATTGTGACAACGTTTTTTACGTTAACAAAAGAACAATTCTTATTAAGTATTTTGTAGCTGTGCGCATTTCTATGGGGCGATTCAAATCTCCCAGACAAATTTCAAGGGCGAATTTCTTGTGTGATATGCGCAGAACTTGACGAATTTGGGGCTGCGGTAGATCATCTGAGTATCATGACTATATTTAGGGTCAAATTAAGCGGCATTATTAATCTGACTCTACCTAGATTCTAAATAGAAATTCTGGTGAAAATCAATCCCGCTCAAATACAGTTGCCGTTACATTGAATGCAATAATGCATCTAGTATCACGCTAAAAGCAACTCATTTTATTACCTAATTATTCATTTTATAATTTAAGAAAGTGCCTTTAGCTTTAGAAACATACTAAACATCGGCAAATGGACATATACAATATACATGGTGATCCAATAGTCCAAGGTGTATTCTTGAGGTTTCTTAAGAATATTTCACACTATATTAGACTCTCGTCTGAAAATGCTTCCTCTTTCTTTAGGTTGGGAGCTGTCAAAATTGCGTCGGGAAGTTTTGGATACAAATCTTCCCAAGCACGAGCAGTTTTGGATACAAATATTCCGGAGCACGAGCCGTCACTGTGTACAAGAAGATATTTATGTTGTACACTTTTTAATATAAAATTAAAATCATTAATACTTGTTAGTATCATTAGGGCTACTAAAATTTTCTGTAAATTTCACCAAGACCCACATATAAAATTTTAAAGTCTATATTTTATGAGCTTTATTTACTGCTAGAATTTTGAGTATGTGACTGTTTATAATAAAATGAGAAATAAGTGTAATGAAATAAACTTGTGGTAAATTAGGCCATTCTGCCAAACACCAAATTCCAATGTTTTGATCGAGAATTCTTCGGTTGATTTGTATCAACTTTTTCTTTCCTACTTCTAGTGATAATAATGATATGTTTGACATTTTTAAGTTATAAAAGTGGTATTCATCAAATTCAAAGTTTGTTCTTCAGCCACTAAGCCTACTCGTTCAAAACATTGGAATTCTGCGATTCAAATATTGATCCACATGTGAGAGAGAAAAAGTGAGTGGGTTCCCGTTGCCTTCTGTATAACCAGTGAAAGCAATGTTTGGAACTGGTACCCACCTCTTATCCTTCTTTGGTCGACATGAGATTGTTGAATTTTATTTAATTTATTTTGTAAAAAACAATTCAAATTAATAAAGTCAAGGAGGGTCTGGCAAAAGCTCCCCACAAAACTTCTGTATCGCTGACTGTAAAATGAAAATTGCATGATAATGGTATCTCGAGAACAAAAAAAAAGAAGAAGGATGATTACGAACGGCGCGGCGTTAAAAGTAAACATCCGTCATATCAATGACTCAATTTATTGCCAACGAATTTTTCTTTCTGTAAACATCCGTCGTATCAGTGACTCAATTTATTGTCAACGAATCTTTCTTTCAGACCTTTAACTGAGGGTAGTGTTGCTGATGAAACCTCTTGATTTAAAAGAAAAAAAGAGGAACTCTATTTTTTACAAGTTAATTTGAAAATCACGAGATGTGTGTTCTTTAAAAAATCTGCCAATTTGTTCTGTTTTTGTTATATATTTTTAATCAATTAAAAAATATATTCGAGTAATAGGCTTGCTTTAACCTATTTAAATTGCTTTAAGTATTGTGGGTGTTCTTAATTACCTACCTATGTAATATTTGGCACCGAGATGAAATTAAGATAAGTGTTTCTGAGCATCATGTTAACCTCATAAATTCTAGATCTGAAAGCCAAATGACTAATTTGATTTAATTATTTTCAAGTATGATACTTGTCTAAACTGTGTTTTTCTCTTTTATCAACTCACTGGAAACCTTTTTCTTTTTTCAGATGTTCACGCTGCCAGAGATACAAATTGTCCGCGAATATGTCCTCAAGGCAGTTCAGAAGTTCCAGTTTGTGGTACAGATGGTATAATATATGCTAACTCTTGTGAACTTAAAAAGAAAACATGTGGTAAAGGTAAGGTAAATACTATTAATAATATTTTTTTAGGAAGACAATGTTTGGGACGAACATAGCCGTCAGCTACTTTACAATATAAGATTTCGCCGCTCACAATCATATTTAGACAAATATAATTCACATCTTCTGTTTCTGTATACATTACTTTCCATTCCATAAAACCTACGTTAATAAAGCCATGTCCCGATTATATAAACATTATTCTAAGTGAAGTATTAGGTTATGTTGCGGCCAGGCTTGTATCCAGGTCAGGGTTTTAAGGGTTCAACTCTCCCCCCCCCGGAATTTTTGAAAAGGTTTGATTTTTCCTATAGCCCCTATATGGTAAACCTCCCTTTACATGACCCCCCCCCCAAAGAAAAACCCTGGTAATTTTTCATACCGGAAATAATGTTTGTTTTTTTACACTTTTTTTAAAAATAACCAAGTAAACCAGTCAACTACTTTGCTGATTTTGGTTTCTTTTCAATTATTTTAGCTTCCTTTTCCTCATTTTGTATAGATAAAAAAACTTTTATTGACATGTTGTACGTGGTACTATAGTGTACCCCCAAGTTAAACTCTCTGAACTCTTTACGCATGGATTCGATATAACCATTTGCGAATCTGAAATGCACTTGACCGATTTTTTTATTTGCATATCTATGAAGAACACCAATACATATGCAACCAACAGTTAATATGCAGTACAATGTTCATGTAGCATGGTCAGGTCTATTATAATGAGAGTAAGTTAGTCCATGAAAGGAAACGTTGGATTTAACAATGAACGTGTTAGTCTCTCATTAAGTGAATATCTAACAACAACACTTGCAGGTATATTCTAAAAATGATTAATGATGAATAAGTTTTATGAAATGGAAAGTAATAATCCTATGCAGAAGATGTGGTTTATATTTGTCTGGATATGATTGTGGCTGAGATATCTCATACGGATGTAAAAAAGCTGAAGGCTACTTTATTTTAAGGCACCGTTTTTTGTTTGTTTATTATTTTGGAAAAGAGAGAAAAACCTTTTTTTTTAGAAAAATCGAAACTCCATTCACCCGAAATATGTATGATGAACTTCAAAAATATAAAAACAAGTGTTTTCGGCATTATTATTTCTTGTATAATATTTGATAGTTCTCATCCACTCTGTATTGATGAAAAAAACCATTCATATGGTTTTTTTCATTACAATTACAGGTACAATACCAATTTCATTCAAACTAGGTTATTATCAAACATATTTAGATTAGTTCTAATTTATTTATGTGGTCCTTATATTTCTGCTAGAAATAGATTTTTTATTTTAAATATAATTAACCAATACATAAACTATCTACAATAAAATAATACTAACGGTACAGCAATAGAAACTGCAAATTACCAATATCTCGTTGAGCGATTTGAAAATGTTAATTGTGAATCTATGTTAATACTCCCATTAAAACTAAGGAAATACGTTTTAGAAAAATGCTTTTTGAAAGAAAGTTTTTATTTTTATTAAAAATAATTATTTTCAAGTAGTGCTGCATAATTATAATTATTATTCATTGTAATATTTCACATTCCGTTGATTGAAATAATTGAAAACATTAATGCACATTTTGCTACATTAAGACAATAACAAGCATTTGTCTGTGGCCTATTCAGTGGCGGCTCATTATAAAGTACTGCTGCACTATATCACACACAAGAAAAATGTATTTTGTAAAAAAAAAAAAAAAAAAAAAAAAAAAATGTGGTGTTCAAAATATACTGTGAGCACCACAAAGTCAGTATCCGCCTTAAGATAACAAATGTGATAAAAAGAAAAATGTCTAAAACATTTGACCAATTTTAAATTTTACATGTTCTACATTTTAAAACTTAGAAGCTATATAGACCTTCTAGCATGGGCGTAGGAAGGGGGGGGGGCAGGGGGGCAGCTGCCCCCCCCTAGAAATTCTAAAGAGTAAATGCATTNTTAGATTTATACTAGATAAAATGATTCTTGGAAGCAAAAAAGTCATCAAAAGTACCGAAATACGATAAATGCCACATTTTGTCCCTAATCCAACAGCCTCACTGTGAACAATCAAATGTAGGTAACTGTGGCAAACTTGTCGCATCCCTGAATCGTACATGGTAAATTTGGTGGGAAAATTCAAAGAAATTAACAAACGTTTGTAACGTATAGTTTCCATCTGTTTTTTTTTTTTTTTTTTTTTTTTTTTTTTTTTTTTTTTTTTTTTTTTTTTTCGGTTTACCGTCTATTTTTTCATTTGTAAAATCAATATTATTTTCTTTGTTTTTTCGACATATTCTATGTATTCTATTAATGTGTTCCCCAGTTAAAGTCTCTTTCGTATTTTTTTTTGTCAAT
Source organism: Pachypsylla venusta (assembly GCA_012654025.1). Taxonomy (NCBI): domain Eukaryota; kingdom Metazoa; phylum Arthropoda; class Insecta; order Hemiptera; family Aphalaridae; genus Pachypsylla; species Pachypsylla venusta. Next base: position 28,683,072 of record CM022885.1, on the reverse strand, counting down.
TGATCTAGCTTGCTGATATCCCAGTTATTTATAAAGATCTCGTTCATTTATTGACTGAATCAATCCTCCTTCTGCTAGTTGAATTTCGCCGGTTTGGCACTTTCCTTTATCGATATTTTTCACCTTGTATTTGTCAAGCCCAAACTACAT
>CM022885.1:28656324-28681944 GCA_012654025.1 Pachypsylla venusta | reverse complement strand
AATTAAATTTGGTATGGACATTCATTATGTAACACTACTTCCTGGGACGTTACTGATACTTGTAACTATCCAGGGATCATCAACCACTTGCTCGGGCCCTGAGGTCGCCCCGCCCCCCAATAACTGAATCATCAGTTACCCCTAGGGGTTTATTATTAAACAAGTCAAGATTTACTTTATCGACCCCCCCTCCCGACATGAAGATCTCAGCTGCCCCCCCCTAGGCCAGATGCTGGCTACGCCCTTGCCTTCTAGCTTAGGTAGGGAACATCTATTGTATATGTTGGTATAATTATATGAAATCATTTTTTCTACATTCTAAAAAAAATATAGTATCATGACTGTGATTCTTGATAATGGGATGAAATCCGAAATGCGTGTATGGAATGATAGGTACATATCTTGAATTTTTAGAAAATAACTGAGAGTAGCGTTGCTCATGAAACCGTTATTTTCATTTATTATTTATTAATGTATTTGATGGTTCTGTCATAGATTTTCTTAATCAGATAAATAATACTTATGCTGTGCTATTGTCATTTTTTATGACTTTCTTATATATGACTAATAAATTTCAGTGATTTTTTTTGTATCAACAGCAAAAATATTGGTGAGTCACGAGCGCTTTCGTCTGTTACAACATTCTCAAGTAGACTAACTTTTGAGCCAGAGATTTTTGCAGTTGATACCAAAGAATAATGCATTGAAAATTATATTTCATAATTTCTCTTTAAAAATTTTTACGATTCTTTTTTAGATACCTTTATTATTAGGTACTTCATTATTTTAATTACCTATTATTCCAACACACGTTATTCATTACCATCTTATTTGTTTTTTCATCGTGTTTGATCTCATGCTTAAGTGTTTAATTGCCATCCGTTCTTGGATGCTACTTATTGATATGGGCCTCAAAAATATGTTAATATTACAAGAAAATCAGCTATGAAGTAGGGGTTAATTTCTTTTTGGATGTTAGCAAATCATAGATTAAAAGAAATCACGCCTTCAGTAAAAAAAAAAAAAAAAAAAAAAAAAAAAAAAANAAAAAAAAAAAAAAAAAAAAAAAAAAAAAAAAAAAAAAAAAAAAAAAAAAAAAAGTTACAAGGTTAAAAGTGATTTCGGCGATCATTTTTTAAAGGAGAATCAGCAGAGAATCCTTCATTTCCATTTCCGTATCCACGACTCGCACAAACATTGCATGCTTCATGGAATTTTATTAACCTGAACAGAATCTAAGAAAATAATATTCATCCCTGATTTAAGACAAATGTTTTTCTCTCTTACAAGCTTCCTCTCATATTAAACAGATACTATAAACATGAGGCGGTGCTAAAATAATCATTGTGGCTAAAAAATCAATTTCAAAGGCTCAACTTTAAGTAGCCGCCATTTTGTTTTGGTAAAAAATAACTGTTTCGGCACTCTTGGTGTTGACCAACAAGATGTCGTAGACGGACAATGATTTCATTAGGGGCGGGCTGTATAGTAGGGATGACAAAAATAGAATAGAATTCAGCCAGAAGTGTCTTTGCGCATTAAATGCATGATATATTACTGATATGAATAGGCACCAAATTTCAAGTTCTAGCTCTTACCGTTCTTGTTCAATTTCAAATTTATACACAAATTATTAGGAAAATGATACCAGAATGTGCTTTTTTGTATAAAAAAAAATCTGGCCTCGGGGGGGGCGACCGGCCCTTCGCCCCCCTGGATCCGCCCATGTCGTCCACTAGAAATTAAAATAACATAGTGGGGTTACATTGGACATAACTCCTGAATATTGAGCTTTTTAAAGTAATCACTCTTCTTATTTATGTTTTGGGATTATGTCAGACTTTTCAAATTTCCTCTTTACGAGTTTAGTTGGGACTTGAATCATTTGTACAGTTTTTTCTAATTCCAAAGATATCGTTTCGAAAAATGACATTTTTGTACTTCATTTTTGTGCCCTAACATGATCAGTTATCGGTATTTGATTCGCGGAATCTCGGTAACAATTCCGATAATCCAAGCAACTATATGTATAAATGTAACTATATGTATAAATGGAATTCAAATTGTTGAATAATGTGATTACATGCCCTCAAGGTACAAATAATTTTATGTATTTTTGTTTGAAAAATACGTTGCATTGCGTTTCCTTCATTATTTTCCTTTAGATCTGCTGAGTTGGTCGTACGACAAAGTCTACCACGCTGGGCTATTTTTAGCAACATAAAGCTCAATGTTTTTCAAAATATCATGTTTTTGATTCTTCTTATTAAAATACTACACAAGGGCACGATGCAATCAAGAAAGGTGTGCTATTCTAAACAATATCTTTGTTTTAACGGAACAATTAAAAAATGAAATTTCAAATGACTCGAATAATCAAAAGTTTATACTTTGATGCGCAAAAATTCGAGGAACAACGGATGGCTACGCTCGTTTTTGTCCACGAACACACCTAGTCGCACCCAAAGTTTCGAAGCTTGGTAAGACCCCAAATATGACATACGATTACATATCAATTTCAAATCTCCAGCTCTTATCATTCTCTTTTTAGGGTATATTCGATTGCACTCAAAAGTTTCGGGGCACAATTAGAGCCCAGATGGAACTTATATACCAATCGGACAACGCTAAGTAGCAAAAGTGCCCATCACTTCGTTCGGCGCGGCGGGCAAACGAATTTTTTTTTATTTGATTTTTGGATTCTACGTACCTTGAAACGTAAAATATCAAATTTTGAGGGGGGTATTTTTTATTCGAGACGATTCCACAGATTCATTATTATTGATAATATTTCGCAACAAAAGTCGCAGTTTCGCAGTTAAATAAAATCAAAGTGATAATTATTTAATTCATTATTGGTTTTAATATTGATTCATTATTGGAAATATTTTTTTTTTTTTTTTTTGTGGAAAAAAATGGAAATAATTCATTATTGGAAATAATTCGAAAAAAAGAACAGATTCATTATTGGAAATAATAAATCAAAATTCACAATTATCATCACTAGTTGTACTAATAATTTAATAAAAAAATAATGCACTAATTTCAAATTGAGAGAAACGCATATCACTTGACGTAATAAAAAATTTGATTGTTTCAAATTGAGAGCTACAGAACAACTGATGACCCAAACCAAATAGCACCATCTCAAACAAATTACATGTTTGGTTTGGGTATCATCTATCTTAATTTAATATATTAAGGGTGGATCATTAAATGTCCTTAAAAATAACGATGTTTTGTTTTCACAAAACAACTTCGTTAATAGAGATGGTTTGAATAAAAAAATCAAAAGCGGAAAATCTTAACAAACGTATATTTTTTTTTAAAAAAACTAGACCTTAAGATTTGGTCGTAAACAAAATTCAAGATTCTTGGTTGAGCCGTTCAAAAGTTAAGAGCGGAACTTTATGAACGCACTGTATCATCGGACAAGAAAATACGATTCCAAAAGATCAATTTGTGCTTTTATTTGTTTACTACGTATTCGAACTAGAATGGAAAGTTTTGCGTGAACCAAGCTGAAATAGTGCACCGTGCAACAAACAAAAAGACTTCAGTTCGGTAGGTATAATGTTCACATTCTCTTTCTGTTCAGGGAAATGAAATGGCCTTATAATGATCACTGCCAGAATACGAAGCCTGTCCCAAACAGTAATATTAGGAGTTCATAAAAAATAATTACTGGAGATATTATGTTAAGGTATAAAATAAAGGTGTTTTTAATTAGTTTCAATTATTGCTGACTAATAGGTACCTTCAGAATACCAAGTCTATTTCTTTGACTTATAATATACCTACGTCAGGTTTCAAAATATCGAACTATCAATAACTTTTTGTTTCAGAGAATTTTGTTTTTTTCCTATTTCAACTCAGAAAGTGATCAATTACTCATACCTTTGTCTTGAACCGCTAAATAATTACATTCAGTGGGTTTTCAAAATATTTGTAGGTATTGTTTAAGAAAGGGAGATTATAAAAAGCTCTTAGAGTCTATATTTTTTTTTTTAATGAAAAACAAATTATCTCCTCTCTTTTACGATCCTAAACTCTATTTTGTGGACATTTTTCCATGTGGATGGAGGGGACTTTAAAATTATACTTTCAAGGCACCCAAGCCCATGCCGGTCGTAAAAGGCTACTAAAGGAGGGACGGAAACGACATCTATTACCCATGGAGAAGCTACTGCATTATTCCTAAGGATTCTTTAGTATAAACTACTCATGGCGAGTTGTAGCAAACCAGCCCAACGGCTGTTAACCTATGGTGATGAGTGGTGAGACCTAAGTTTTGGTTCTATTTGGGTTTTATAAACAAGAACTGTTATGATTAATTTCTGCGGCTGATAAAATCCCTTGAAAAAGTTGACATTCCAGGAGAGGAGCATTTGCATGTAAATTGTTCCCTTTACGACAGTCATACGTGCACTTGACCGATTTTTTAATGATTTTTCGTTTTGCAGACTACTATTAGACATTACATGAAGAATAAATGCAAGTACACATAGTTAAACAGCAGGTTTTTAATAAAACTTGATTACTTGATTTAAATGAGATTATCTATCTATGTTAGTTTTGGCATGAAGACATAAATGTCTGTACATTGAGCCAATGAACTTGTATGCTCAGAGAATTCATAATCTCTTCTACACAGAGAATATTTTGTAAAAAATGAATCAGTTCCAAAAATGTATTCTTTTGTGACAATACATGCACACATAAAATAATTCAGAATGCAACTTTCAGTTTGGAATCATCCGCGAACATAATTTATGCATTGCAGTAATGTAAAACTTTCATATGCAATATCAGAATAATTTTATTATTCTTATAGCACATTGTACTTGACCCATTGAAAAGTTTAGCATATTGACAATGTCTTTAAGTTTGTCAGAAAAGTTATTGACATAAATTGTTCTCAAGTAGTGTAGAGTAAGTACAATATCAGATCTAGTAATCAAATACATTCATGTGTTATTGATCACCAACTTCTGATATTTTTATGAAAACCCTGTAGGTATAAGTTATAGTTATACCGTATAACTCTTTCTTTTCTTTTTTTCAAAACCACGGAAAATACATTCATTGTTAACAAAATTATTCAACTATGCACTCACTCACTGCATTGTAGTTAAAAACTCAACATAAACACGCATTCATCGTTTTTGAACAAAAAGCTTTACATTTTTTTTCTTTTTAACTTTTATACCGGATACTAGCTTCAGTTACTTGGATATAAAGAAAATACTAAAAAAAAAATATATATCGAAGTGTTTCAATGTTATGCTTGAATAACATTAATTATAAGTTTTAAAAGTATCTTAGATGTACCTTGTACATTAGAAATGATTCTCCATCGGGAAACTTAATCTTTACATCTTTTTACTGCAGATTTTTTAGCAGAATTTCTTCGAAAATACGGTTAATTGATCAAAGGTTTAAAATAGGTCCAGTAGCCAGTAGCTAAGGATTTCTCCCCCTTTGTTTTTTATTTTGTGAAATTAGCGCGCAAATTCATTAATTTATCTTAATTGCCTACAAGTAAAATGTAATGAATCCATTACTGACCAAATTGATTCCCATTTTGTCTGGATGCAAGTGATGCAACCTTCTGGTTTTTTCTAAATTTTTTTTTCTATAATGAAAACCACCCCTCGCCCCCCTTGTTTGGTCTTTGGCATAATACAGGGTGGGCCGAAAGTCACCAAGGTGTTTAAAAATTCAATTATTTTTTCGTTTATATATTTTTTTTAGGTTATAAAATATAAAAAATGGAATTTTTTTTTACACTAATAATTTCACTTAAATGACCTCCGTTTTCAGCTTCGCAATGATGAGCTCGTTTTAAAATTTTCCATAATATATAACATCTTTCAAAATTTGTGGCGGTAGCGATCGAATTTCTGAAACATTGTTGGCCTTGAGTTCAATGATTGTCTCGGGCACATATACTCGCTCCTTCAAATAACCGCAAAGAAATTAGTCGGGTGCTGACAAATCTGGCAAACGCTCTGGCCAATTAATTTCTGGAAATTATTCGCTCTTTGAAAATTTGCCTTAAAAGATAATTGATCGCTGATGTAAATAATAAAATTTTATTATTCTGGTTCTTTGTTCAGTTTTGAATCTCTCCATTATTTATCCTCCAGGTGTTATTTATATTATCTCATATATANGTAGGTATATATAATTGAAAAAGTTATTAAATTTTTAAACCCCTTGGTGAGTTTTGGCCCACACTTTACATGTACCTACATGTTTTTTGTTACACGATTTTTTTCCACCATTTTACTTTATTTCCGCACAAAAATATACATATGTGCAAAATTTAAAAAAAGATTGAGCTATTTCAAATTTTGTAACAAAATCTATTACAATCAACAATTTTCCTGGGTATTAAGTTCATTGATAAAAACTAAAATGTTGAGTCCAAACATCTTGAACAGAAAAATATTCCGCTTTTCTAAAGATGTAGCGTTAGAGTATTTTTATCTCTATTTTTTTTTTAGTATTGTTTTGAGATCTCTTATTAGAGTAGGCATATCTAAACTAAAGTCCATTACTTTCTAGTCATCTTAACTTAACATTATGTTTACTATCATAAAGAGATTATGATCAAGAAACGAGTTAATAGAAAGATAATAGCCGTTTTGTATTTATTGCCTATATCAGCTTTGTTAGTTTCCCAACATTAAAAATCATCAAACTTAAACTGAATACTAAATGTTGCGATCATACTAAACATTATGTTTAGATCACTTAACATAACATTATGTTAAGTTCCTAAGCCTGCGATCATTTTAATTGTATAACTGTGTCCCTAATTTAATACAGGCTCGAGATTTTCTTTTATTGAGCTCGTATGAATAATAATTAAACATAGGCGTAAATTCGCGTAGTCCATGTATGATTCTCCCACTTTCATAGGGATTCCTGAAGTAAAGCTTTGCCGTTCCGGGACAAAATACATAGAAGAACCAGAAAGGGGGGCAGGATTGGTAGGATTTTAGTCAGTATGAATCTGACATCTCGGGCTATGGTCTGAAGGGGTATTTCCACGATATCCTCACCGCCTCCAGGACTGGCGCGACATCTGATGAGACATTGTTCCATTCATCCAACAGTAAATTTTACATTGGAAAAAAAAATCATACGCCAAAAAATCGATTATTTAACTAATTAGAGATGGTAGGTATTTCAGTTATTTACATAGTCGATATGAAACATAAAATTTATGCATTGCAATCAGTTCTACCAAGGAAATTGTTGAGCCACGAGTAATTTCGACTCTTACGAAATCTTTAAGGAGATCGCCTGCAGATGGCATAATTGACGAAAGCGCTCGTGACTCAAGATTTCACTTATGAATGTATAAAATTGTTTTAATAAAATATAGATAATATAAATTATTAATCATAATAGTTTGAAACTATTATGATTAATAATTTATATTATCGAAATAGGTTAGATTTCGTACTTGTGGGGATCATTATCTCCACCTGAACTGATGATGTTAAATATCACAGGAAGCAACTTTGAAATTCATATCTTATGTAACCTATTTCTGTGTTATTGACGTTATTATAATGCTGATTGACTTGGTTCTGGGGGCCTACGTCAATTACTAATCAAGAACAAATGTATGATGACAACTAATGGGCCAAGTTCCACACACTCCTCCAAAAAATTCCGCCCATGAAAGTAGTGATATATATTATTGGGGCCAAGCTGTTGTGTATCCCGCACTTAAATTTATTATTGCACGTTCTTCTGTCTGAATTCTCTTAAAGTAATACCGACTTTACACTTGGTCAAGTTTTTTCTGAGGGGATTCGTAAAATACTACCTTTTTACAAACTTGCCAAGTATAAAGTCGGTATTACTTTAAGAGAATTCAGACAGAAGAACGTGCAATAATAAATTTAAGTGCGGGATACAGAACAGCAACAATAAACTTGGTCCCAATAATAGATATCACTACTTTCATGGGCGGAAATTTTTGGAGGAGTGGGTGGCTTTTTTCAATGATAATTTTTTTTGTGAGATATCAATAATTTTTGTAATGATTACTATATCTAACTGATTATTTCGCCGTTTTTTCTTTATCTCTTTTTCTTATTTTCGATTACACAACATATCGGAAACCGGGAAATTTCTGAGTAAACCGGACCCACAAAAAAAACACACTATAAATAAAAACAATAATATTTATAGTGTATCCTCTTCCCTTAAGTTATAACACTGAGAGTTAACGAGCTTCAATTTTGACATTTGCGGGATTAATTGAATTTAAGTCTCTCTACCTTCATGCAAGATTTCGGCGTCTTAGCAGTTGAAACTAGATTTCGTGCATTTTCTTCCCTGAAGCGGAACCGCTTTGGAGCACTGGTAGTAAAAGAGTGAATATTTTTATTTTTCCATTTAATTGCATGTAATTCTTCCTTCATTCAAGATTTCAGAGTCCTACCAGTTTAAACTAGTTTCCGAGCATCTCCTTCCCTAAAGCGGAACCGTTTTGGAGCACCGGGAGTGAAAGTGTTCAAATATAAATTATTATCTGCTAAATTGCATGTAAATATCTAACTTTATGCAAGATATCAGTGTTTTATCAGTTAAAACTACATTAAAATACTTTGTATTGTCTTCCCTAAAGCGACACCGTTTTGGAGCACTCAAATTTTCGTATTTTTCATTAGTGATGGACGCGAGACGAGAAATTTCTCGTCTCGTCTCGCGTAAAAAATACGAGACGAGACAAGGCCTTGTCTCGTCTCGTGAAAATACGAGAAATTTCTCGTCTCGTAAAAAAATAAGACTTTTCGCATGTTTTTTCCCCTCAATATCATAATTGTACATAAGTATCTACGTGTTACATTTTCTCAACATAAAATATCTGCAAACGGACCCAACGAACATGAACCGTAAAATCAGCTTTTGGTGGAAATCGATTATACCGTTGGCGGTTTTATGCCGCTTTTTAGCGGTTCTCGCATATCCCGCTTAAAATGAGAAGGGTAATAGCTAGAACTTGAAATTTGATGCCTATTCATATCAATTTCATACAAGAAATTGAAGAATACAACTTGGGTTGAAATGTAAAATATTGTTTGCCGCTAATTAGCGGTTGGCGGCAGTTTTTTGCCGTTCTGCCTAAAACCAGAATGGAAAGAGCTAGAACTTGAAATTTGATGCCTATTCATATCAATTTCATACAATAAATTGGAGAATACAACTTAGGTTAAAATGTAAAATTTTGTATGCCGCTAATTAGCGGTTGGAGGCAGTTTTTTGACGTTCTGCCTAAAACCAGAATGGAAAGAGCTATTAGAACTTGATATTTGGTGCCAATCCATATCAGTTTCATATAATTAATTAAAAAATACAACTTAGTTTGAAGCGTAATATATTGTTGGCCGCTCATTAGCGGTTAAATACCGCTTTATGGCGGTTCCACCTAAAACCAGAATGGAAAGAGCTAGAACTTGAAATTTGATGCCTATTCATGTCAATTTCACACAAGAAATTGAAAAATACAACTTAGGTTGAAGTGTAAGATATTTTTTGCCGCTCATTAGCGGTTGGAGGCAGTTTTTTGCCGTTCTGCGTAAAACCAGAAATATTTTTTTTTTTTAATTATCGGTTGAAGTTCCGCCTAGAACCATAATGGAAATAGCTAGAACTTAAAATTTGGTGCCAATCCATATCAATTTCATATAAGAAATTGAAAAATACAACTTAGATTGAAGTGTAATATAATTGTTTGCCACTAATTAGCGCTCTTGTCCGTAGGATTAGCGGTTGAATGCTAATTAGCGGTCGTGTCCGTCTGATTAATGTTATTTTAAATTCACGGTGGTGAAAGGATTGGCAGGGTTGCAAGTTGATAGCCCCTGGATGCCCAGAAATGGGATTTCTTCGTGTTGGAACTTGTCGCCAAATTTTTTTAGTGAGAGAATTTTTTAGTGAGATATGAGAGTTTTAGTAAATTTTTTAGTGGCGAAAACCAAATTTTTCGCCTTGAGAAGTCTATTTCCAATCGCTACGACTTATGGTTGGTTCTAGAGGCACAAACCTTAAAACAGACAGTCTGAATTAAAATACACATATACAGGGTATCCATAAAAACTCACCCCATATTCAGTATCTCGAAAATGGCTGAAAATATAAGAAAACTCAAAAACACGCATCCCTTAGATTTAAGGGGGATTAGTTTTAGACTAAAAAAAATTGGCCTCGTCCAGCCGTTTGAGCTGGCACCGACTGGATTCAAAATCTTAAATGAAGAAGTGACACCTTGTTTTAAAGATCTCGTTAATACGAGTTCACTACAGAAAACCGGAGCTCTCTAGGATCCACCGTTCACAAATTACAGGGTGGTACATGTGAAAATGGACCCTTTGCAACCGCACCTAAATGATAGGTAAAAATGCATAGAAATAAGTCCTGGTCCCAAATAAGTAATTTTGTAAGAAATAATGTTCCAGCAAGATGGTTGAACCATTTATTATGGGGATATTTATAGTCGGTTGTTTACCGAACCCCACCTGCTCTCCCAAAGATCTGAAAGACCGTATCAAGAAGGCCTGTGTGGACATCACCCCTGATACATTTGGAAAAGTGGGGCGTGAGTTCGAGGCCCGCCTATAACATTGTATGGGGGTCAACGGGCAGTGGTTTGAGCAGCTTACCTACCATTTAGGTGCTGCCGCAAAGGGTCCATTTTCACATGTACCACCCTGTAATTCGTGAATGGTGGATCCTAGAGAGCTCCGGTGTTCTGTAATGAACTCGTATTAACGAAACCTTTAAAACAAGGTGTCACTTGATATACCTTCCCATTTAAGATTTTGAATCCAGCCGGTGCACAGCTTAAACTGCTGGACGAGGCCAAAATTTTTTTAGTCTAAAATTAATCCCCCTTAAATCTAAGCGATACGTGTTTTTGCGTGTTTTTATATTTTCAGCCATTCTCGAGATACATAACTATCATGTATCATAATCTACACTAATACATATATTGCTAATATAATATATCGTCACCCTAATTCAGAAGGGGTCTAAGTCGAAANTGAAGAAGAGCGCTCTCTAGCAAAAACTGTAAGAGATATCTAAATTCTGATCATTCCATTAGACGCGCCTTGAAATTTTACATAATACTAGACAAAAAACGCGATTTTGAAAAATTTTGAGTTAGATCCCTTCTGAATTAGGGTGACGATGCTATAATATACAAATAATATATTGTTAGAATCTCCAGGAAAAGGTCTTGTATAGGTATCTATTTTTCACGAGACGAGAAATTTCTCGTGTTTTTACGAGACGAGACTTTTTGGTTTCGAGACGAGACAAGGATTTTTTCTCGTCTCGTGAAAAAAACACTAAACGAGACAAGGCCTTGTCTCGTCTCGTGAAAACACGAGACGAGACAGGGCCTGTCGTCTCGTCTCGCGTCCATCACTATTTTTCATGCAAAACTTGAGCGCTCTAGGTATACGGGAGGTGCCTGAAACTTTTGATGATGAGTGAATCAATCAGCCAGTCAGTCAGTCAGTGAGTATCCAAAAGTGCAAAATTTGAAATTACCTAGCTCCTGTCCGGGTTAACATTAACTTATCCCATAGTATTGTATCCCATAGTATTGTACTATAGTATTGTATACTATGGAATTATGTTCAAAATTTCAATGATCTATCCCTTTTAGAACCAAATATTTGATCTTGTAGTGAAAAACCTGGTGAACTGCTTCGTGTAAAGACACACTGGTACTTTCCCTATCTTGGCCTGGCGCACTGCCGTGCGCTCAGATACAGGGTAAGTCATTTTAAAGGACATAGTCAAATATCTCCGAAACCGTTAGAAATAGCAAGAAAAAGTTCGATACAAACCACCCTTAATTTTAGGGGAGAAATTTTATGGTGGCCTTGAATTTTTTCTTCAATTTCGCCTTCAAGGTCATTTTAAGGTCAACTTTGTTTTTTTTTTTTCAAATGAACCCTGTATTTTGATTGTGGTATTGAATTTTGTAATAATTTACTTTGACGCGCTCTGAGTAAGAGATATCTAACATAGAAGTATTATCGGCACGCCCATTTTGAAATATTTGGGCATAAAGGTGTTAATTTGAGTAAAACATCAAGGTTTTATGCACAAATATTTGCAAATAGGCGTGCTGTAATGCTACACAAGTGAGATATCTCTTTCTGAGAACACGACAAGTACAAAATTGTCTCGAAAACTGAAGTCAAATTGAAAAAAATAAGCAGAAAAGATTTCATTTTTAATACAAAATTCAGTACCACAATCAAAAATACAGAATTCTATTGAAAAAACAAATTTGACCTTAAAATAACCCTGAAGGCGACCTTGGAGAAAAAATTCAAGGTTACCATTTAATTTTTTCTTAAAAAATAATTGGGGTTGTACGGTTGTATCGAAAGTTTTCTTATTGTCTCTAACTGTTTCAGATATACCTATTTGACTATATTCTTTAAAATGACTCACCCATACAAACCTTTGCAATATCATATAGGAGTGACTACCATCGAAAGCAATAAGTGGTTGCTGATAGAACGAATTATTTACATAAGTAACTTTGGTTCAGTTATTAATAGATGAAAAACTTTGAACAATAAAAAAAAAGTTTTATTCACACTGGGTTTTCCCCAACTTATTTTTTCCCCTTTATTGATTTCTCAATTTCTTTCAATTTGGTTGAGAGATAAATTCCGATCGAATATTAAGTTTATTATTGTGGGGGCACCTACAGACAAGTGCCCATTACTGGAGATACCTTCTTCGTTTATAATAATCACATTTGTCAGATACTGTTTAGTCCAGTCAATGAATGATCAAAATAGGGGTGTAGAGAAGGAATTTTTTCAGAAGTTTGTTTGGTGTGGTCAGGAGATAAACATACTAAAAGTCCTGGGACCTGGGGGGGTGAGCCAAATGAAGGGGGACGTGGCGAAGGTCACTTTTTTTAAGTTTTCCCCTATATCTCTAAAACGGTTACTTGTAGGGTGCAAAGTATTCTCAGTAAAATTGGAGCCATCTAAATTTCCTACAAGTTTGCTTCTATTCATTTTTTCCCACCCCTCATAGTTTTCGGGATATCTTCCCACCCCCACCGCATATTTTTGGGAAAATGAAAATTTACCCCATTTTTCGTTAAATTTTGGTCTGTAGCACACCAATGCTTCATTTTACAGCAATAGCCCGGGAAAAGAAGTTATGGAGGATCAAATTTCCTTTTAAAAAAAATATGCCTTTTTATATTTTATTATTAGCCCTTCAAAAAATACAGCCCCTTTTATGGCATTTGGCAATAATATAGATTTTGCCAAAAAACTGTTCTTTTCAGTTTTCCACAGCTGTCACCATTTATATAACCAGTTACTATGTGTATATACTCTGAAATGTTGAGAATAAGGTTTATGATCGTTTAATATGCAATTAAATGACCAGACAGGATAAGTGAGGTCTTTATTTAACTCCACAATTTTGCACTAAAAAATTCATCCAATTTTTTGTGACTTTTACTGTTAAAATGGGTTGAATTTTGTTCAAAAACGGTACAAATGCATGCATATTCTGACTTTACATCTTACTTTTACAACTATCACCATGCAAAATTAATGAAAATTGGAGACAAAAAAAATCACCGATATCACATATTTTCTTTTTTCTTATTGTCTCCTGCTGTGTGTCCTAAAACCAACAAACGCATTTTTGCATTTATAATATCAGAAGAATTATAAGAACCTGCCGATGTATGTAGGTACAGAATAGTATGATATTTATCATTATGTTTCATAACATATGGGTTGGTCCCGTTTCCCTTAGCATTCTGCAATGAAAGTGCTATGAGAAAATTAAAAAAAGTCAGTGCTATGCTCTCTGATCCAATTACGAAGGATGTATAACTGACAAACTCGTACATATTTATAGATGGCTGATTTCTCGCACAAAAACATATTTGGCACAGGATCCTCCATTACCTCTATTTGTGATAGATATATACGATTTGTCAAGACCCACTGTCCTGGAGGGAGTGATGTCAGTTTAATTTTTGATGGATATGCCACTCCACCACTCATATAGTACGAAGCTAGTGGAACAAGTACAACGCTTTAGGACGAAGAGATTAGGGTATATACATTTTAACTGGTAGACAGATATTACTACAAAACATCAGGATTTTCTTTCGAACGTCCCAAACAAAAGCCGCATAATTAGTATCCTGATGTTTAATGTTGACACAGTAATTCATTTATCTGAAACCAGCTCAGTGCAGTTATTTACGAAGTCCTTTAGTTATATTGATGGGTAAAACCCCAACTGACCAAGACATCTTACTCGTGAAACCTTGTCGTGGCAGAACTGTAGCAGCTTGGAATGAAAGATAAAATCCGACACAACATCGTGAGCATTTAGAAAGAGCAAAGTAGGGTATCTAAAATTCTGTAAGAAGTCAACAGAAATACCAGAGAGAAGAAGTATTTTCTAGATCCTCATTATCCCAGACTGAGGTCGAGAAAGCAGTGGGCGGGGGGGGAAGTGACCGCTAACAAGCAACTGGTTCCAGTGCACAGTGTAGATGCTCAAATACACGACTAAATTTTAAAAATGATTTTATGCCACTGCACTTAGAACTGCAGTAGTGGAAAGTGTGGCTGCCGGAAATTATCACTCAAATGTTTGTCAGGGAATATGTTTCAACGGAGTCTGAGTGTATAATAATGTGGAGGATAAAGAACCGACTTTTTTCCGTCAAATTCCATCATATGAATCACTTCTCGAATCCTCCCGACCCAAGAGATCCAAAAATTGAAATACTTTGGAAAATAATTAAGTATTTAAACTTATTATTTCATGATTTATGGAATGTGATTTTGTACACAATAGTTTTGTTCGAAAAATACTATTAAAAATTTCGCCATAAGGCCCAGAAGATCCCATAGAGCCCAAAAACAAATCACCAAATCCTTTCACAAGCATAATGAGAAATATCAAAACAAAAATCGGACCATGCATTAATATAGTTATTGTGGCAGAAAAGATGGAGCTCAGTGCAAGATTCCAATTTCCAATAATTTTGCAAGGTAATAGTTTACATTATAAACTCTGCAAATGTACAAGTGACAAAGTTTACATTTTGTATCACCACCGACCTTATTCACTGGGCGATAAAGGAGGATCCTACATCAGAAAATAAGATGTAAAGTCAGTATATGCATCCATCTGTACCATTTTTGAACAAAATTCAACCCATTTTAACAGTAACAGTCACAAAAAATTGGATGAATTTTTTAGTGCAAAATTGTGGAGTTAAATAAAGACCTCACTTATCCTGTCTGGTCATTTAATTGCATATTAAACGAACATAAACCATATTCTCAACATATGAGAGTATATACAATTAGTAACTGGTTATATAAATGGTGACAGCTGTGGAAAACTGAAAAGAACATTTTTTTTGGCAAAATCTATATTATCGCCAAATGCCATAAAACTGGCTGTATTTTTTGAAGGGCTAATAATAAAATGTAAGAAGGAATATTTTTTAAAAGCAAATTTGATCCTCTATAACTTCTTTTCCCGGGATATTGCTGTGAAACGAAGCATTTTCCCAAAAATATGCATTGGGGGGTGGGAAGATATCTCGAAAACTATGAGGGGTGGAAAAAAATGAATAGAAGCAAACTTGTAGGAAATTTAGATGGCTCCAATTTTACCGAGAATACTTTGTACGCTAAAAGTAACCGTTTTCGAGATATAGGGGAAAACTTAAAAAAAGTGACCTTCGCCACGCCCCCCTGCATTTGGCTCACCCCCCAGGTCCCAGGACTTTTAGTATGTTTATCTCCTGACCACACCAAACAAACTTCTGAAAAAATTCCTTAGTTTCCAGCCAACGCACTCTACAAACCATTCGTTGACTGGATTAGCAAACTGCTAGGTAATTGTTTGCTTACACATAACTTATCTGACGAGAAACATACACAGCTACTTATTTCTTCTTGCTATTGTAATATAATCCAACAAGACGAGACTGTAAGATAATCCTAAGATTAGCAAGAATTGAAATTATACACATCCTAACGCGAGAATACTCTTAAAACAGAGACCATTGTTACAAGTTGATGGGTGTCATCACTCCAATGAATATTTGACAGGTGGTGAATGATTTAAAGAATCATTTTACGAGAGTTGTGTTTTTACTTTCTCTTCCATAGAAGNTCTTTTTAAAATAATGGTCAACATCTACAGAAAATAGAAATATAACAATAACTAAAAAACTTAAAACTTTAGAAGAACAACATCTGCATTCGGTGGTAGTCTGATGGAATGATTAAGGAAGAGAAAGTCTAGTACGGTTTTCCGTACCATTTATTTTTTGCTGATATCAATATCAACGCTGGAGTTGCTCCAGCGTTAATCGCAAAATAGCAAAATAATCTCTTTTTACGCAGCACTCATCAATAGTTTTCCTGCTGTTTTCACTGCTGAGTTTCCTCTTCTTTTGTCTCTTGCGCAGCACTCATTATTAATAGTCTTCCTGCTGTTTCCACTTCTGAGTCAACACATATGGTTACCTCTTCTTTTGTCTCTTGCGCAGCACTCACTAATAGTCTTCCTGCTGTTTTCACTACTGAGTCAACACATATGGTTACCTCTTCTTTTGTCTCTTGCGCAGCACTCATTAATAGTCTTCCTGCTGTTTTCACTACTGAGTCAACTCATATGGTTACCTCTTCTTTTGTCTCTTGCGCAGCACTCACTAATAATCTTCCTGCTGTTTTCACTACTGAGTCAACACATATGGTTACCTCTTCTTTTGTCTCTTGCGCAGCACTCACTAATAGTCTTCCTGCTGTTTTCACTGCTGAGTCAACACATATGGTATCCTCTTCTTTTGTGTC
The DNA here is from genome assembly GCA_012654025.1 of Pachypsylla venusta. Classification (NCBI taxonomy): domain Eukaryota; kingdom Metazoa; phylum Arthropoda; class Insecta; order Hemiptera; family Aphalaridae; genus Pachypsylla; species Pachypsylla venusta. The sequence goes on along the minus strand of CM022885.1, from coordinate 28,665,022 downwards.
TTGCGCAGCACTCATTATTAATAGTCTTCCTGCTGTTTTCACTACTGAGTCAACACATATGGTTACCTCTTCTTTTGTCTCTTGCGCAGCACTCACTAATAGTCTTCCTGCTGTTTTCACTACTGAGTCAACACATATGGTTACCTCTTCTTTTGTCTCTTGCTCAGCACTCACTAATAGTCTTCCTGCTGTTTTCACTGCTGACTCAACACATATGGTTTCCTCTTCTTTTGTCTCTTGCGCATCACTCATTAATAGTCTTCCTGCTGTTTTCATTGCTGAGTCAACACATATGGTTTCCTCTTCTTTTGTCTCTTGCGCAGCACTCATTAATGGACTTCCTGCTGTTTTCACTGCTGAGTCAACACATATGGTTACCTCTTCTTTTATCTCTTGCGCATCACTCATTAATAGTCTTCCTGTTGTTTTCATTGCTGAGTCAACACATATGGTTTCCTCTTATTTTGTCTCTTGCGCAAAACTCATTAATGGACTTCCTATTGTTTTCACTGCTGAGTCAACACATATGGTTTCCTCCTCTTTTGTCTCTTGCGCAGCACTCATTAATGGACTTCCTGCTGTTTTCACTGCTGAGTCAACACATATGGTTACCTCTTTTTTTGTCTCTTGAGTAGCACTCACTCTTTTACGATTCTCTCTTGTGCCTATTCCGCGTAATATGTCCAACTCATTTTCTATTTCTATTGTAAACTCAATTCTATCCTTTTATTCTTCATGTTGATTTGAAATTTCCTAGAATATATCGATATTGCGTTTATACCGTTTAGTTAAAATTTAATGAGTACTTAAATAAAATTCATCTCTTTAAAGTGTCTCCTCTTATCATGACTGAGATGGTAGAGTTTGCTGAGTTCTATTTTTATGTGTTCAACTCTTTAACCACAATAACACTGGTTAATGGAGGAAAAAAATCGTGCATTAGCGGGGGATTCAAACTACATACTCCATTTAGTAGGCAATTGCTTTACCACTATGCTCCCGGTAGGTCATATCATAAAAACATTATTTTATTTACTAGGGATGTCTCTCTAAAATGTACTTGGGCTTCATTTCTCGTGAGAGAACTTAACGCGTGTGTGATCTCTTTAAAGTTTCCTGGCGAGAGGCGAGAGTTAGTCCTTCTAATCGGTAATAAAATTAATGTCAATCTAGATGTGTTTCCTTGTAGTATTTTTATCTATAACTACTCTTAATTTATTTTGCAATTGACTCATTGTTGTTTGATATTTCCAAAGATAAAACATTTCCTATGGGAATATTCAGAATTTATTTATCATTTAATGTAAGTTTCAGCATGGTATAATCTTACCGAGTTTACTATAAGCTGATATACTGAACTATAATATTTAAGACTCGTTTGTAATAGTCTGAATACATTATTATAACAATCTAAATATTTTATTGGTTTGAACAAGAAGTATGATAAACAATTTAAATAACTGTTGATAATATAAAAATATAGTGCAGTAGGATGATCATAATATATTATGGCGAGACAGAGATGAATGATCAATGAACAGTCATACTGGTTATGATAGGAACACTGTTGTTTCAGTATAAAAATAAACTTTGATTTCAATTAATAAAATATTATTCTGATTGCGTTTCTCTCTTTAACAACCAGAAAGTAACGAAAAAGCACAAACATAAAGTCATCATCAAACAAAATGTCATCAGATTACAATGCGGTGATAAAGGTTAGCCTACATTATTTGGTGTGACATGTATGGAAATGTAGCTCTAAATTGTTTGCATTTGCAAAGGGTTTGATTTGATTTTTTTTTTTTTTTTTTTTTTTTTAAGTAGCATTTATATTTTTAATTGAAAGTCGTGTTCTCAGCTGTTTTGGGGTATACTTTAACTCATTAAGACAACTGAGTAGCTATTCTTTAGTGAAAAGATAGAAGCGTGTAAACCTTAGTTGTCTCTACATACTCTATGAACGCCTGGAGGAAGCGGAAAACAACCTACTCTCATAGTTACAACGGCAAGGCTTCTTTTACAATATGATGATGAATGATTCTGCTTAATGATGATGTATTATAAGAGAACACAAAACAATCGTCAAATCTCAGAAGGAGAAGAAAGTTTTTTTTAAGAACAATTCTATCTTCCCTTGAAAAAATATCATTGAATCAAAGTACCGTGAAGGAGTGTCGGTGTATCGACCCCTATATTGAGGAATTTCTAGACAAACTTTAAATCTGCATGACCTACACTGAAGTCAATTTTTTTACAGAATAAAGTAAAACTACACTTTCTTCGTTATTGCATTGTGAATAAACAATAGAATGGCGTGACCTTTTGAATTTTTTGTTTCAACTTTAAATAAATCTGGCAATAAGATACAGCTTGTTTGTTACGAAAGTTAATTCCTCTCATGTACATATTATCTATAGAAATGTGCGATGTGCTATATGAAGGAGAAAAATAAAGATATTTTTGTTAAAGTAAATACATACAATGAAGATATTAACCGTTCAACAGAGATTTAATTCACTAAAAATTATTGCAAGAGATTTGCACTATGAATCGAAAGGGAAGGTAAATATTCGTAGATGGAAAAATAGGTTGGTCCCAATGCTGTTCCAAAATATCCAATCATAGAAAGTCCATTATCACTATGCTAACCACCAATCATGATCAGCTCCTTGTGGATCGTTGGATTTGAAAGGAATACTTCTAAGATAGCACCTCTATTCCTGCCCTTCAGTTAACTTAGGGCAATTCGGATATTATATGTATAAAACTGAAAACGACTGTATTATTTTGCCAAGATGATTGGTTATTGTGTCCCTCAATGCTTACAATGACTAGAAAGTCCATTATCACTATGCTAACCACCAAACATGCTCAGGTTCCTTGTGGATCGTTGGATTTGAAAGGAATACTTCTAAGATAGCACCTCTATTCCTGCCCTTCAGTTAACTTAGGGCAATTCGGATATTATATGTATAAAACTGAAAACGACTGTATTATTTTGCCAAGATGATTGGTTATTGTGTCCCTCAATACTTACAATGACTAATATCCTAGTCTAAAAAGATATGACTAAGATGCAAAGGGTTAAAACTTTAGAAATAAAATAAAAGCATAGGTACTCAATTATCTAGAACTTTCACTAGATATATCTCGAGTGGCTTTCTCTATGTAATACTGAAAAATAAAATATTTTATTTATTTCTAAAAAAGAATCCTTTCACTTTTTAAAGTTTTAATGATAAGCTATTCTGAAGAGCTTGTATTAAAATTGAAATGGATAGATAGAAATGGTTAGAAGTGTTAATTAAATTTATCTCCAAAAATATTTGCAGTTCCGTATTTAATTGACAGACATCGCATAGCAAAACCGACCTCTAGCGCTGATGACAAATTGATAGTGCACTCCTAAAATGGATAGTCCCTAATCAATTTTATTATAAAGCACAAAAGTCTCCTAAAAATGGTTTTCTAGAACGCAAAATTTATTATGTTTTAATCTGTTACGATTAATTTTTACTTTGATGTTGTTTAATTTAAATTTTGAATCAATAAATAGGTACTCCCAGATTTTTTTCATGTCTGAAAACGAACTTCAGACACATTCTATTATTGCATGGCATCTATTTAATACTTTTCATAAACATTCATTTGGTTTTAGTCAAATTCATGAATATTTCATTGTAGAAAGCCATTGTTGAATTATTATTTTATCTGTTTGTAAAGTACCAATTGCAACATTTGTAAATATTAATAACTATTGATTGTCAAATCATCAGCAAAGGACACATTTTACATCCAAGTATTGCATATCTGTGAGAAAACCTCGAGCTCAAACTGGATTCTTGAACAAATCGGTATAATAATGATCTTGTACATAATTCTGGTATGAGGCATAAAGTCAGTGCTTTATGCTCATATTCGATTTTTTTCATGTTTCGAAATTGATATGTTTTGATCATGCGTATCAATTAAATGATTGAATTTTATCATTGATTGATGACCTATGTATTCTGTATTTGTTGTTCTTGTGCCATTTTAGTGTCCGGTGCGTTTTAATCGATTGATGTTTCCATATGTGTTAGGTCTAATGAGTCAGAACAAATTTCATACTAAAATTCAAACAATCTTGTAAGGTTGTTTACCGTTGTCGTCACCACTCTTTATCTTTAAACTAGCTTTTATTATTTTCTACTGCATAAAGGTAATATTCAGATTTGCAGATGATATAGAATTCTGACTTTTTGGGTACCAAACCAAATTATGAAATGATAATTTTACATAGGAGAGACCATTTAAGACCTAGCAAACCTAGTTTTGAGTGGAACTCGTCATGGAAAAAGATAAGTAAGCTAATCCATTAAATTGGCTATTTTTTCCTCTTCTGATAATATATTATCAATCAAGGTAATCCTTGTGTAAAGTTCATAATGAAAGTAGATTATATATTATCAATCAAGGTAATCCTTGTGTAAAGTTCATAATGAAAGTAGATATTATATATTATCAATCAAGGTAATCCCTGTGTAAAGTTCATAATGAAAGTAGATTATATATTATCAGTCAAGTTAATCATTGTATAAAGTTCATAATGAAAGTAGATTATATATTATCAGTCAAGGTAATCATAGTGTAAAGTTCATAATGAAAGTAGATTATATATTATCAGTCAAGGTAATCATTGTGTAAAGTTCATAATGAAAGCAGATTATATATTATCAGTCAAGGTAATCATTGTGTAAAGTTCATAATGAAAGTAGATTATATATTATCAATCAAGGTAATCCTTGTGTAAAGTGAAATCCAAAAAGACTGTCTGGCAGCGGTCCTGATATGTACTTATCTCAAGTTTGTTACAATATTATTTAAGCAAACATTTTGCCGCCACAGGCAAAAGACATTAATATGTTCGCTCTCAAAAATTATACTTTCCGATTGCCATGTTATACTTTAGTGTTTTAGTATTAGATTTTGAGATTGTTTCTTTTTTTGTCACGTTTAGGAGATTCAATTTTTTGGATGTAATCTGAAAACTTTCTTCACATTGAGCGAAAGAGTTCCTCCGTTCTCAGGATCTACCTGGAACGCATACCATCAAGGTTTCAACATAAATCAATCAAAACCTTTTCAGTAACCTCACATTTTTTTATATCTGGATCTAGTAATAAAGAGAACAGTTGATTTTTTGTAGAAAACCCTTACAACCTCAGTTCCGGTTACATTGATGTTTGAATTTCACATAATACCTACACTTTACCGATGCAGTTTCCTGTTGCCTTTTTCATAAGACATGGCATATGAAACTTTTACAATTTACGACATGACTCTCAATTAGAGCCTAATTTTTTAACGTAATGAATGTCGATTCGAATAAGTTTCATCAAATTCGGACCAGACGTTTTAGAGTTATCTTGGCACAAAAAGACAAACAAAAGAAAAATCTTGATGTTGATTTTTTTTTGTTGAGAAAATTATTAGGTGGGCCAATAATTGTGCCGATCAGTGTATAATTAGACTGACCAGATCTTTTTGCGGTCAAAGCGGGACGCGGACGGGGGAGGAAGGCCAGAGTTTGTTTAACGATGTCAAGCAGACTCATGGAAAAAGAAAATGGATAGAATTATTTAGAACCTAATACTACGTATTTTAATATGAGTCGGCTGAGCAAAATATTGTTGTAGACTTAGGATTCGAGGATTAAGTTATCGTGAATTTAAAACGCGTTAACTAACTTTAAAAAAATAAAATAAAACTTAAAATAATTTATTAAGAAATATAGAAATTACAATAAATTTAAAAAAAAAAAAAAAAAAAAAAAAANGGAAATTACAATAAAAAAAAAAAGCGTAACACAAAAGTTCAATTACTTTTCGCCAACACCGAATTTAGAACGCCCGAAAATACACACGAAATAACCGCTCAATTATCACTTCGAAAAAACAACGATTTTGCATTCAAAATTAAACATGCTCCGTTTATCGCTCAAATAATACTGACTCGACTCCTAGCCGTGCCCTTCTATTTATACCTTCATTCAAATCGTTTTAGAAGGATCTGGTATAAAGGATTTTCTAGTACGCAATCAAACTACGCGTTCTAAAAAAAAACTACGCGTTTATAAATAATTAAAACGTAAATCAAAGTAAACAAAGCAAAGCTTAGAAATGAGGAAACAAATAATATGTCGTTCATTTTTTTCCCCCCTTCACCCCGACCATCCTCCCAATCAACCTGAACGGTATAGTAAACACTCATTCATTCCCCATTGTAAACAAATCTAAAAATATCTTCTTCTCAAAAAGGAGAAATCAAAAATAGAATACAGGATGTATATTACATAATTATACAGGTTGATTACTTCACTATCCCCTCCCTAGGTCTGTTCGTCCCAAACAGTAAACCACATAACTCCTAACCTAGGAAGAATCAGGTTCAAGATAAGGTGCATGATGTACAACTTTAAATTTGCCTCTAGAACCTTTCTGTATCCTATACACAACTTCATTAATCTTAGTAATAACCTTGTAGGGGCCTTCCCAATTTTGTTGTAATTTAGGACTGCCACCTTTCCGTCGCTTAGGGTTATACAACCAGACCTGATCACCTACTTGGAAACCTACAGAATTACATAGTAGATCATATCGTGTCTTCATTCTGTCACTTGACAAATTCAACTTGTCACTGGTTTTCTCATGTATTTCTCTTATGTCTTCTTGAAGCACAGCCACATAGTCGGAGGTCTCCAATCTCACATCACTAGGGGGTGTTCCAAATCTGAGCTCGCTGGGTAGACGCATCACCTTGCCGAAGATCACCTTAGCAGGCGATTGTCCAGTGCTGTTGTGAGTCGCTGAACGATATGCCATCAGGAACAACGGGATGTGTTTGTCCCAGTCACGTTGATGTTCATCCACCACCTTCTTCAGGTGCTCGAGTAGTGTTCGATTGAAACGTTCCACCATTCCATCTGACTGAGGATGAAGAGGAGTTGTTCTTGTCTTCCGGATACCAAGTACTTCACACACTTCTTTGAACACTTGTGATTCAAAATTCCGCCCTTGGTCTGAGTGGAGTTCCAAGGGTACACCAAATCTACTGATCCACTGGTCGATCAGACAATTTGCCACAGTGGTCGCTTCTTGATTAGGAATTCCGTACGCTTCTGGCCATTTACTGAAGTAGTCCATCAGACAAGAACGTCTTCCGGATACCAAGTACTTCACACACTTCTTTGAACACTTGGGATTCAAAATCCCGTCCTTGGTCTGAGTGTACACCAAATCTACTGATCCAAGGGTACACCAAATCTACTGATCCACTGGTCGATCAGACAATTTGCCACAGTGGTCGCTTCTTGATTCGGAATTCCGTACGCTTCTGGCCATTTACTGAAGTAGTCCATCACTACTAGAATATAACGGTTCCCACTATTTGATACAGGGAATGGTCCGGCGACATCCATCGCCACTCTCTCAAAAGGGGCGCCCAACACATACTTCTGCATTTCGCCCCTGCTTCTTAAACGTGGGCCCTTGCTCGCCGCACAACTGGAACATCTTCGGCACCAGTCTTCAACATCTTGTCTCATGTGTAGCCAGTAGAAGCGTTCTCGTACTGTGGTCTTGTTGACACCAAGATGACCACCTGAGGTTCCTCCGTGTAGTTCTTCAAGAACCTCTTTTACTCTTGATCGTGGTAGAACAGTTTGAAGTCTGATTTTGCGTCCATCCATTGACTCCCATTTCCTCTTCAGGATCCCGGACTCAAGTACTAAAGAATCCCACTGGGCAAGATAACTCTTGGTGGCTTCACTTTGTGGCTTCAGCCACGTCACACCATCTGGGTTTCTCGTCACGTTCTTTCCATTCCAGGACAGGACCAACTTCGGCATCTTCTTGTTGATTTTTTCGAAGCTCTTCGACGCACCATCCCGGTTGGGGATCAATTGTCAAACGCCGCACATTGGCCACAACTTGCATTTTATTTTTCTCACGTGTTGCTGTAGTCTGCGTTATCTTTTCAATATGACGATTCTTTTCTTCTATTCTAGATTTTAGTTCTTCAACATCAGCTTGTATCATGCCATAATGTTCTTCCATCTTCTTCATCTTCGCAGACATCGCCAATATTTCTTGATCTCGACAAGTAATTTCATCAATCTTCCGTTGTACATTCTTCATTTCCACATGATCTTGCATTTCTCGTACTTCTGCTTCCTGGTCAGCAGAAGTTGTCAAAGTGTACCTGCCAGACTTACTGGGGACATCATTTCCGTGATTCACAGACTGGTTCTCCAATTTCAAGGATGTGATTGGGAGACATTTTCCTGGGCGCCTAATTTCTTGTACGGGATAGGAGATACTTTGGTATCCTTGGAAAATAAATCTTTTATTTCGTGGGAGAGTCTGCAATTCTGCATCACAATCGGCTTGGACTAAGGACGGGATTGGGAGACATTTTCCTGGGCGCTTAATCTCTTGTAACGGGATAGGAGATATTTTGGTATCTTTGGAAAATAAATCTTTTATTTCGTTGGAGAGTCTGCAATTCTGCATCACAATCGGCTTGGACTAAGGACGGGATTGGGAGACATTTTCCTGGGCGCTTAATCTCTTGTAACGGCATAGGAGATATTTTGGTATCTTTGGAAAATAAATCTTTTATTTCGTTGGAGAGTCTCCATCACACTCGGCTTGGA
>CM022885.1:28639032-28651477 GCA_012654025.1 Pachypsylla venusta | reverse complement strand
TGCCGGACCACGAAGTGCTAACACAAGCGCAGATGCTTTTTCAGTGACTCCCCACTGGTTCACCACACAAGCAGTCTCGAACTGCCTCTTGAATCTCGTCCACGATGTTGTCCTGTCAAATACAGCAGCCCTCATTCGAACGTTGGTTCGCATATCACTGGAAGAAGCGGGGTAGGCTATAGGAGAGGAGGGGAGGGGTTCATTTCTCTGTTGATCTAGGTGAGGGGAGGACGGGTGGTGTTCTTTGTCCTTTTTCCCTTTAACATAGAGTTCTTCGATTTTGATGAGAAGCTCAGATTTCAATTCAGTCACGGCTTGATTCACAACTTGATTTACTTCATTACGTACATTCGCAATATCTTCTTGTACTTCCCCTCGTACTTCGTCAAAACGAGTTTCCACATTGTCAATACGAGTTTCCACGTTGTGCTGAAACTCCAGCAAATCATTATGGTTTGTTTCGATTAGTTGTAACAGCGATGTATTTTGCTGATCAACCTTCTGACTTAGGGAAGTTACTTGATATTCTACCCTCTCCCCCTGACTTTCTATCCTCTCACGCAGGTCTTTATTCTGGTCACTCAGGTCTTTATTTTGGTCAGACATCATCTCTGATAAAGAAGTTTATCTCTCACCCAAATTCGCCATCTTGTCTGCCAAAGAAGTTTGCAACTTACACAGCAACTCGGTGAGCACCTCTATAGTGACAGCCCTACCACCTCCCGTTTCATCCACAGCCTCCTTGTCTTCGATGTCAAATTTCATATCATCTGAGTCCGCTCCCTCCGTCTGTAGAAAGTTTCGTAAGCGGTTCTGCAGCTCAGTCTTGACCCCGGTTGTTAGAAGGCTACGACGGGACAGCTCAGCTTTTAACTCCTTGATGTACAGGTCTTCCAATCTCTTCTTGATCACCATTTCTTAAACTTAAAAACACGTAAAAATGTTCTTAAAAATAAAAATGTCATAAACGAACACGCAATTAAAAAAAAACGAAACGCAACGAACACGCAATTAAAAATGTCTCTAATTTACGCACGACACGATACTTAATCCCACTTCCTAAGTCTACAACAATATTTTGCATTGCTTTTAACACTTCCACACTAAGTTTTCTAAAGATTATTAATTGAAGAAAGCACTCTTTCCATAGGGGCATTTGCCTAGGCAAAGTATATTCTCGATATACGTAAGGTAAAAAAGCGGAACATTTTAATTACTTTCGTCAAAAACGGGACATTTTAGCGTCCCCAAGAGATTGCTGGAGACAGCGGGACTGTCTAGGCGAAAGCGCCACGTATTGTCATCCTAAGTATAATCAAGTCGTTAGCTTATATCGTTCTCGAGTTACAAGCGATAATACATACATGCATATTTAATATGTAGTATAACATCTACTATTATTAAATGACTTCTAGCTACTTTCCAAACAGAAGGCTGCAATGACGAGACAAGTTGACGTTGATTATTTATTGAATTCAAATTTCTGTAGGCAGTGTTTTAAGTGGGAAGGTTTTCGTATATATTTTACTAGCTGTTTTACCCGTGCTTCGCTACGGGCTACAATAGCTGATAGAATAATGAGGATAAATATGAATGTTCATATCTGAAGAACAGATTAAAAAATTATAAATTAACTGCCCAAAAAAATAAAGCGAAAATTAAATTATTGGGAAGGAGATATCTTGTCAAAGGTTACTCGTGAGACTTGATTGGCGCAGCGCTTTCTATTGGCATGGGGTCGCGGCTCTTTTAGCATACCTAATGTCCACTTCCAGGAAGGTCTCAACATACCCCAGTTGGTGGTATGTTGATTTAGGCCGTTCAGGGGATATCATTCGACCAGCAAAACTACACTTATTTACCGGCACGGATTAACAGAAATAAAAAGGTGATAATATTTGATGGATGCGACTTTTTCCTCAATATACTGTTCAGGTTGTCTAGGAGGATGGTCGGGGTGAAGGGGGGGGAATTAAATATGACATATTCTATTGCTCTCTCTCATTACAAAAAGCATTGTTTCTTTACATTTAGGATGGTGAATTACGTTTTAATTATTTATAAACGCGTAGTTTTCTTTTTAGAATGCGTAGTTTGATTGCGTACTCGCAAAAATCCTTTTGGCGATTTTTCTAGAACGTTTTGAATGAAGGTATAAATAGAAGGGCACGTCCAGGAGTCGAGTCAGTATTCTTTGAGCGATAAACGGAGTAGTATTATTTGAGCGAGAAGCGAAGTCAGTATTGTTTCAGTGATAAACGAAGTCAGTATTGTTTAAGCGATAAACGAAGCGTGGAAGCGATATCATAAGTGAACGGTTATTCGTGTGTATTTTCGGGCGTTCTAGATTCGGTGTAAATTCGGTGTTGGCGAAAAGTAATTGAACTTTTGTGTTANTTTAAGTTTTATTTTAATTATTTTTAAAGTTAGTTAACGCGTTTTAAATTCACGATACCTTAATCCTCGAATCCTAAGTCTGCAACAATATTAAAAAATCCTTTCTTATTGCACATCAAGAACATGAAACGAACCTACATAACAAATCTCGGCCTCCCAAAACGTACCCTTACGAAGAAACAGTGATGATTTTCATATGTAAACGCGCCCACTTTTCCCCCGTGGCTGGCGCCCAAGTTGGAATATTAAAAAATCCTTCCTCATGGCATATCTAGAATATAAAGCGAACCTACACACCTTCAGCCACCGAAAATTTACCGGTACGAAGAAAAAGTAATAAAAATATGATAATAATTTGTGGGCGCGCCTTTACCCCCGCGGTTGGCGCCCCAGTTGGAATATTAAAAAATGCATCCTCATTGCATATCTAGATCATAACGCGAACCTACATACCAAATTTTAGCCACCGAAAATTTACCGGTACGGAGAAACACTGATGGAAATATGATAATAATTGATGAACGCTCCCTTTACTCCCACGGCTGGCGCCCCAGTTGGAATATTAAAAAATCCTTTCTTATTGCACATCTAGAACATAAAGCGAACCTACATACCAAATTTCAGCCCCCGGAAATGTACCGGTACGGAGAAACAGTGATGAAAATTTGACCGTCATATGTAAACGCGCCCCTTTTTCCCCCGCGGCGGGCGCCCCAATTGGAATATTTAAAAATCCTTTCTTAGTGCGCATCTGAGACCTAAGTGCGACCTACATGCCAAGTTTCAGCCTCCTAAGACGTACCAGTGCGGAGAAATCGCGATGAGTGTTAAGTCAGTGTCTTTCTCTTTTTAAAGGCTTTTATATAACTTGCTTTGTATGTATGTTTGTGGGTAAATCTTAGAAATTATATATATAGATAGAAGATAGATTCAGCTTTCTCATTTGATCAAAAAATAAAGTAAAATATATATTCGAAGTAGTTCTAGAATAGAAAATCTGTTTAATGACAAGTATGAATCGAGTTTCGTCTACTTTTCTTGGATCTGAGCGTTTTCTTGAATGTTCTGATATTTTTTTCCTAAATTCCAATGTACTTTCTTTCCTTCAAGTAATCTTCTTTATAAACAATTACATGTAGTATGTAATCCAACCTAGCTATCTTCTACTTTCTTATAGTTTTTAGGAATATCTTTCTCAAAACTTCTTCATATCCTCAATTTCCTCTCTGGTTTACTTCTTACAAACGCTTCTATGGCCACATCTTCAAACTATCCAAATATTTATTTTTCTTGAAGTATTTGGTTTCAGCTATTTCAAGGAAACTACAGATATCACTCAGCATTAAGATTCACTGCTTCATCACAATCGAAAGGAACGTTTGAGAGTTTACGAAAAATCGCAAAACTATATAATAGGTGTTTCTAGTATTAGGGCTATTTCAAGGAAACTGCAGATATCACACAACATTAAGTTTCACTGCTTCATCACAATCGAACGGAACGTTCGAGAGTTAACGATAAATCGCAAAACTATATAATAGGTGTTTCTAGTATTAAGGCTATTTCAAGGAAACTGCAGCTATCACACAACATAAAGTTTCACTGCTTCATCACAATCGAACGGAACATTCGAGAGTTAACGAAAAATCGCAAAACTACATAATATGTATAATGGATTTGTTTTTTGGTATTAAGGCTACCTTCACATCGAACAAATCATCAGTCAGAATCAATTCGAATCAGATTTATGGTATCTGCCTTCACATGGCGGGGAATTTTTATAGCACGCAGTGGTATTTTTGGGGGGATCAGATTTATGGTATCTGCCTTCACACCATCTGAGTACATAATATGTATAATGAATTTGTTTTTTGGTATTAAGGCTACTTTCACATCGAACAAATCATCAGTCAGAATCAATTCGAATGTGATTTATAGTGTCCGCCTTCACACCATCAGTCACTCACATCATAAATGGTTGTCCTTTATCTTTAATCTTCTATCTCGTACTCTTCTTTTTCTGTTTCTAGTGTGATAATTATAGGAATCTACCAAAATTGAGTCACTAAATTTTTTACTGAAAGAATTAATGATATACAATTTCAAAAAATCTTTCATCATGCAGGGTTTATGAGGGTAGAAGAGTCTCATATCGGACGGAGCTCTGAGTAACTTCAGGGTAAAAAATTCTTGAAGAAGTTTTCATCTTCTTCTACTATCATTTTGTAAGGTCTAAGTTTGAGGCATGTCGATCCCCGTGGCCGAGTTGTGAAGACCATTGACTCTTGGTTAGGAGGACATTTTCTGATCGAATTTTCTCGTACCCGGAATGGCATGGCTTTAAAAAGAGTTCCCTGAAATATTTCAATACGTCTCTCTTTGAAAACGTCTCCTAACATCTCTAGCCAATTGTTTGTATCTCGTGAGATCAATTTTCAAACGACTAGCGACTCTTTGCGTGTGTACTATGTCTACATCTGGACACTGTGAGTTAAGACATAAGATACCCTGTAAAATATTTGGAGCGATACGCTTACTTATTTGTGTAAATATAATTTTTTATTCTGGCTAAATATTCTTTCTGTAGATATTATCATAATTCTTCCTCTAATCTGAGATACTTGGTATTCAGTTACTGGAATACTGAAATTAATAAATGTATGCAGATTTTTCAAGAGATACAATTCAGCATAATTTAACCATATATCTTATTTGAAGTGAACTAGTTATTTTCACAGTGCCTAACTTCAAATATAATAATAATGAATGATTACACGAATATAAATAAAAAATTCTAGGTTGTATGTCCGTCTGGGTCGAACATTTGAGGGTTTTCATTTTTTAATACTTTTTATTATCTTTTACCATAGAATAATGTTGTACCACGGAGGTTGTATCTTATCAAACTAGTTATTCTGTGAACTGTAATTCTGAAAAATGACCAACCCATATCAAGTTTTGACCCCGGGTAACTTAATATGGTGTCCGTTTTCACACCAACTGATTCAATGCAAGGCAGATACGTATTATAGCACTTTCTACGTTGCTAATTGGCAAATTCTATGAACATAATAAAGGCCCATAGCGAGTTTGAACAATATCAAACATGTCGTTTGAGATTTATCGTGAAACTAACAGACATAACTAGACCTCACATTTCATTTCTTTCGTTCTTTTCAAGTTGAGTTGAAAATCACTCCACCACTCTACTAACTTGAAACAAATGAAAAATTCGAATTAGGTATTCGATAATAAATACAAAACTGAAATCTAATGATCATATAGAAAAAACATATCTCTTTCTCTCGAACAGTAGCCCAATGATGTACTCAGTAGAGTATGAAAGCCAGTTAGCTCTATTTAACATCTTTTATGATTTCAAGTGAAGATATTACAATAAATTATAATAAATAAAATAAAAATATAAAGTGAAGATATAGTAATTTTTATTCTTCATTATGGTTTTTGTTTACATAGTATCCCAAAATTAAGGATAATTAGGTACTTTTATATTTAAAAAAAAACTCTTATTGGTAAAAGTTGGTCATATAGAATGTCACCCAAGTATAATTTTGCCCAAGAACTAGTTTTGATTAAACTTTTTAAAAAACATGAGAAACCAATCTTTGCACAAATATTTCGCACAATTCTTATCTCTGTTCCAGAAACCGAATCGCTAAATTCTTTTTTAGCTTATCTTCTACACAGAATTCAGGATTAGATAAAGTTGCATAGGTATGATGAAAAACTTTTATTAGACGATATCTACGACCGCACTGATGTTTCTTTTCATATATATTTATAAATTTATTGAAATTTGCCTAACCAGGCAAATTTCAGAAAATGGAAGTATCAGGAAAAATATATCGAACACGTTGGTGGTATTGTTTTTAAGAGAACCTTTAAACTATTGCGAGTGTAGAAATGATTACCGAAAGGATTTCAACTTATCTGATATTAATATGAGAGTAAGCAAAGATATTGTCATCTCTAATCGCTCTATTCTTCAGTCCAAATATCTACATTGAATCTCCAGCATACAATAAAATGAGTTAATCTGGGTTTTGACAGATACTGAAATAATTGAAACGTTGCGTCCCGTTCAGATATAGTGAACATACATTATTAACATTTGAAGACCTGAATCAGGAATGAAACTTTCAGCATGGGAGAAAATTTACAGCTCTTTTTTAACAAACAAAAAATTTTGCTGATGATTTCAGGGGTATCCGAATCTGAAGATCAAGGCTTGTGCCTCAGGTCTCATGGTTCAAATTGTGACAACAGATGTGGCAAAGAAAAAGATGCAGTGTGTGGTACTGATGGAAGAACATATTTGAATAGATGTATGCTTCAACTGGAAATTTGCAGGTATGGTTTTGATGAATTAGCTGCTATCTACTAGCCAACAATAATAATACGATCAAATGGTCTTTTGACACAAAAACTATTTACAATCGTTAGATATGAGTACGTCAAATTCAATAAACTCGTGACTTGTTATCAATGATTATCCATTTTACCAAATGGAAACAGGTCTTCAAAATACAATGATACATTGTTTTATGGCAATATTTGAATACTTTTCGAAGAAAAAATCGAATAAATGCTTCACAGAAAAGAGATTATTTTGAAACGAAGAAACAAATTCTTAACTTTAAAAACTTCAAACACATTTTCTCAAAACAAGTTTTTTTTTCCTTATTTGAGCCAGTGACCTCTTCGATTATTGATAATTTTGACTTTTTATGATTTCTAAAAGTAAAAATTGTGCTAAATTGGTTAATTACAAAACTATACCAGAATCTTAGTAAGATCGTTACAAGATTTTTTCCCTTGTGCCAGTGACCTCTTCGATTATTGATAATTTTGACTTTTTATGATTTCTAAAAGTAAAAATTGTGCTAAATTGGTTAATTACAAAACTATACTAGAATCTTAGTAAGATCGTTACAAGATTTTTTTTCCCTTGTGCCAGTGACCTCTTCGATTATTGATAATTTTGACTGCAAGATTTTTGTGATTTCTGAAAGTACAAATTGTGCTAAATTGGTTACTTACAAAACTATGCTATACATTTTTGAATGAGAATAAACTATAAATGTAGATACGTGCATACTTGCAATAAGTCTAGCAGTATTAGCATCAGAGCAAAGGTGAATTGCTTAAAGGATGTTCGGTATTTTTTTATCTGCAATCTTCTAACCTCGATACATCTGTCTCTTGTCATATTGTAGATTTTATTAATATCTTCTTAGCATCACATTTCTGTTCTATTATTGCACTTAAGAAATATTGAAATGGCGTGAGCATTTTTTTAAGACCATAAAAAAAATTTTTATTGTCAATAACAACTTAGGTCAATAGTCAATAATGTCAAGATAAATACAGAAAAAGAAGGATTATAAAAACACATATTGCTCATGAAATTCAATAGCTTTTATTAACACGCTCACAGCAGTCTTTGAATGTTAGGACTCAGCTTTATCTGCTTCTATTTAGTTATTCAACAAAAATTTAAACCTGAATCGTTTTTAGTGTTCTGTACCCGAAAAGATACTACACCACCCTATTCAAAAAAACGTTTTGTATTTCGTCATATTGCCTCTCTTTCAATAGGTCACTTTCTTGAGACTTGAAAGAGTGAAATTATTCCTCAACTAAATGTGTATTCTTTGCATAGGATTAAAAAATGAAAAGACATAAATAACAATTATCATATTGACTCTAATGAAAACTTTATGTGCTATTCTAGAGCATTATTAACTTCATGTGTCAATAACGATTTTCGTTATTATCAGTATACAATACTTCTAAAGCATGAAAGGCTATAATAAGACTGCAGATGAAGCATGCGCGGATATAGGGGAGGGCCCAGGGGGCACGTGCCCCCCCAGTTTTTTTAAGCGGGCAGTGTTTCTCAAATTTCATTATATCTACTCAAGTATTTTTTTTTTTTTTTAAAAAAAAATCAAATGAATGGTGATCCGCTGTGTCTTTTATCCCATTGAGAGGGGCACGGGCCCCTAAATAATTCCCAATCCTGAGACTAAATAGAAATACGTAATAAAAAAATCGTCAAAAATTCTGTCATCCGTCATGGCACTTTTTTTTCGTCATCACGCTTATAAACTCGCTTATCAACCTTAATATATGAAAGATATTTGTGGTAAGCTCTACAGCTTTTAAAAATTTAAGTATCGTACCTCGATAAACATTTCATTAAAAAGTACTGCCCAATACTCGAATCGCCCGTCTCTAGGTTATGAGTCCCTCCCCCTCCCCCCTCCAAATTTTCTATTAGGTATAATGTGCGATTGTGCCACCCCAATACAAGAGGGCTATATCTGCGCCTGAGATGAAGCTTAAAAAATTCCGTAATCTTTGGCCGGCAGTTTTAAATCTACCATTGATTTCTATTCTGAAATAACACAATGCTATCGATATAATCTTTATTCTGCGGCATTATCTCAAAATGCGTATGACGCCAAAGTTTTTAAAAAAAGACTAATTATTATATTCGCAGAATAAAAATCTGGCTATCGAAATAAAACTACATGAAATAAATGAATGAGGAAATATGCATTATTTTAAATAGGCCATGGTCCGTATTTTGTTAGGTGTATTTTTTCATTTATTCCACTATGTCTTTAGCTCTGTATATCCAGCTATTGTCATGACGAAAATATCAAGCCTTGAGTTCCAAATATATGTAGTACATACTCGTTTACCACTCTTACCTCAACACCACCAACTTATATAACCCCCCCCCCCAAAACAAAAGAAAAGTGGAATCTATAATAATATGTATGATATTTCTCAAATTATGAATCAGATGAGTTTAATTCTTGCTTTTAATTGTAGTGGTTGAGGTTGCTAAAAAATTTCAGTTAAATTATTTGGTTTTCTGCTAACAATAGGTAAAAATAGCTAAGACACACAATTTTGAGTTGGTGGAGGACTAAATCACAAAATCATAGGTCAACTACGGAAAACAAATACACACACACACAAAAAAAAAAGTTTATGGGAGGGGAAACAAAATTTGTGGGAAAAAAATCCGAGAATTTATTGGGGACCCCCCCCCCCAAAAAAAAACTGGAATCCGAAATATGTATGTTGTTTTGCTAATTATTCGTATATTGCGCCGAATTATGATTATCAAAATGTGTCTTGGTCTTAAGCTCAGATGGATTAGGTACAATAAACATTGCAGAAAGTAGCAACCCCCCCCCCAAAAAAAAAGTATTTGGAATCTCTAGCAGGTACTTATTTTATTTTGCTAATTATTTGCATATTGCCGAATTGTTATTATCAAAAAGTGGCTGAGTTATAAGTTCAGATGAACTAGCTACAATCAACATTGCAGAAAGTTGCACCCCCCTCCCCCAAATAAAAAAACTGAAATATATAATATGTTTGATATTTCGTTAATCCTCGGTATTTTACTGAATTGTAATTATCAAAAAGTGGCGTCAGCCAACGATCATACCACGTTGAATACACCAGTTCCCGTCAGATCACTGAAGTTAAGCAACATCGGGCGTGGTCAGTACTTGGATGGGTGACCGTTTGGGAACACCACGTATTCTTGGATCATTTTTCCGGCCCAACCCAGGCAGAGTGAGGTCAATGTGGGTAGCTAGTTTGCAAGTTTCCAGCGAATGGAGGGTAAAACCCCCGTCTTGAATGAACAATAGATGTTAAAGAGACGTTAAGCCAAATTAAAAAAAAAGTGTCTTTGTCATAAGTTCAGATGGATTAGGCACAATCAACATTGCAAAAAGTAGGTGACCCCCCCCCCCAAAAAAAAAGGNCCCCAAAAAAAAATGGTATCCATGATACGTATGTTATTCCGCTAATTATTTGCATATTGCTGAATTGTGATTATCAAAAGTGTCTTGGGCAGAAGCTCAGATGGACGAGGTACAATCAACATGCAGAAAGTAGGTGACCCCCCTCCCCCCCCAAAAAAAAACTGGAATCCATAATATACGAATTATGATTATCAAAATGTGTCTTGGTCATAAGCTCAGATGAATTAGGTACAATCAACATTGCAGAAAGTTGTGCCCCCCTCCCCCCCCCAAAAAAAACTGAAATATATATAATATGTTTGATATTTCTCTAATCCTCGGTATTTTACTGAATTGTGATTATCAAAAGGTGGCTTCAGCCAACGATCATATTACGTTGAATACAACAGTTCCCGTCAGATCACTGAAGTTAAGCAACATCGGGCGTGGTCAGTACTTGGATGGGTGACCGCTTGGGAACAACAGATATTGTTGGCTCATTTTTCCGGCCTAACCCAGGCTGGGTGAGGTCACTGTGAGTAGCTGGTTCGCAAGTTTCCAGCGAATGGAGAGTAAAACCCCCGTTTTGAATGACCAATAGATGTTAAAGAGACGTTAAGCTAAATTAAAAAAAAAAAAAAAAAAAAAAAAAAAAAAAAAATGCCTACGTCATAAGTTCAGATGGATTGGGCACAATCAACATTGCAGAAAATAGGTACCCCCTCCCCCAAATGTAATCCATGATACGTATATTATTCCGCTAATTATTTGCATATTGCTGAATTGTGATTATCAAAAGTGTCTTGGGCAGAAGCTCAGATGGACTAGGTACAATCAACATTGCGGAAAGTAGGTAACCGCCCCCCCCCAAAAAAAAAAACGGAATCCATAATATGTATGCTATTTTGCTAATTATTTGTATATTGCCGAATTGTGATTATCAAAAAGTGGCTTGGTCATAAATTTAGAAGGACCCTTTAATTATAATACAGTAAGTACCTATTATTCCCCCTTTTACTATTATAATGTTATCGGGTTTTCTCTCATTTTGATAGAGATAGGAATATTTAACTTTCATTGTAATGTGTCATAGGTTAGACACATCTGAAACACAATAAATAATAATAATAGAAAAAACTCCCAGAATTTATTGGAGAAAAACAAACTCTAACCATGGATAGTCGAAGGGGGAGAAAATTATAGAGAGTCCTAAAACTATTGGAGAAATAAGCACAAAGGCTAGAGATGATTTGTGAGGGGGAAGAGCATGGGAAACAAAACTATTTGAGGGTAAACAAGAACACAAAATCTTGTAACAACTGGAGGAAAAACAAGAGCACAAAGGCTATAGTCTCATCTTTACAATAGATCTAAATATAAATAAAAAGTTCGGTGATAATTGCATTAGTCTCATTAGAGACCTGAAATTATTTTTTTATAATAATAATGGCTATAGACTATTTTTTTTGGGGGGGGGGTAGCCTCAAAAATACCAATTTTTGAGACGACTGTGGTGGTGAAACAAATGACGCAATATTTTGAATAGGGGAGGGGGAAAAGAATACTGAGACCAATAATAATAATAATGAGCAGTAGGTTGGATAGGGAAAAATGAGAGAAAGCAAGAACACACATTTTAATGTAGACACCGAAGTAGTGAGACAAAGACACAACGTGTTAGGTCGGTTGGAGAAGAACAAAAACAAAGAATCTTGAATCGATTGGGGAAGGGTGTATAAATCTACAAAGTATGGTGAGGGAAGAAATAAAAAAGCAAAGTTTTGATCAATTTGGGGGGGGGGGCATGAACTATTTAAATGAATAAATACAAAGTATCGAGTCGATTGGGGAAAAATAAAATCACAAATGTTGGATTCAGTGGTGGCAGAAATTGGGAGTCAAGAAAGGGAAATAAAGACACAAATTCTTGGGACGATTGAAAAAAAAAACCACAATGATTCACGAGTTGAGGAGAGAAGGCACAAGGTATCGAGTCAGTTGGGGGAAATAAAGATACAATGTGTTTTTTCATAGATCCTCACCTTTAAGGATGATTTGGTATCCTAAGAATGACAATTTAGTGCACGCGTGGTGCATCAAATATCGAATCATGTTTCGGTGTTATGTGTTATCCCATTGAAAAATAAAAGTGATTTATCTCTAGACATTATGCGTGATGCGCAACGCGTGTGGACATTTTAGGCAATTAGTTCTCTGGCTATAAAGTTCAATTGCACAGAGAGTTTGAGCAG
>CM022885.1:28608709-28635090 GCA_012654025.1 Pachypsylla venusta | reverse complement strand
ATTGGGACTTGGCCTTATTTTTCACATTTATGTTTTTTGTGGGATGTATATATTCAGTTGCATGTTACCTAAAGTTCTGATTAAAAATTGATTACTATTGTCAAAGATCCAGAAATTTACAATGGGGCTATCAAATTTTGAAAGGAAAACACCTCTCGAATATCTCGAAAAGTCCTTTCAAATTTTTCGGGAAAAATTAAAGATTTTCCTAAGGTGTGACGTCACATGGTCTTGTGTAGATTTCACTAACTCCTTGGATATAATAATTAAACAGCGGAAATATTAGTTTAAGAACGAAAGTTAATAGTAATATTTTAAATATTTCCGTAGACTATAAAAAAAATGAATTATGGGTCCTCTTCAGTTTAAAATTTCTCTTTATATGGGAAATTCCAAATTAACTTTAAGTTCACTTATTTTAAACACAAGCTAAAATGATTGCGTCAAGCGTCATCTAAGACACACAGATCAGTTGGTATACTCAGCGTAACTTGACTTTATGGCGATGGATAAACGAAAAACCTTGAAATTTGTATCTCAGTTACTGTTCAATCTGTAGCTATGAAATAAGAAAGACTCGAATGCCCAGCTGGAAACAAAATTGTTATCTACAGCCACGGAAAAGACTCATAAAATGTTGCTGGTAAGGTATACCTGTCTCAAAGATTGTTTTCTTATTCATTGTTTTGTAATCTTAAATGAAAACATCGTGTTCTTTAAAATAAATGTTCATTTAGAATATAGTTATACATATTTTTTGAACAGTAAATCTAAATAATAAATGCAAAATAACTGAAACGTGTTAAGAAAAAATAAAATGTGAATAGTATCTACCTACTAACTTAATGGTTCAATTGAGCTCAAGTACGGTGTCCAGCACATTAATTTATCTGAATTTGAAACCGGTACGAAATAAACTAAATTATTTCTGATGAAACATGCTACATGTCCATATGACGCACACGCAAAAAAGAAGAAAAAAACTAATCATAGAAAATATGCAATACGAGTATTTACCATGCATTGAAAAAAACTAATGGGATAGAATGAAGATAGTTGAGAGCTGAGCTAATTACAGATGTACAAAATAACTAGAGTAAACTGTGTACACCCATCTTGTTTCTGAACTCCCACGATGTTACTTACCACGGTAAAGGAATTTAGTTGTGTTTAGATAATATGTTTGTCATAAGGTGTTTTTGTTCAATCGTCATGTTTGCATTCGAATCTGCTTTTACGAATCTACCTGACTACCAACTGAGCCAATGATGCTGTTAATTGCTGAAGTAGTTCAAAATAATTGCAATGATGGTCAAATTTATGGAATCTCTAGATTAGAATTCTTTGTAGAAGTGTTCATCCCTCTCGGTTTGCACCCTGGAGATATGATTCACGGACGTATCTAGCAATATCAAAAATGTAATGGAATTTCAAGTGGAATAAATATGGTCTTCTGAGTTCTGAGTATTTCATAAGTGGAATATGGTCTTCTGAGTATTTCACAAGTGGAATATGGTCTTCTGAGTATTTCACAAGTGGAATATGGTCTTCTGAGTATTTCACAAGTGAAATATGGTCTTCTGAGTATTTCACAAGTGGAATATGGTCTTCTGAGTATTTCACAAGTAGAATATGGTCTTCTGAGTATTTCACAAGTGGAATATCGTCTTCTGAGTATTTCACAGGGTCTTCTGAGTATTTCACAAATGGAATATGGTCTTCTGAACAATTCACAAATATTTATCACAGTGTTACAGACATTGTTTTCTCCTATAATACCAATTTCTCATGTACTGACTTTACTCGAAAACGATTTTTTTTTTTTTTTCGTTTTTATTTCGGGTTCTCGAAATCGAAATATTTTGACGGTTTCTAAACTTTGAAAATTTCAACCCCATCGAAAACTGGACCCGGGTGAATTATCAGATGAATTTAATTTTGCATAATCATATTTAATTTCTTGTAAAATAATTGTAATAAGATTATACACACTGATATATTCTGTCATTTTTATGACACTATTTCACTTCTGTGCGCCTGTTTTTTTTTTTTTTTTTTTTTTTTTTTTTTTTTTTTTTTTNTTTTTTTTTTTTTTTTTTTTTTTTAAATGTAAATACCTACTACGTGTAACAAAAACTCATTACTTGTTCAGTGCGATAAAACAGTTCAGCCTAACAAATGTAAATTTTGGTTACAGCCATATATTATGAGTTGAGTCACTTTTGAATTTTTAATTCAAAACATCCTTATAATTTCTTTCTTTCTTTTTTTAAAGCAATACATCTTTATATTTTACCTAAAAAAATGGCGCTCACTTAAAATTGATTTTCTGCGTAACGGAGAGATATGTTTGCATTATTGTGTCTGGTTGTGTTGAATGTAATAGAAGGTCCTCAATGAATGACTATTAGTCTAGTCATCTAAGATATAAACAAAAGCAAAGGTAGAAAAAAAAATGGCGAAGTTGTGATTTTTTTAATATGTTGTTGGGGGGTCTGGAGCCGCGGAGAAGTGTCTCGCAACAAAAACTTGTTTTTTTTTTAACTCACTTTTTTATTGGCCGTCATGGGTCCATGTTTGACGGTAGTACATACGCAATAGAGACATGGCTACGGCCATGTCTCTATTGCGTATGTACTAAAAGTTTCCTAACCTCTCTAATTGGGTTAAAATTGGTTAAATAAATTCAAAGGGTTGCCAGACACTCTTCCCCGGTTCCAAAACCATGTTGTTGGTATGCATGAGAGCAGTGTAAAACCATGTTTTCTATTTCAGAAGACTTGTGCTCGCTGCGGGGTGTCCAAAACCTTTGATTTTTTCGGATTTTTTTCAGATTTTCGAAAAAAATCTCGAATACCGTTAATTGTAGGGAAATAATTATTCTATCTTTATTTAGAGTAAATAAAGTTTGCCACATTTTGAGCTAAATATCTCCTCCAATAGTCATCCAAAGGAGAAGTTATGAGAAAGGAAGTTGTAATCTATTTAGTTATAATTTAAGTACATGGGGGAGGATTGTATAACTATATTCTAAATAGACATTTTTATATATATATATTTGAGTAGTTTTAATATAATATATATATATTATATTAAATTGGCATTATAAAAAATACATACAGCCATACATTAGTAAAATAACAATATAAAAAAAAAAGAAAATAAACAAATAATTATACATACCCTAATTAAGGCATTGAAAGAAACAACCAAATTGTAATTTTCTCAATCCCTTGGATCCACATGAAAACTAGAAATGGACATTCATTTTAAAGAACACGATGTTTTCATTTATGATTACAAAACAATGAATAAGAAAACATTCTTTGAGCATGGTATAGACAGGTATACCTTAACCGCAACTTTTTATGAGTATTTTCCGTGGCTGTGGAATACAATTTTGCTTCCAGCTCGGATTTCGAGTCTTTCTTATTTCATATCTACACATTGAACGGTAACTGAGATACAAATTTCAAGGTTTTTCGTTTATCCATCGTCATAACGGTAAGTTACGATGATTATGAGTCAGTATACCAACTGATCTGTGTGTTTTATAAGCATAGATGACACTTGACGCAATCATTTTAGCTGGTGTTTAAATTAAGTGAAAAAACTTAATTTTACATAATCATATTTTTTTTTTTTTTTTGTAAAATATCTTTTAATGTTAATGCCATGATACCTACATACTGAACGGAATGACATATTAACAAAAATAAATATAGGTACATTATTATAAAATTATTCTGCTTCTGTGCGCCTGGTTTTATAAATGTAGCTATACTACGTGTAACAACTTTTGATAGTAAATACTTTTACATTACTTTTATGACAAAAATGCTATTTATAGGTAGGTACAAAAACATTTAACATATGAATAGCACGCGTGCCAGATATTTTTGAAAATAAATTTTATATACCTAGGTAATATATTATTAAAAAATACAATCGACATAGTGTTCAAAATTTAAATTTTCAAGGATTGTGATTATTTGATCTGTTTCTCTCATGCCCATACATTTAGTCTTTCGTCTACCTTATTCGCAATATCTGTATATGTTCAATACTTAATCTCCCATTTTGTAGTCTGTCTTTTCTTCGCATTTTCAGTTCACACATTGTCCAGTTTTCCATTCCATGCAGAGCCAGTCTCACCACTTGACTGATTTCTAGATTTTTAATGATTTTCAAACTTAATTATGATCACACAAAACTCCTGTTATAGATCTATAAGCCATCCATACAACTCAATTCTGCATCTTATAGCCAAAGATCTAAAGAATCGCAGAAGAGTTAAAGAGAAAACACTCACATAAAAAAATGTCATCTTTTTACTCCATTGAATGTTCAATAATTACCTATGAAAATAAAGTTAATTTAATTAACTTTTCTTTATTTCAGAGTTGGCATTGCATTGTCTCACTTAGGACCTTGTAATAACATATCTGCACATAGAGAAAATTGTCCTGTTAGTTGTGATCAAGCACCCATGGATGGACCAATTTGTGGTTCTGATGGGAATGTGTACAGGAATACGTGTCAAATGAAGCTACTCACATGCGGGTAAGGATATCTTTTTGGAAAAAATATTTAAATAGACAAAAGTGCTCTCTTGGCATTAAATCTTGGATGCAGAAATCACAACTTTTGAAAAAAAAACTCTATGGCCATAATACTAATGTTCATTTGTTTTTCCTTTCAGTCAGGGAGTTGTCCGGACGAGTAAAAAACATTGTCAGACTACGAGACATTGTCGTGAGTCTTGTTGGAGAGTTTCCAAACCAACATGTGGTTCAGATGGAAATATTTACAGTAACGCTTGTCGGATGAAGTCAAAGAATTGTGGGTATGTCGAAAATATTTTAATAAAACTAATCTGATGAGAAAAAACTTCTTGCAGTCATGCAGGTTTTCCGTGATAAAATTAATAGAAGAAATAACTTCTGAAAATATTGATATTAAATTGGTACTTGAGACGAAAAACCACTAAAACCCGTTGTGATGGCTGAAAGAAGGCACTGGAAAATAATTAGGTACTTTTTTGTAAAAAAATAAAATCCGCTCAGCTATACTCGTAGTTTGTGTGAATAAATTAAGAGATCAAGAAATGAAGATCCTATATACCATTACCATTCTTATGGTCGGCCCCAATTTTGGACATCGGTAAGAAAATGGTTCATGTCTGTTTACAATTGAAATTTAATTCAGGGTCGTCACTGTCGATGGTAATAAAATGTTTATGCTTTTTGTACAATATTATAGAGGGATTTCCAAAGCGTTCCTACGTTCTCATCATCAGCAAAGACAATGTTTTTGCCAATTCGAAATCTCCGAAATGAATTTTAAAAAAAATGTGGCCATTTTTTTACCAATTTAAAATCATCTAATTTCAAAATTAACTAATTAGAAAAAAAGATATCTGTGAGTGTTTTGTATGAAAAAAAATCAGTTTACAAAAATGTTCTTTTAATCCATAGGAAACATGTATTTGAAGTACCCATGGCATTTTGTATGTCACAAGAAAGAAATAAAAATGGTGGAAATGCCTGTCCTGTGTCCTGTGAAGGGGAAAAAGAAAGAATCATTTGTGGATCCGATGGTAACGTGTACAGCAGTGATTGTGAAATGAGAATGTTGAATTGTGGGTGAGTGACTGCAGCACATTCAACTTATCTACAGGTTATGGCAAAGAGTCATGTTTAAATTCCGTACCTGGAGCATGCCAGGATTAACTATTTATTACAGGGGTCTATTTTGAGAACGGTAAACGGGGTTCAGTTGTGAATTGTTGTAGCCTCACATTATTCGTACTGTGGTATAAAGACAAATCGTGTTTTCCTTGTACCTACCTGCACGCTAACTGAAAAAACTACCTTATCAATCGTTACTAAATCTTTTCACTTTCCTTATTCTATAAAAAGTAAAGTATTGTAATGGGCTGAAATGTTAGATGTCGAGTTTTCAATACCAAAACGCGTTTTGGAGTCCCCAGAGCCCAAATCTCGAGTTTCAGCCATTGGTCCGTGTGTGTGTCCGTCTTTCTGTGAGCAAGATATTCCAAGAACGGCAAGTGCTACAGACTTGAAATTTGTTAATGAACAATACGGTGGTTGCAGTTGACATCTTCTGCACATGTTTTGAAGTTACCTTCAGTATTCGGAAGTATTCTTTTGAAATCCTCCTATCCCGGGTTGGAACGTTAGCCAAATATTAAGTCGAATTTCGAATGGTTTGACTTAACGATTTCCTCAAGGAAAAAATAATTTTCATTCGAATATCGTCAGAAATTTGTTTCTTCGCTCAAATTTTATTTTATTGTTGTATTAAACTTTATTTTATAAAATTTCAGAGCGTTATCAAAACGAAAAATATTTAAAGTCGATATGGCAAAATGTTGGAGCAGAATTGAGAAATGCACGAAAAACAGATGCGATCATATTGAAGATCCAGTTTGTGGTACAGATGCCAAAACTTACAAAAATACATGTGAACTACAACAATCTTCTTGCTTGTGAGTTGAAGGACAAACAACAAATTATGCCTTTAAAAAAGTTTTTTTTAAAAGAATAATTTTTTAAAGTACGTTACCAAAAATTAAATAACAAAATGCTTTCTTCTAAAAAACAGATAAGAATTTCCATGTACTAATTCATGAAAATTATTGGGAAAATAATCGTAAAATCAATCAAATACTCGTATTTAAAAAGACAAGAATGATTCAAAATAATGTGACGTTAAGTTTTTTTTTAATCGATATGTGAAAGGGTTGACTCTCATTCTCCAAGTATTTTGACTACACATTGCAGTATTTTTAATACACATTGCTCCAAGTATTTTGACTACACATTGCATGTCATTCGAATTGGACGTAACCTTGTACATGTTTTTAATGTCTAATCGAAAATCCAGTTTACCGAGATCCACCTTGGCACAACTCAGATCAGGATGGTGCAACAGACTCAACAACTACAACCACAGGATCAACAACGACGTGGAGGATAAGTGCCCTGACTGTAACCAGAGTCCACACGATGTCCTGCACATCTTCAGCTGTCCTGCCAAACCCACAGATTGGTCTCCCACTAATTTGTGGAATCGTCCGTAGGAGGTGCCATCATTCCTCCAACTTCCGATCGCAGAGATGGAGGAGGAGGTGGAACAATAGTTGGATGCCCTTGCCGCTAGTTTTTATTTGACAGCTCGAAAAGTAACATTTCGTCCCAAAAAACATAGATTTCCAAATTACATTACGTATTTAAACGAGTAATATAGCTTTTATAGAATTGAACTGTAAGTTTTTTTCAAAATTTTTTAGATTTTTTAAAATATTTTCAAATTTATTTTATTTCCAGAAAAGGAATTCAATTGGCTCATGTTGGTAAATGTGTGCCACTTTTGGGTCCTCAAGATTGTCCGTCATCATGTGAAAATGAAAGAGAATACCCAACGTGTGGATCAGATGGAAATGTGTACAAGTAAGTTGTTATATTCAACCAACCTATTAAATAGAAGTTGTTAGATTCAACCAATCTCATTAAAAGAGCCAAGCGTGTTGATCGTGTTAAGGAGGCTTTTTTTTTTTATCAATTTTGGGTAATTGTTCCCATATTCTCCAGGTTGTTATCTTTGGAATGAGTTGTAACAATTGTAGTTCCTTTCTTTTGTTTATGAAAAACGATAGCCTTCTTTTTTAAAGAAAAAAAACTCACGCCATGACACACAAAATACTGCAGGAACCGACATGTCACCAACAAAATGCGTGAATTCTGTGTAATCTGTAGGACCTATAATTTAAATGCGAAGTTCATTTGATCTTAGGCTATGTTTACATGACGGCGCGGTAACCGCGCGGGTCAAATGAACACGCGGTACTAGTAGAACTAGTACCGCGCGGTAATGTAAGCAATATGCACTATTTAGAAAGACCTTGTGCAGCGCAGTTCGTCGTACCGCGCGAGCATGTGAACCTAGCCTTAATGTTTTTATCTTTATGACAAAAAAAAGGTTATCAAGTGAAAATCAAGTAGGTGTATGACAGCGTGCTCTGATGTGTTAATGGAGCGATTAAGTTTTAGTTTGGTTTTTCTCTAAAATTATTTTCAGATCTGAATGTGACTTACGAAGAACAACGTGTGATGAGAAAGTTGTACCTGTACCTCTACATCATTGTCCTACCACCGCACAATGTAATCAGCAATGTGATGACAAAAGAGAGTTTGTTTGTGGCAGTGACAATAAATTTTATAAAAGCCCATGTGAAATGAAAAAAGAAAATTGTGGGTATGTAAATTGAAAATGTAACAATTTTTACAACAAAAAAAAAAATGTTCTACCATAGATATATTCAATGGAGATCATATACTGTATTTTCCAGCTAACTTAAAGTATTTTTAACCAGCTTGAGATTTTTTACAGACTTTTATGCGTAAGTAATAATGCACTACTTTTGTATTCTGGAAATTTAAAGATCCCACATCTAACGAAACACCAAAGTCTTCGGGACAGATTATTTCGAACTGCGACACTAATATTGTTTTCTATAATCAAATAAATGTGATTACATATAATGTTTGTCTGTTTTTTTTGTTTTTTTTTTTTATATATATATAGAAAACATGTCTATGTTGTGCCAATAAAGAGATGTTTACAAGGGTTCCATTTCAAAGGATGTCAAAGGATTTGTCCAACCATTTATGATCCAATTTGTGGAACAGACAATAAAACATATTCAAATGATTGCTTTCTTCAAATGGAAAATTGCCGTTCTCGATCACTAGTCCAAAAACTATATCATGGCATGTGTGGCCAACCTACAGAAGAACCCAAAAATTATTTGTACTAATTGAATGTTATTGTTTTTCATGTACATAAGTAATATAAAATTAAGACTGGCGAAAGTTTAATTAAACATTATTTATCTAAAGTAAGCGTTATACGTATAAAGTAACAAATTTCATTTTTGTTAAAATAAAAAATGCTGCCACATTGATAGAAATAATCAATTTTGAATTTAGGTTTACTGTTTGTGGTC
The DNA here is from genome assembly GCA_012654025.1 of Pachypsylla venusta. Classification (NCBI taxonomy): domain Eukaryota; kingdom Metazoa; phylum Arthropoda; class Insecta; order Hemiptera; family Aphalaridae; genus Pachypsylla; species Pachypsylla venusta. The sequence continues at coordinate 28,626,059 of CM022885.1, read as the reverse complement.
TAACATGACCACAAAGCGTAAGCTCTTTGCTCAAAATCCCTATGTTGAGTTGATTTGGTCGGTCAATGATAATGCGGGTGACAGTTGATGCAGATATGTTTTCTGCGAATTCCAACTGCAAAATAGTACTGGTAACTATTATAAACTGGCCAAGTGTTGAGAAGAGAATTAAGAAAGTAGGTACAATGTACAATTTTAAATTTAATTGTTGGCTGTGACAACAGCAGGAAAAAAACTCAGCCATAATGATTATATCTATCAATGTGTTCAAAAGCGGTTTTATAATAGTGCTTGGAATAAGGCCACAAAAAGTTTGGTTTTTGTGACATTTTTCTTTAGAAATACAGTTTCAAGTTGTTGTCGACGATTTTCTCATCCCAATTGAAATAAAACTAGCTATATTTTTTCGCTGTATTTTTTTGTACGCTAAAAGCGAAATACTTACTGGCTCTTTCTTTACAGCCGTAGTAGGTGGTTCAAATCAAAGCATGAACTAAAGTTTCAAATACCATGGAGAGGCGTACAGTGAAAAGCATTAACACAATTAAAATGCATTCTCTTGTCTTGAGCTATAAAACTTTTTATCCCACAGAAATTATATCATCTGTAATTTCAACTCGGAATTATCAAATTTTCACTGTTGATCCATGTGTCTTTAAAAACTTTGGACTTTTATATTTTTATTAATATTAAAACGGGGAGGTTGTAAATATAAGAATTTACAACCTCCCCGATTGTAAATGCAACTAAAGGGGCTATCTAGTAGGGAATCTAAATAGAAATATTTTACTTTCGATTACCGTTTTTTTTTTACATAAACATAAAAGATCTAGTTGGTAATAGGTACTACTAAATTGTACATCATATAGAAATAAAGTAATGAGTCGGGGAGCACAACTTTCTATCTGGCAAGCCGGAACTGCTAGAGTGGCTGTTTAACTGTTCACAATTTTATCTCGTTTAATTTTTTTTTTTTTTTTTTTTGTGAATTTTATTGAACATTCGGCCTGAGTCCCTGTAACTTCCTTCGCGAAATTTAATGATCAACTCGATAGACGTCATTTTGGTATAGTGCAAAACAACGAGACAAATGTTACCCACCAATAGACGGTTATTCCTAAGAATTTTTGTACTGCTACCAACTTCGAAAACCTTCTGCGTCGCTTCCCAAGGCAACAATATTGAGGGCGACAATTTTTTAATGTAAATATTTTTCGCGCCCTCGTGATGCTGGCTATTTTTCCGACCCAACCCAGTCTGGGTGAGGTCAATGTGGGTAGCTGATTTGCAAGTTTCCAGCGAATGGAGGGTGAAACCCCGGCCTTGAATGACCAATAGATTTTAAAGAGACGCTAAGCCAAATTAAAAAAAAAAAAAAAAAAAAAAAAAAAAAAAAAAAAAAAAAAAAAAAAAAAGTGCATATGACCGTAGCAGTTAAACGTAATAAATTATAAATAATAAAATAATAAATTATAATAAAAAAAAAGAATAAATAAAAAAAAGTGAGTCTCATTACTTTATTTCCACCACTTATTTAGGATAACTATATTGAATCGAGGAAACACACTGTGTCTTTCGTACAAATTTGTATAGGTATTAGTTTAGAAATTTTGTAAAAGTGGTTAGGTACACAAGAAAAGCAGTTGAATGAAGTGTTGTGATCATTGCTTACCCTTCCGCTGATATTGCCATTTCAGATAGATTAATGACATAGGAAACATACTAATTCTTGTAAAATGAATATATAATAGTATTACGAATTTGTATTATTTCTAGTAACATCATTTCCATTTCTTGTCAATAATAATTAAACTTAATGTAACGATAGATGTATGTATCACAAATTGCTTAGGTAATACGGTAAGAGATATTCGGAAAATTATAGAAAGGACTCCGAATACATAGGCTAAGGAAAATTATCAGAATTCAAAAATCTTAAACCGTTTTCGAGTTACGGCTGAATTTTGTAGAATTCTGGTAGTATCCTATATTCCATATTAGCAGGGCGGGAACGGTCATTTTACTAAGGCGTCGAGTGCATTGTTGTATTATAAAAATAGTATTTACGATCGATTGTAAAATATGAGAACGACATCAACAACTAAGCTTAGCTTAGTTTTTCTCATCCCTGACCATACTGATGATTTTCAGGCAAATGTTAATGTTTAAAAGTGTTTTACAACTTTTTTTTACCTAGGTACGTCTAGGTGTCTATTGTGGTGTATTTCACTTACACACCTTATCCCAATGTGTAAATTGTAAGATGTCAAAAACATGAAAAGAAACAAAATTCATATGATTTCAATAAATTTGATAATGTTTATTTTTTCTCAATCAATAATTGCTTTTAAAATTTATAATTTTATTGCATTTTATAATAATTCATAAATAATTTAAGTACACTTAAGAAAAGAAAATCAAAACGAAAATAAAAGGTGCTATGAAAAATCATTTCAATTGTAAAGAAATAAAAACAGTCATTTTAAATCTAAAATAAGTACATAAAAAATATTGGTAAATTAATACATGCAATAGAAAATTATACCTAACTAACCTATAATGTTCTATAAAATGTACACACACCTGATGTGTTTATTTTTACATTTGTCGGAATCATCTTTTTTCATAAAGGACAAAATACTATTTTTTCTATTGTCATACTCGTATTAAATTTAGCCAGAGTTTTATTAAATCATATGTCATCTGCGTTTGGAAGTAGAACAACGAATTAATATTTAATGAGAATAAAGATTAATGTTAATATTGTATTAATAAAATGGCTTTGCAATTTCTTTTAAATCTACTATCAGAAGTGTTAACAGGTATCTCAGATCTCATTTGCTTGGATGAATCGTCTATCATTATCTATCATCTAGACATCAAATTCGAAACACACAGGTTCTTTTAAATCAATCTTATACTTTGGCTGAATCAAGAAGTTAAATGGGAAGAGAGATAAGTGCTGACACGATAGATCGCGCAGTTTGTTTTAAATTCAATGTCAAAAATGTCAACAGTTATCTCAGTTCCACTGAAATTAAAGAATACACTTTGTTCTAAATCAAGCGTATCTATAGACTGAACCAAGAAGTTAAATGGGAAAATAGATAAGTGCTGACACGATAGATTGCGTTGTTTGTTTTAAATTCAACGTCAAAAGTGTCAACAGTTATCTCTGATCTACAGAAATTAATACACGCACTTTGTTTTAAATTCAGCTCATTTTTGGCTGAACCAAAAATTTAAATGGGAAGAGAGATAAGTGTTGACACGATATACTCTGATCCACTGGAATTAAAACAAGCACTTTTTTTAATCCATCTTCTTCTTTGGCTGAACCAAGAAGATACATGAGAAAAGAGATAAGTGTTGACTTTGTATTTTAAACACGTAGTTTGTTTTAAATCCATCATCAAAAATTTCAACAGAAATTACCCATGATGTCCTTTACAATTTAGAATGATGTTACCATGACATAGGAAACATTTTGCAGACTATTTTTTTTTTTTTTTTTTTTTTTTTTTTTTTTTTTTTTTAANTTTTTTTTTTTTTTTTTTTTTTTTTTTTTTTTTTTGTTAAAAAAAACTGAGAAAATCAAAAATATTTTTAATTTTCAATTTATTTAACGATTATTTATAAAATACTTTTATAGAAATATTTAAATTATAGGATAAGACAAATACACACACAAAATAAGATACCCAAACTTTAGTATCTTCAAATAAAATCTAATAATACAATAAAAATCTACTTAAAAACACTATTAAGTCCCAACTCAAACGTAAACTGAGTTCAGACTTTTAAACATGTAATTATCAAACTGAGGGAGCAATAATTTTACAGGACAGTGTATTCACAAAGGGATATAGTAAAACAGTTATAATTTAAATACACACAAAAAAATATACTCAAAATATATGTACACAAAAATCCTAGCAGTAAATTTGTACAAACTAATAAATTTGAACTCGTACATAATATGAGTTGATTTTATTAAACTTGAATAAGGCAACTGAGTGAATACCTATTGAAATCTTATTAACTAATACTAGTAAAGTGGCGTGATAATTACGCACAGTCACCGCTAGAATCAAAATTAGTTTTGGCGCAGTCAAAATCAAAATTAACTTTTTTCGGGGAAAAAAATTATGAATATTGCCTATTGTTTTTTTTTCCTCAATTAGTTTTTTTTTTTTTTTTTTTTCCTTTTCCAATCTTTGTCTTCAAAATGCCAAAAGCTTGGATATAAACGATTCTAGCGATGGCTGTGTGTCTCGCCATTTTTATTTTACATAAAATTTACATGTTGCTGACAGTTTAAGCCGAAGATTACAACTAATTATAATAACTAAATAATTGTAAAACGTTGTCACAATAATACAGAGAAATAAAATTTTCGTAATAATTATATTCCATAAGCATTTAAGTTTCATGCACTCCCAAATGGAATCATGGCACTGAAGTAAATGGAGTTATGGCACTGGAGTATTTTGAATTCATCGTCTGTTTTATCTGTTCTTAAATATTACGTATTGACAGATCTAGAGACCTGGATACTATTTTGACCTTTAACCGTACCATATCCTTTGTATCAGCCTTCGTTCTAAAATTTCTTGGACCACCATTAATTTTTTGTATTTATCATTTCTGTTGGTTTTATCTTAACATTATTACTCCATGTTAACTACTGAAATTTGTTACAAGAAAATGTTACTCGTCTACCCGTTTAGTAATTAGTTTTTATAAATCTTGTGACCAACCACTGCTAGCCAGCTTATTATTAAATATTTACAGTCATTGGGATAAACACTTATAATTTATGAAAAAACATATTAAAAATAGAATGATTTAACAAAAAAGAAATTATACAACAACTTCGATTATTATTAATCGATATTTGCACTTTTCTCCTTCGTTGTACTCCCAACGAAGTAGAAAATATATTGGTAACCTATCTTTTGCGCTTATGGGACAAAAAATGTTGGTGTTTTGTATTTTTGATATTCATTGTTACTAATTTTAGTTTTGGTTCTACATGCAAGCATGAGTAGAATTCTATGTTGAATAGTTCCGTAAAATTTAGAATGGGAGTTGTAGCGCCCAGATCATAGAATAGAACAATAAAAATGTTGGTGTTTTGTATTTTTGATATTCATCGTTACTAATTTTAGTTTTGATTCTACATGCAAGCATGACTAGAATTTTATGTTGAATAGTTCCGTAAAATTTAGAATGAGAGTTGTAGCCCCCAGATCATAGAATAGAACAATATTCTTCTAGCGCTAACCTGGCTCATAAATAGTAGAGAACCTTAATATTGACAACGCCCTATATTTTTTTAGCGTTACGATAAGTGAACTCCAACATAAAGGTAGCTCGTTCTCAGATGAAAGTAATAATTGTCATCATGTATTCCAGGAGAATAATAATTGACAGAGCCATGACAATTAGGTATACTACCATATACATCAGTACAAAAGAAAATAGATTACCAAAAATAATGTTATTACGACGATTTTTCTGTGTTATTCATCATAATGTTCTGTTCGTACAATCTAATTACCTCATGGAAATTTGTAAATCATACTTTAATTGCAAGAATTTTTGCTTTAAGACAAAAGTAAAAAACGTATCGTAAGTAATTTGAAGAGACAAATAGTGAGTAATGAAAGACTTTTAGGAAAAAAAGAGTGTTATACTATTATCAAGTGGGAAATCTGTGAATTGCATTGAGTAAAAAACCTATCGTGAGTAATTTGAAGAGACAAATAAAAGTGAGTAATAAAAGACTTTTAGGAAAAAAAGAGTGTTATACTAATATCAAGTGGGAAATCTTTGAATTGCATTGGGTAAAAAACCTATCGTGAGTAATTTGAAGAGACAAATAAAAGTGAGTAATAAAAGACTTTTAGGAAAAAAAGAGTGTTATACTAATATCAAATGGGAAATCTGTGAATTGCATTGGGTAAAAAACCTATCGTGAGTAATTTGAAGAGACAAATAAAAGTGAGTAATAAAAGACTTTTAGGAAAAAAAAGAGTGTTATACTCATGTCAAGTGAAAATGGGCTCTAAGACGCAAAGCAATGTAGATAGAGAACCTCTGGTTGAAAGAAAAAAATTCTAAAAATCAAATTTTCAAATTATGTCATGCAGGTAATCAAAATGATCACGGATTCTCTTCACTACATAGTGCGAGTTACCAGATGAAAATTTTCAAAAACAGGACTTTTCACATTAAAAAACAGGACATGTTTATTAATTATGGTAAAAAAAAAAGTAGGTATTCAGGAAATGGCATACATGCAATACAGTGTTTTGTAACTTATAGCCATAATCTTACCACTACTAGCCATATATAGCCACACTTTTCAGAGCTGTGGACTTTTGTTAAGAGGGTTTTTACTTGAGTGTCTTCTGATTTCATTAAGTATCTTGTTTGAAAAATTCACACGTTTTTTAAGAATGTCTTCTGGAACGCAGAGAAGGTATGCCTGATATTTATGAAACTCATTTTTGTAGTAACCACAATTGAACATCATGGCACCAAAAGTTTCATTACAAATTACAACATAGGTCATAATGGCATTGTACCCGTGATTGTGTAACATGATTGTACTTTACTGAAATAGGTCAAATGTTGGGACTCCCACCATGCCAGGGGAGTAGCGACTTTCGGACACTTTACAGGGAATATTCGATTTCCTGGTATATTCGAATGAGTGGAATCAGTGTCGTATGTTTTTAAATTCATTTGGTTCGGCAAGGCCAAGAAATGGTTATATCTAGATTACCTCCAGTTTCAAATAGATTTTTGAAATATTAATGTAAAATAGGTATTATATGGATAAGACCAGTGCCGGATTTAAAGTATGTGATGCCCTAAGCACTAAGTACCTCAGGACCCTTTTCTTATGTCAGTAAATTTTTATCTCGTGAATCCATATTGTATGATATTTACAACAAATAACTAGACCGAGAACATTCCTAAAATACAACCAACACAACATAAGCTCTTTTCTCAAAAATAACTATTTCGCTGTCAATCAAACGTGTTTTTCTGGGTGTGATTCTAACACGAGATTGAAATTGTTTAACAGTTATCACGACTATTAAACCATAGGGATTTTTTGCACTTTTTCTTTTTAAGGCTCCAATTCATACGAGGTGTCTGATAGATACATGGTGTTTTTACGCAAGGTAGCCACGGATGAGCTGATTGGAACTTTGGTAATATTTAGCCTATCTTTATGTAAAACGTTGGTCTCTTTCACGTTTCCAAAAGCCTATTTATGTTTTCACCTAAATGTTTTGAATAACTTTGTTTCGCTTTATATATTTTTTAAAATAAAACAGACTTGAGAAAACTCTCTGTTATATAAAATTGCGAAAAGCTTATGATTAATTGAGTAATACTAATATCTCACAGATACGATGCGCTTACCAATGTACATTCGAGAAACGTGTATATTGGAGTGTAAATGAAATTATTTTTGAACTCCAAGTAATCTAGCTGCGTCTTCAGCGGATTTGGAAAGTAACATTTTGTCAATAATAGTTTTGTCATGTATACCTAACAAATTACTGATCAAATCATTTCCTTCTTGTTCCCTTTTTGCCCAAAAGCTAACTGGAATATTAATAATAGAATTGTTATTGCTCATATTATAATTGTTTGAATTGGGCGTCTCATCATCGCTGTTGAAAATCTCTTCCGAATTACACACCTTGTTGTGCTTTTTACGGTGTCTTAGCATACTGTGTTTTAAGGTAAATTTTCTTCTACAAATATCACAGGAGAATGGTCTTTCCCCAGTATGAGTTCTCATGTGTCTCCTCAAATCTTCAGCTGACCAGAATCGTCGTAAACAAAATGCACACATTACCTGAAAAGGAAACGTTAGAATGAAGTTAGGTAAAAGAGAAACTTTCAATTTGTAATCTTTCACAATGAGGTGTAAGTTTAACTAGACCTATTTTGGGCTAATTTGTGTCTGTTTCTACAAAAACGTACCCAGTTTGATGAAACTGGATGGTTATGGATTTTCTCTATTCTTATTGATAGAATTGGCTGATTAGATTATAGACCTTATTCAGACAAGTTATCACAGTGGCCTTTTTAATGGAGTGTTGATATAAATTTAGCGCAAATGAACGAGTTATAGTTCTAATAGTGTCCTTTATACTGGAGAGTTAAAATAAATTTAGCGCAAATGAGCGGGTTATGGTTCTAATAGTGGCCTCTTTAATGGAGAGTTGAAATAAATTTAGCACAAATAAGCGAGTAAAAGTTTTAATAGTGGCCTTTTTAATGGAGAGTTGAAATAAATTTAGCGCAAATGAGCGAGTAGTAGTTTTAATAGTGGCCTTTTTCATGGAGTGTTGAAATAAATTTAGCGCAAATGAGCGAGTTTTAGATTTTTCAAAGTTTTTTTTATTAATTTTCTTTATAAAAAATCATATTTCATCAGAATGATCAAATTTTAACACTTTAGGTAATAATATAAATAAATAAAAAAAAAAAAAATGTATATCAAACTACAAATATACAAAAATGTGTATCAAACTACAAAAAGTCACAAGCGCTTTCGTCCGTTACGACATCGTCTTTTTTATATTTGCAGTTTGATACATTTTTTTTTTTTTTTTTCACAATGACTACAAACATCCTAAATAATTTATCTAAAGTGACTTTAATAATAGATGTCTCTTACCTTTCTATTAGCGTAGTCAGGGAATTTTCCTTTAATTTGATCTAAATTTTCCTCAGAATTATTCATATCGTCATTTTGAGGAGGCTCCTCTGGAACTGAAGTTGCGCTCATATCAAGAGCTCCTTTCGATATGAGTAATTGAAATTCAGAAGCGTGCGAATTCTTGATATGGTCTAATGCTTCTTGTCTCTCCGCATAGCTGCCCTCGCACAAGTAGCACTTAAAGGGTAAATCGGGAGATGTGTGAAAATCAATAGGAAGACATTTCTTTTCTGTCATTTCAATGTCTTCGCTTCCACTACCTTGGCTCTCTTCATATCCACTGTTTGCATCATCTGACTTTTTTTCCTCTGAGTGTTTGCTTGAAAGGTGTTTATTTAGATTTTGCAATGAGGCAAATGTGGAGCTCGGACAGTAAATACATTTGTATGGACGTTCCGGAACATTTCTCATTGTAAAAGATTGATTATCTGAATTTTCGGATGGATTGACTTCAGATGGAGGTGGTACTTGTCCACCATGTTTACGTAACAGGTGTCTATCACAGTTTGATTTGGTTGTAAAAAGCAAAGGGCAGTGGCTACACTTATATGGTTTCTGACCAGTGTGGGTTAAGATGTGTCTTCGCAATGAAGACGACCATGGAAATTTTCTATCACAGTATGGACAAAATACTCGATTTGGAGCCAGTGAATAAGCACTTTTCTTTTTTGGTTGGGCATTAGTGTCTCTTAAATTTTGTTCCGACTCAGATCTGGAAATAAAAATAGAAAATCTTTAGTAAAAACATTTATTTTTTTTAAAAAAAAGAGTTTAAATACAAGTCCGACACAAAGGGTTCCGTAAACTTGACGATTTTCATTAGAATATTAAATCCATACTAATATATAAATGCGAAAGTAACTCTGTCTGTCTGTATGTATGTATGTTACGCTTTCACGCTTAAACTACTGAACCGATTTTGATGAAATTTGGTATGGAGATAGACTAAACTTTAGGAAAGGACATAGGCTACTTTTTATCGCGAAGAAAAGGGGGTTGGAACTATAAACGGCCATGCCTCTAAGGCGCCAAGCGAAGCGGGCGTATTCTGCTAGTATATAATAAGCAGCTTTGTCGATTTGTTAAGATTTAGCCTCCTTATTGTTTACTCAAATCATAATATGTATGTTAGTCTGGCAGATTTTCACTTTTCTCTATTTTGTGCTTCCTGAATGCAATTTATCCCAACCATCTTTTTAATGTCTTTGTCCCAACGGTCTGCTGGACGTCCTCTAGGTCTTTTCTATTCTCTAGGGCTCCATTCTAGTACGAATATTGTCCATCTTTTGTCACAGGTTCACAGAAGATTAAATAAGAGCCAATAACTTACGCAATCTGGTAAAATCTGGGACCAATGACAAACAGATAAACTTTTGTAGTGAGTTCCCTTTGAACCTACTGCAAAAGCTTATATAAACAAATATATTTATGGATAGATAAATATTGAGTCAAACATTTTTTGTGTTCAACACCTATAATTATTAACATCTTTCCTTACTAAATTATATTAAAACTGAACTCACCTGTTTTCATCGCTACCAGAGCCAATGCCCTCACTTCCCGCTACTAATCCTTCTTCGTCTTCTTCACTTGCCAATTCTTGATTGTGTTCTTCTTCGTCGTGGAAAAACTGTCGAAAAGTTTGAGTAGAGGCATTATCTAGAAGTCTTGACACACTGGCCAAATCAAGAGCTCCGCTATCTTCTCTCTGTTTGATAGATTGTGCTCCTTCTTTTGTGTCACTTCTATTTTCTTCTGTTTCACCATTCACAGTACTCATATCATTATTATCAACAGAAGCTTCGTCAATTACCAGCTCTTCATCTTCCTCATCCTCATCATCATAATATTCATTTCCTGTGTCGTCATGATTGTCATGAGATTGGTAGTCTGGCTCTGTACTTGACCTGTTGTCTTCATTATGTTTATCCATTCTTTCATCAGAGTAATTAACATCGTCTGGGGAAGAGTCAGATGATTTGAGATCTGCGTAATATTTAGCATTTTCTTCGCTAGATATTACCTTGTTTTTTAGCTGTAAAGATATAGCGATTTTCACCTCATCTGAAATTGACTTTAGTCCATTATTATTTGCAAAATTAGGAAGCGATTTGACGTAATGGCTAGCTTCTTCATAGCAACTGGGATGATTGATGCCATGATTGAATCCGGAAACCAATGGCATTATTTTATTATATGGATTACCACGTCTTGAACTAGAAGAACCACCTCGTTGCTTTTGAATCCAAAACTGTGGATGTTGTTGTTTTATGTGCCTCTCCATATTGGAACGCAGGGTAAATCTGCCAGAACAATGTTCACAAAAGAAAGGACGTTCGGTCCGGTATCGTCTCTGCTTCGGCTTAGCTTGTAAAACACCATCTTTTAGCACCATTTTTACCGAAGAGGATGAATTTGATTGTGTTTTGCCCGCCGTGTTTTCAGGGTTACTAATATTATTATTACTAGTATTTACGTTAATAGTTGGTATGGGTGTGGGAGAATTTTCTCTGATCTTCTTGTTTCCTTCGGTATTTACATTTTCGACTCTCTTGTTGTAATCAGCAATAGCTTGCTGTTGTATTGCAATAGCTTGCTGTTGAAATCTTTCAGCCGCAGTTGCCATTGCTATTTGATCAATGACTCCTCTTGTATTTAATTGCAGGCCCCTAAAAATCTCCTTTTGGTAATTTTGATTACTTCTAACATTTGGTTGAAATCCTATGGGCAGAATAGGCGCTGGAAAGAAGTATGGATGGTAAGTGGGTGGCAAAGTTGGTGCCAAAGGTCTATTTTCATATTCGTATATTTTCATTAATTTATCTCTATAGGTGTCCGAAGTCAAAGGTTCCTCACTCTTATCCATGAGTTCATCTTTCATCTTCAAATCAGTTGCAACAAAAAATGACTGATTAGGACTAGAATCATAATTGTTCACAACGTCAGCTGACTTTTTTGATAAATCTTGAGGTTCTTCTTCGTCATTAGTATCAGACGTTGGCAAGTCTTGATTTTTCTTACTCAAATCTAATACATCGACACTCAAGTCGAGAGGAGTTTCTTCAGTAGCACCAATCTCCATTTCGTTAGGTTTTATTTCTTCATCTTCTTCATCATCTGATGTTTTCATGCTTACATCCAAAGCTTTCCTTTTCATGCTTTCATCCAACCAGTCAGATGAGTTCATAGAAGAATTCATAAAATTGGTATTATTTTTCGAAATAATATTACATGGAAGAGTAATATTATTACCATCCATACTTCTAATATTATTACAATTACTCTCAGATAATTCTATCGGCACAGGCACTTTAACTTTCTCAGGAATTATAGAGCTTACACGAATACGATTCTTTAAAATATTAGTACTGTCAGGGAAAAGAGTTTTCTTTATCTCGTCCTTCGGGTAGTAGGATTCCTCTGAGATGTCATTTGTAGGGTCTTCTGAAGGATGATAAATAATGGCCCTTTTTACATCTTCTCTAGTCATTTTGGAATGTCTATTACGGAGATGTCTTTCACAGTTCGCTTTAGTGGTAAAAGCATAGCGACAAATGCTACACTCGTATGGTCTATCTCCATTGTGAGTTCTCATATGGCGTAGCAAAGCAGATTTGTCAGTGCTGGAGTGTGGACACATATTACACCTGTAAGGACTCTTGAGACTACCCAGACAACTAACCAAATGTACTCGATTATGTCCTTTGAGTGCTCTCAAATTAGGAAAAATTGATGGACAGAGTCGGCAAGGAAATTCTCCTCTCAATTTCATTTTTCGAAATTCAGCGGCAAAACAGTCTTGTTGCTCTTCTTCTCCGCATCCAGAATCTACAGGTGAAACGTCATTAGAATTCGGCTCTGGAGATTTGGATAAATCTGTTATCAAGTGCGTGGTTGATGTATTTGTTATAATGCTTTGGATATCTGCAAGATCTTTGTTTTCGATGCCGTTAGTCACAATTTTACTTGGGGTGTGACGTACAGTTTTGAGATCTAAACCATTGAAGAATTCTTCCCTTTTTCTCTCCTCTTCTGCAGAACTCTCTGAATGTTTACGTTTAGAGTTTACACTACTGAGATCAGTGGCTGAGTAATTTTCATTGGACGAACTATCTGCATCAGAAGATGCACATGTCTTTTGATGACTTTCTAGTTCTGAGTTATCAGAAAACTCTGAAAAGCACTTTTCGCATTTAAAATCATGACTTTTACCATTCAAATCATTTGTCACAATTTTCTCTGAAGAAATTCGAGATTCTTGAATCAAACCCGCCAAATCGGGAATAGAAAGTTTTCTTTCTTTAAATACATTGAGCAAGTGATCTCTATGGTGAACCATGTATACATGCAAGTTTAAAAAATGGTGGTTCTGAAATAGCGAATTGCAATGTTCGCAACGAGCTTGGTATTCTGGATGAACTTCTGCGATATGTGATTCTAAATCTTGGATGGATACTTCATCCCTGTGACAAACGGGGCAGGAAAAATGGCCTAAATGGTGGGAGTTGAATTCGTTGTATTTTTTAATGAAGTTATTATTGTCGACTGTGTTTGAGCTATTGTTGTTGTTGAACTCTGAGTCTGAAAATTTCCTCTTTCTGTCATTGCTTTCAGGAGATTCACGATAGTCATGATCATCATAACTATCAACGCTTCCATTACTGTCGTTACTCCAATAATCTTCGTTTGATGAATTCAGAATTTGAGATCTATGGTTAACTCTTTCATGTCTGTGCATGTTTCCGTTTGTTGTAAAAGTTAGGTTGCAATACTTGCACTTAAATGGACGTTCTCCGGTGTGAATTAAAATATGCCGATCCAATGAGTTTGAAGAGCCTAACATTTTATGGCAAAACATACAGGAAAATCTAGATTTACTATTAGGAACCGAATCAGCGACACTGTTGTGCGACAGTACATGAATACTAAAATCCTGTGACGAATAAAATACTTGTCTACAGATCAAACATTGAAATTCTTTGTTCTCATTCTTGATGTGTGTTGAAGTTATCTGTGAACAGATTTTAAAAAATCAATTAATATTGCGTAAATTTTCCTTTTTTTAAAATAGTTTATGATCTCAAAATGAGAACAAGGTTTGGATACAGTTTTCACAAATTTCTACGTTTGATGTCGTAATACATATTATTATTTAATTTAATAGGAACAAAATAAATAATAATATGGTACATTTTCCCACAAAAAAAACTATAGGTAATCGTCTACTTGTGATTTCGCCTTGTCTTCTCAAGACATCAAGTAATGTAAACAATATTTACCTCATCATGTAATAATATTTGCTATTTATACATGCATAATAATAATAGTGTAAAATTTATTTTGTCCGTAATACAACAGGCTACGACGGGGAAAAAATCTCCTCAGATTTGACTTAAAAACTATATAAAATTTTAATTGGGTGCGATTTCAATAGCACTCAGGCTTGCATCGTCAGGTAAATGTCTATTCTACGTTGGTAAGAATCAATGAGGGATGTTTTTATTTGAAAGTATTGAGAAGAATGAGAAGATGTTCGTAAATTCTCATGTTGTTCTCCATTATTTATTTTAAGAATAAAATGGAAGTGGCCTGTAAGAGTGTTTTCCTCAAATAACATCTCACAATCTCAAATATGATCTCAAATTATAAAACCCACAAAATATTTTTTTAGAGCCTGATAATATATCTGGCTCCTATTGAATACGATGATGCTACTACTATCAATATCGATGATGTATCTACTAATAACAATAAAGAATATCGTACCACTAATTGACCATTTTTGTTTTCAGCTAAAGCTTGCAGTCTTTTATTTTCGTGTCCAACCACAGATGAATTATTGTCTAAATCTGTAACCAAAGTAAATGAGAAGGGCATCAAATTTCACGTCAGAAAAATAAATCATACAGCGGCCGTATGGATAAAAAAAAACTCTTTGAGCTGCCTGGACGGTTGAGTAGCTTTGCGGAATGTTTATATTTTTTTATGAAAAAAAAAGATACTCTTACAAAATATTAAAACTAACTACTCGAATCCGGAATTTTATCCCCCCCCCCTCGTGCGGTCGGAATTCAGGAGTGTATAGTTAGATCTATTTTAAATTGTTTTGATATTTTAGTATAATAAAGATGTATTGTTTTTCAACTTTCAATATTTTTTTAAAACAATGAAAATATAAAGTTCTAATCTTACCTTCGGTCTTTATCATAAAACTAAGACCTCTATCGGATGGCACGGACAGAGTTGTCATTGTGACCCACTTGAACGAAACTGATTCATAGTCTGAAACAAAGAAAAAGAAAAAAATGTAATCTTCGTTAATCAATATCCAAGCGATTATCGGATAGGGTTATGATAAATGTTTTTGGTATTTTACAAACCAAAAAATATTGTTTGCCGTAAAAATAAAATGCGCCATCTTTCATTTTAGGCCAAGTAGTAACAACATGGTTGTATGAATAGAAGCGTAGAACTATCGTACACCGCAAGAGAAGCGTAATTCTGTTGATTTCGACACATGTGCCTAGTTTTTGAAAAAGAGCACTGTAATTGACAGACTGTTATCGTAGGTTTCGTATTATGGTTTCGATTTTATTCTTCCTAATTTTACCGCTGACCAAACATAATTGGTCAACAGCAAAAAAAGAGGGCTAAAATAAAAATATTGCGTGAATTTTTATTTTTTAGAATAACATTGTTTTCTCTCTTTTTTTTTAATCTACTTTAAAGTCCCATTAAAGATAATAATCAGAAAGCGGTAGACCAAAACGTATAGAGGGAGATTAATAATAAACAGCACGCGTCACCTGGTTCCGTACGTAATCATATCAGCCCGACCCCGTGATAAAAAAAAATATCAAGGGGTAAAATATAATAATAGAGTTCTTTTCATAATGAAAATCATAGCAAGCACCTGAGTGAGAGATAAACACCGCACCGGTGTGTACACAAAAAGGGGGAAGTAGATACATGTGAACATCTACCTATTTGTAAAATTAAATTTTGAATAGATCTCTTTAACGATATTTCCCTTCGCAGTACTCAGTTATGACATTATGGTCGTCTGCATGTCACCATCATCAACAGTCTCAGTAGCTCCGTTGGTTGAGGCAATGGATTTGTAACCAGGAGGCTGTTGGTTCGAATTTAACACCATCCCAGCCGAATTGGTTAAATTAGATCTAAATAAAGGCCGCAGTGATAAATGCAATCAGTCTCAATAGAGATCTGCAACTAGTTTAATTATAACAATCATCACCATGCGCGGATATAGCCCTCTTGTTTTGGGGGGGCACAATCGCATAATATACCTAATAGAAAATCTGGACTCGTAACCTAGAGGCCGGGGATTCGAGTCCTGGGCAGTACTTTTTAATGCAATTGAGGTACGATACCTAATTTCTTAAAAGCTGTAGAACAACTTGCAGCATGCATTCTAAAGATTATCAAAGCACCTAGTTGAACGTTGACCTTGAGATATTTCGATTGCAGTTTCTCTCTCTCTCTCTCTCTCTCTCTCTCTCTCTCTCTCTCTCCCAATAACGGGTCTGACAATTTTTTTTACCAATTTTAACCCAATTAGAGATGTCAGGAAACGATTTTAACGCCAAACGTATGTACAACCGTTAAACATGGACCAATGACAGCCAATTTTTTTTTTAAAAAAAAAATTGCCTCAACACATTTCCTCGGTGTAGGACCCGAAAAAAAGTGCCATGACAGATGAAAGAATTTTTGACGATTTTTTATTTACTAATTTCTATTTAGTCTCAGGATTGGGAATTATTTAGGGGTCTGTGCCCCCCCCCCCCACACACTCAATGTGCTAAAAGACACAGCGGTATCATTAGATTTTTTTTACACGATCATGAAATTTGAAAACCGCCCGCTTAAAAAAAACTGGGGGGGGGGCTCGTGCCCCCGGACCCCACCCTATATATCCGGACATGATGATCACTAGTGGCATCATCATTTGTGATGTTAGCCAGATGTAGTAAGACTGTAGATTTCAAGAAGTTATTGGCTGCTGCTAAATTGTATAACTGTCATCATACATCTATTCTTGGAGGTTTAAAATGGACATGCGCCCCAAAGTCGTATCAATTACCATGTGGGTGATTTTTATTTGATTACAAATAAATTTTGAGAAAAATCATCACGTATGACGGGTCACAAATAAAATGACTAATCCATGAGTAGTACAGGTAAGGTCAATTTTTTACAACCGTACCTTTAGATATATAAGGTTAATCATATCACAACTCGTTAATTTAGGAGCTCGGGCTTCAATACGTTGCAAAGATGAAAAATGTTATTTTTCATTATTAAAAGGTGTAGAAAGGTATTTTCACGTGTTACTAAAAGTTATCTATACCCCTTACAATGCAGATCTTATAAAGGGGGAATATTGACTTTCTCCCTTCTGTTACTATGATAATATGTTATTATTCTTATTCTCATTATCCATACTAATATTATAAATGCGAAAGTAACTCTGTCTGTCCGTCTGTCTGTCTGTCTGTATGTTACGCTTTCACGCTTAAACTACTGAACCGATTTTGATGAAATTTGGTATGGAGATAGACTAAACTTTAG
>CM022885.1:28594346-28606265 GCA_012654025.1 Pachypsylla venusta | reverse complement strand
TGTGTTACACCCGGTATAAATAATTGAACGTTAAAATAATATTTCATTATGTATCATGTGAGGAAATCCTAACTAAAGAAAAATATGAACTTTCTAACAATTTATTTGTCTTATATAACACCCTGTATATGAGATAAATTATTTTCGGTACTAACCATGTACCTCTGCTTGATTTGGTGATTAAAATGATACCTCATACGTCCATATCGGTTCATTACTTCGGAAAATACGTCCATATCGGTTCATTACTTCGGAAAAGGGTTTTTGGAAATTTGGGGCTGAAGGGTCCACTGAGAGACAATATAGGTATAAAAGGCACATCTGCCACTCATGAGAAAAAAAATGAGCTATCGTTCATCAAAATCGGTCCAGTAGTTTTGGCTGTAGGTGCGTCAACATCAAAGAAGAAGAAGCAGCAGGAGTAGACGATGAGAAAAAAAGTGCACTTTTCAGAAGCCTATATCTCCGATTTGACTTAACCAATTTTGTTGAAACTTCATATACTTCGTCTCTGATTTCGCCCCATACGTAGGAAATAATCATTTTTATCCTGAGGTGTGTAATTTTTCCTCTGGAAGTAGCTGAAATCGGCAATGTAAGCTGTGGCGTATAATATACTCTTGGTAGCCACCGCATTTTTTTGACTTGGCGGGGCGGAGCGCTACCGCGCTCCTTAATAGGTAGGAAGATAGCCTTCCGTTCTGTAAACATTTTTTTTTTTCTTTGAAAAAAAAAAACATGACAGAAATCGAACCCGTGACTAGAAAGTTGAAAGTTAAGAGCGCTTAATCGCTTACCTAAGCTGCTTATTTAACATAATTTTTAAAAAACTTTGGAAGAAATTACAGAATTACAATTTCTTCCGATGTATCCGATATTTTTGTTCCGATATATCGGATAGTCGATATAATCGTTCCGATATCCCAAAGCCCAACCCTATATCAAATTAATTAGGAGTTGAAAAAATCTAGGGTTTTTTTGGCACTCGATATAGGGCCAAATGGTCAAGCCTATCTGGCAACACTGATAAAAGAGCAGATAGGAGAGAGAAAAATACCCCGGTACAAACAGAAATAGCAGAATGAGTCAAGAATGCTATAAATCCTTTGGATGCTATTAAACGCACCGAGCGTTGCGAATCATATGGTACTGAAAACCGCACTAAACTTTATCCTCCTTTATTCTAGGACTTTGGCAGCCTCCGGCTGTTGTCTCAGGTCTTTGATGAAAATATTATATCATTTAGAAATAGCGGGCCTCCGGCTGTTGTCGCAGATCTCTATTTAAAAAAAAAAAAAAAAATGGAATTAGAAAAATGCAGCCTTCAGCTAATTTCGCAGCACTTTAATTAAAATATTATTTCAATAAAATTTGGCAACCTTCGACCGTTGTCGCAGCTCTCTAGTGAACATTTTATTCTAATTAGATTTGGCAGACTTCGGCTATTGTCGCAGCTCTCTAGTGAAATATTATATGAATTAGATTTGGCAGCCTTCGGCTGTCGTCACAGATACATTGAAAATTTTCACCAATGCAATACCTAGTTTCCTAAACTTCGTATATGGGAAGATAAAGTAAAAATCTGGAAATAATAAGTATCGAGCGAATCAGGTCCGATCGTAAAAAAAATCAATTAATATTTTGTCCCCTGTGGATTACAGGGCCCAACAACGAAGCGAGATCTACTATATTCATAGAACCATTCGTAATAAAAATCTTATGCTTGGATATTTTTATTATCGTCTCTGTTGCCATAGATACCGTATCAATAAATAATGAGCGAGAAAGAGAAAATTCATAGGAAAAATAAAAACGACTAGACAGCTGTGGAGGGAAAATAGAGAACTATCTATTGTGTTCATAGGTAGCGAGAGAGGAATATTCAAGTTAATCAATACTGATGGAAATAAAAATAACACCTACCCCGTCACTTGTCACCCGCTACTACGCCTGAATATCCTATCTTAGATTAATAACTCCTGCTATCAGCATCTAAAAAATGAAATTTCTTATTATGGAGACTGACTTGAAAAATTTCAACATAACGACGCCTTAAGAAAAGCAAAACTTTTTTATGATTTCGCGTGATTTTCCATTTTTCGGGGGATTCAGAGGATTTAAAATATGGTTTCTCACACTTTTTCAATTGATATCATATTTTCCAGGGCCTATTACTGATTTTTCCCCTTTAATTTCGATCTCTCTTAATCTTGTACGAGTATATTTAGCTTTCTGCTAACAATCTTGAATATTTCCAATGTTGATTTGAACATTCTGTTTATCAATTCATCCTTGTCCAAATCCATTTTCTTAAAGAACTTTCTCATGTTATTACGCACTGTTTTTATATCGTCAATTCAGATATATCCAGATATATCGTCAATCCCTTTTACTTCTTATTATTTAATGGATATGTTTGAACTCTTCAAGAATCATATTCATAATATTTGCTATTTTTCCCTTTCAGTCTTGTTTATGTTATTGTTTTTTTATTATTATTTTAAAAATCATTATTACTCCCACCGACATTCCACTATGGATTCTATGGAGAACTATTATGTCATTTCAAGCTTTAAGCGAGAGTAAAAATAACACTAGACGTATTTTTTAAAGTACTATCTTCATTCTTTTTTTTTGGGGGGGGGCATTTGGTTCGTAATATTCAGTATTTTATTTTTCAAGTTATTTCTTAAGAAGTGTAGTTTAAGCTCTTCAAAATAGACATTTCAAATTTCTAATATTTGTCTAATAGTTGAGTTTGTTCAACAAAAAGAAAAATGGTAGGATGTTTCCAGCAAAATCTCGAGTAAACCTCCATTGTTAAACATTATAAATAAAATATCTTGCTCTGGGTATTCCATTGTATTTGAAACTTTTATACAACGCCAGGCCAAGAATACAAAGCTCGTTACTATGGTTACGAACTTTCAATACAATTCTACAAATTGTTAATCTTAGCTCCGCCTTATGGGGAAATATAAGATTTAGAAATTTCGTTTTCATCTTTCAGCTTTTCGTTTACTAACTTGAAGATTGGGAACAAGTAGTATACCTAATGAGGAAAATTAGTAATTGTATGATAAGAGAAAAAAATATATCATTTTGAAATGACGTATTGTCACGAGTATTAGAGTAAAATTTACGATCTCTTACAATAGATGTGCAACGAATGAGACTAGTAGATTGGAATTTACATATTTACAGTAAAAGAGAAATCGCAATCTGGCGTAGTTATCAAGTAAACGAAAGGGTGCAATAGGGTCTCCAAGAAGAATTCAATTTAAAAGGAAGTGCCATATACAAAAATAAACCGCTATTAGAAATTACTCTGTACACGTTGATTGATTAATCTGCGGCTGATCCTTTAAACACAAGTTCCCTAAAAAGAACATAAGTTTCAATATTTTCTTTTTGTCAGCGGTATAGCGATAATATTGTTCCTTTAATTCAAAATGGCCATATAGACATCGAGTACATCTTTTGGATATGGATGTGTATAAGGAGTAGGGATGATTTTTACCTGAGAAATTAAGACGCTCATTGCTATACATTTTTGTAGAGCAAAAAGCTTTTAATTAGCTTCACAAAATGTCCGTTTTTCCATGTTGAAGAACATCGTCTATGATAAATACATAATTATTACCTATGAGAATTTTTTTTGTAACAACTTCAATTGATTGTTTCTCTTCTCTTTTGTTTCTGGTGCATTGATTATACACAACATCTATTAATTATTATTATTAAGTCTTGGTGTTGACATGATTGTGACAACTGCATAGACTTCAGTACTAGGAAAGTCGTTCTAGTTTAATGACTGCATTACTTATCCTATATTTATGTATATTATTTACTAAAAGATTGTTACTTAACAGGAATCACGAGAACGTTTAGGATTTCCACTTTGTTCATAACCGATCAATTTCAATCTAAGCCGTATTTAATAAATGTTCAAACTTCAAATCAATAGCGTTATTAATTAATTTATTACATTCGTTCAAGGGAATCAACCCCAATATTATGGGCATAGA
This sequence comes from Pachypsylla venusta, assembly GCA_012654025.1. Classification (NCBI taxonomy): domain Eukaryota; kingdom Metazoa; phylum Arthropoda; class Insecta; order Hemiptera; family Aphalaridae; genus Pachypsylla; species Pachypsylla venusta. Next base: position 28,602,237 of record CM022885.1, on the reverse strand, counting down.
AAACTCATACAATATTAATATTTTCTAAAATATTGGCACAACACAAAACATGATTTTATATTCTACATATATACTCCAGTAATGTCTTGTTCTGGGTATTTTTTTCTCTTATCATACTGTAGTGGGGTCGGGAGTCCTCTTAATATTGACAAGAGAAAACTAATATCGACTATTTGGAACCTTCTTATAAGTTCTATACAATTTTTCAGAATCCTGGATATGAACAAAATTTCATTATCACAGATATTTTGACAAGAGGTTCTTTAAATATTGAAAGCATTTTTGTCAACAGCTCAAAATTAAAATTCGTATTTCTAAATAAAATCTGTTAGAAAGGTGTATTTGAAATAATTAAATAAATACATTTAATAATCTGAGGTCCAATCAACACAGAGATTCATCTCTTAAAATGTATTTTATAAAATGGAGTCTGAATAAAATAATATTCTAACAAAGCAGAAATAAAAAGGAGGGAGAAGTTGAGGAACTGGTTGTTAGAAGAAGAGATCAACGTGGAATTCTCATTGGATCGAAATTAGTTGTTACTTTTCCAATTAGTACTTTAAACCTTATTACAGTTATAGTACAGAATCAGACTTACCCTAAAAACTGTAAACGACGATCAAAGGACGGCTAATGGTAATTGACGCTACAGCTCGAGGTAAGCCTTTGGACTTATCAACAACTTGCTTTTATTGTCTTTTCAAAACGCTAGTGTAAAAATATTTTCTCTGGCACTCGGTTCATTTTTGTATATGCTCAAACAAATCTTAGTCGTGATTTTATTTATCTCACTATGTCTTCTCAATTAATATATTGCGTATCTGATACAACATATATGTTGTATGTATCTGATACGCCATTCTGTTTCATTAATTCTGAGCACTTTTAGTTATTATTGGTCAGATAAGCCCTATTTATATGCATATCTTAGTTTTACTCGATATTGGTTTGTTTTTCAGGAGAGACTGATTTAAGAAATATTATCACTCCGCATTCTATATATTGAACTTACTAACTGTCTTTGATAGCAGCACTTATGGATCTTGTTCACAATCTCACTCAGCCATCCAAAAAGTAATAAATTCTTAGTTTCAACACCTCCTCATTTAGTGGAACAAGTTGCGGAATGTAATTAAGTATGTATCTCGAAGAAATTTCTTGGTAATCTATCTTCTCCGAGTCCCCCCCCCCCTTAATCAATGTTCTAAAAATGTATGATCATCTTAATAAAATAAAATTATAGCTAATGTGAACTTTAGTTGAACTAAATACAATAGATATTCATTGCAATTGAAGATTATTAAAATTATCAATCAGTTCTTTGCAATAGTTTATACTGAGAACTAAACAATAATAAAATAAGTATGAGTGCTTATCAGAAAAATGTCTAGTACATGAGTTTATTAAAGAGATACGAAATGATTATCTTAAGATATGAAACGAGACAAGATAGATCGAACAGAAAGCAAGGTTTGCAAAATTAGAAATATGAAAATCAAGATCAGTTCAGATGAAAATTGATGACTCTGCTACCTAAGTAGTTAGCATGTACTCTGAGCACATGAGGCTAAAGTGAAAGAATATTTATTTATGTTTTTCTGATGTTCTAATGTTCATTTCAAGAGTATTTAAAATTATATTTAGACAAAGATATTGAAATACTAGAGTTGCTCGACTTGAAAGTAGTAATTATGAGGCACAGTTCAAGACACAGTACGCTTAAAATAAGTCCTTGCAAATTCTAAATTGTATAATCTTTAATATACGAGTATAGTAACCTAACTTATCACTTTTATTTTTACACTTTTTGGGTGTCGGCCAAATATATTTCTCATTTTTGTCATCACAATCGAGGACCTCTCTCTCGTGATTTTTCAAATAAAATGGTCATTTCAAAGCGCTAGTAATCCACCTTTGGATTGTTTCAAACATTTTATGTCTGTTTCCTGAGATTATGCAGAGAGCATAGTGCTTTTTCTAATCTATGATGAGTTTTAACAGCGGGTACTTGGAATCGTACTTTCATAACAAGGGAGTAAGAAAATTTGTATTTTGATTCTTAATGTAATTTTAGCAGCATTCATGAGCCTTTCAGTTCAAACGACTAACTGCATCCAGGTCAATTTTTGTTTTGGTATAAATTGTTTGATGCAAATAGTAAAAAGATTTAGTGAACAAATGTATGCAATGACTATTATGACATCTTCAAGTCAACCTCCATTAAAGAGAGAGAAAAAAAAATTCTTAAGTATAATGGATTAATGTGAGAATTCTGTAATCCGCGTACATAGCATAAAAGATAGATATAGGTGCACTATAATGCTTCAGTTTTAGAGGTTGTATCTGCAACCATGCAGAAAACACACGCAAACCTTATACATAATGTAATATGATGAAGAATAGAAACACAAGAAAAATATATAATATTTTTTAGAGTAATTTTTTTGATTAGGGAATAAATACTTATCCACTTGACTGTATAATCATAAATATTAATAATATACTAAGAGGAACATAAACTTACAAGTCGCTTCATCATGGTTATGAAAAGTAATCTGCCGTTATCTGGACAGATCTTGTGGAAATAAAAGATATAGTAGAGATGGAAAAATTAAATGCTCTTGTGAAATTACATGACAAGGGGAGTTTCGGGTTAGAAATTTCACTCAGAGAACGTTAAAAAGAAAAAATATCGAAAAATAACCACAATAAATGGGCAGAACTATTGCTGAAATATATGATTAAAGATGAAAAAAATCCGTATTTGAGTGTAGCCCTGACAGTTGGGATAAATAAACGAAAGGAAACAAACAAATAAAAAATAATATTAATAATTATTGTTCATCAATATAAATTCTATATAGGCCGCATTTCACGGGAGATTGGAAATGGTGAAGGTTTTATCAGTTAGCTAATGTTGAAGAAATAGCTAACTAATTTTATACGTGTTGGAGATAGCTTACCCCTAATGAAGTACATCTGTCAAGAGGCAATTTTAAAGAATCAAAATACACCCAGAAGTCATTAATGAATAGACACTTAATTCGGGGAATAAAAGATTTAAATGTAAGAGTTAAGCATATATTTCATACATCATTTAGAAAGTCACAAGTGAACCTCTATTAGATACAAAATTAGGAATCCTGATAGATTAATAATCTACAATAATGATCTCTAGTTTAGGTAAAAAGAAACTTCATATTTTGGGAATATTGATTTAAATGACATAAAACACCGTTATGCAGACTTGACTCTAACGGAGAGGTAATAATATGAATCCAATAAAAGGAAAACACATAGACAGGAAAGATATCATCTTGAATATTGATTTGACAGATTAAAAATTACATAAATTCAATAGAGCAATAAAATTAAATTGATATTTGGGTGTATATTGATCACGATGTAAACAAAATCTCAAAGATGTGTTTGAAATCTACAGACAAAACAGCAGAAGTGACGATTTTTTCTATGATAGTATCACGCAAAAAACATATTGAAGATAGATAAAATATATTATATTCTCACTCGTCTCTGTAGCAATGGTTTCCCATTGCGGCTCACTTTGACTTCTTCAAAAATAGTCATTTGGTAAGTATGGGCATATGTTTCTCAGCTTATCTGCTATGCGTTGACCATCATTTCGGGAGGGAAATAATTTATGAAAATCTCAATAATGAGCAATAACTCGGAAACAGTTCCCTATGTCAATATCCATTACGTAATCAGTTGATCTATTTTTTCAAATGAATATCTTAGTATAAGACAAAGGCCCATAAATAAGAAAATAACTACCTAGTGATTGACCAGTGTGATGCGTATTGTTGCAATCAAATGTTGATAACTTTTCTATGTGTTTTTTTAATACCATTTCTTACTCTCTCTGTATTTTGAAAATGATTAATACCCACTATTACATTGGTAAGTCGTCTAGCAATAACTGGTAAAATGAAGGAAATTTAAACAGCAAGGCTGAAAACATTGCTCATACCATGGCATGAAATACTTGACAGAGAACAATTCATTTTATCTCCAACAAAAAGATTTTAAAACAAAACAAAATAATATTATTTCCCATCTTATTAATAAGAAGAGGTAGAATTATCATTACGAGTATGTTCAATGTTCATCTTTAGTAGTTCTGCAAACGCCATGTTCTAACAATGAGTAAATGGTTTACAATACTATATGAATGTGAACATATCCTGTTTTTTGTAAACTTAATTTCATATTACATAATTTATTAGAACTATATTAGGTATTAGCAAAAAAATTTGACAGTGACTCGTGGGAAATGATGTTAAAAAAATTCTCATTTTTAGGATATATTACTTGGTCTGGCACACTGCCGAAGTCAGAATTTTATTTGAAAACACAATCATCAGCAAATAATGGGAATAAGATATTTTAAATTAATCCAATGAATATTTATTTATAAACCAAAAATCTATGACAATCATTGTAGATCTAAGTTAAAATAGTTTTTTTTAAAAAAAAATAAAAGTTATATTTGATCGTAACGATCATCATCCTAACACATCATCTTCAATGGTAGTCAGTCGATACAATATCAATTTTTAAAAGATTTGGTGAACAAAAATCTAATGAGGGCTATGTTTAGACAGAAACAGTTTTCCCAGATTGCATGACAAGTGACAATCCACCTTGTTGATAGAGGCTGACTTGGCCCGAACATCTTTCCAAGTTTTTCGAATTATTCTTAACTTTATCTTCTGGAACGCGTACCAACACAGATCCAGACAAGGGCTATGAAAACTTTTCGGTAATCTACATCCAACATTATTTCAATCCTAAATCGAGAATGATATTTTGAGAGGATTTACATTTTTTAGAATCTCCGTTGGCGTTGTTAGGAACTAACCACTGTGATCCAGGATAGAGTCCTAACCACTGTGATCCAGAATAGAGTCCAAACCACTGTGATCCAGGATAGAGATTTAATTGCGATTGTTTTAGTACAAAGAATAATATTATGGCGTGTTTCTTTTACAAAGAATAATGTTTTGGCGTGTTTCTTTTACAATTTTTTTTTTTTTTTTTTTTTTTTTTTTTNAATTTTTTTTTTTTTTTTTTCAATTTATAAGATGAGAAAAATAGCAAAAAGAAGATACTAAAGATTAAATCAAGACGTATCCTCTTTACTTCTCACAGTAATTAACAAAACAAAATTAATAAGAAGAATAGATTAAAAAACTGGTTTTCAATTTTTCTTTTGCAATAATAGAGTGAGGGGTTATTTTATTTAATGATAATAAATCATGTTAAAACAAAAGGCATTTGTAAAAAATTCAAAATATTGACCGTTAACATTTTCTCATGAAGATTTTCATGTTAGGATGTTCATGACGAAGATGAAGGCCTGAAGGAAGAAGCAGCAACTCTTATATTACAGAAAGTCACGAATCCGCTCAATATCTGTAGGAGCATAACTTACATTCCGTGTCCTTAGCGGAAAGTGGTGGAGGTGGAAGGTTTGAGTGGCACATTATGCTTCTCTGAGGTCCTCCAATAGTGGTACATCAATTCTAGTATAACTGAAATTCACTTCTCGTTATCTTTTTATTTGAAAGCTTTTGAATATATTGATTTTGAAATATTATGAAGATACATTATAAACTAAAAGATATATAAAGATACATTATAAAGATAGTTCAAGGTAATATAGGTATTGCCATGTTAAATAATATAAACCTTACTCAGATTTAATAATTTTTACCACGATAGAAGAATACAATGCTATCTACCAGCCAACAGAACGGGGTGCCTAACATAATATTCATATTAATTCTCCTTATGTATCCATCATTCCCCATGTTGGATACTTCACGGAAAAAATGAATACCGAAAAAAGTATACCACAAATTGTGTTGACGTTGGGAACGAAACACAACTGTCAACTAGTTCAACTGCCAGAGAGAGGACTCCTATTTGGATTGTCCAAAAAGCTTTGTACGAAAATTAAATTTTGAAGGTTTGTAGGAACTATCATCACCAAAATGAACAAATGTAAGGCCTTATATTTCCAAAACTCCTTGTTCAAAATGAAAAATATGACGCTCCCAGAACCAAGTGAGTGTTCAGTCGGCATACACCAAGAATATACCAAGTCGGGTCATAAAATTTGGGGATTTTTTTTTTTTTTCTTTTTTATTAGGATCTTCTTCACTTATTAGTGAGGAAGATGACAAATTGTACAACTTTAAGGTAAATAAATATAACGCAGGTATATCATAGTGATGGTGAAATATTAGTAAGAACATAATAGATATGAACAAACATAATATTTAATTGTTCATGAACAAAATAAGGACATTTTAATCTCGAAATTATGAATATTGCCGTTGAGTTTCGCAGTCTTAATAGTTCCGTGAAGTGGTACCACAAAGAACTCTCTAGGATTTTTTTACACAAAAACACATCATTGCAATTGGCATATAACGAAAAGTCGACTTTATAAGGTTTCGTAAACAAAGGCTACAACGGTAATCTATTACTAATTCCGCGATGTCCGTCTATCACAAGACCGACACACGTTTATCACAAAACAATGTCCCAGTGGACTGTAACGTCTCAATGTCCCAGTGGACTGTGACGAACGGCAGACATCGCAAAACACCCAGTATGAAATATACCCATATATGTAGCTAATGTAAACAAAGTTATAAATACACATAATTATATTAATATAAGAACTACTAACATGGGCAGTAGATGTTCGCAATAACCCAATTATAATTATTACTCTTTCATTGGTTAATTGTTTTGACAAAGAATAAATAAACAAAATCTAAAAGTCGTGTGTGATCCGCAGATATTAGGCTAAAACTCCAATGATTTGACACCTCAAAGAACTCTTTTAAATAAATTGTACACGAGGGATTGAACTACTCGAGTGACCGGCGCTTTGCCGTTAGCGTATTTTTGTTCCTTACTGTCCATTCCCTACCTCATTTTCGTTAATAGACCTGGAAGAAAAGAAAGGTTATTTATAAGAAAAGGCAATTGATTAAAGAAATACGTCAAGTCTTCCTTTTAGGAATTCCAATTTGCTCTGTAACGCTTCGAAGATATATCAAATTTCCAAGTTTCCAAGAAAGTTTGAAAAATTCCACGTTATACGACTTTTTGGGACACCGTGATGATTGGTGTTTCATCAAATCTTCTAAATGATGGAGAAAGAAATCGTTATCTCAGTGGTGTCAGCCGAACATTACAACCGACATCTATCATTTACTTCTTCGTTTTTTTAATGGCTATGGAAACATAATCTGTTGAATTATTTGTTCCTGAGAGATATTTGTGTACTTTACCCTATTACCTGTAATACATTAATGAAATAGAAATAACTGTCGATTTTATTTATTAATTTATCAATGAAAAACTGAGCTTAGGTAGAATTGCAAAATGAAACTTGAATCCTAAATCAATGTGATGCTAAGCACTGAAGTACTGGAAAAAAGGGTCTTAAAATCAGGGTGGTCAATACGGCGTTCTACCTTAAAAATCTAAAAACACTTCGAAAGTATCTTTTTAAAAATAAATAATTAGGTAATCAATTTAAGGAATAATCGAAATTGAAAATATTGAAAATTGACGGCGCGGTCAATTTCATTATATAATGTGAACTCAATCAAGTATTTAAATCTCCAAAATACAAAACTTAGCGGTCCCGTTATTCGCTATCTGTTTTGTCGGAGGTTTAAATTCGCCACTGGTTGCCATCTAATAAAGATAAGTGAATTTCAATTTAACAAGTCATAAAGGAAAGCTCTGCCTCCAGGGCCGCTCAGAGGGGGGGACAAAGGGCACAAAATGTGCCGGGCCCGGGCTCCTGAGGGGGCCCTGGCCCAGCGATTTTTTTTTTTTT
>CM022885.1:28580810-28591466 GCA_012654025.1 Pachypsylla venusta | reverse complement strand
TCTAGCCCTTTTAGACTTCTTTCCCTGTTCATCTTTGCTTTTAGGGTGTTCAATTTCCTTGGAATCATAATGTTCATCATGTGGTTCATTGGTCCATCTAGCCCTTTTAGACTTCTTTCCCTGTTCATCTTTGCTTTTAGGGTGTTCAATTTCCTTGGAATCATAATGTTCATCATGTGGTTCATTGGTCCATCTAGCCCTTTTAGACTTCTTTCCCTGTTCATCTTTGCTTTTAGGGTGTTCAATTTCCTTGGAATCATAATGCTCATCATCTGGTTCATTGGTCCATCTAGCCCTTTTAGACTTCTTTCCCCGTTTATCTTTTCTTTTAGGGTGTTCAGTTTCCTTGGAATCATAATGCTCATCATCTGGTTGATTGGTCCATCTAGCCCTTTTAGCCTTCTTTCCCTGTTTATCTCTGCTTTTAGGGTGTTTACTGGAAAGATTATGCCCCATTTTTTTTTTTCTTGAAAATTCTGGACAATATTATGTTAATGATTGCTGCAACAAGGCATAGTTTTTAGAATTTGAAGGATTAGTCTCCTACAATGACCAGTTGGCTGGGAATCGGTTTACTAAGATGTATGAGCAATGGATGAAGCAACACTTGGGGAATGTGCCATTACCTTCCTAAATTGTGGTAAGGCCATCAGATTAGCTAAAATATCATCGTTAATGGTGATTAATTATTCTTGAGACAACTCACAGTAGCGATCACATAATCTTCCTAGATATCAGAAATGAACACAGCACTGTCTGTCTTTACTGTTAAATCGTCGGCTCAAACGGTGTTTAATATGCACCAAGTACGTCAAATAGAATTTTATATTGAGGACGAAATAAAAATCAGGCCCGAAATAAAGGTATTCTATAGGGAAAGCTGACTAAGAGTATATAGGAATATCCTTTGCAGATGCCTCCAGTGGGAACTCTCTACAACTCTACATTTTTATCAACCCCTTCTCCAACTCCGCATGAAAAAATACAACTACGTCAAAAACCTTACAACAGTTTGTTCCCATCAGATCCCAGTATTCGGATTGGAGATTGTTTGATACGTTACCCATTGTATTGGGATACACAAGAGGGCACGGGTAGCCCAATAGGTCCCAAAAACTCATCATCGAAATCTATTTTTAAAAAAAACGGACAATGAATTCGAGAATTATCGCGGAACGAACATACAAACAGACGCTCAACTGGATTTCACTTCATTCGATGGCAAATTAAAACTTTGGCAACAGAAAATACTTTTTGAGAGTTGTAGTCGGATACGAGCAGATCTAGATAATATAATTGAATAGGATAATGTCACCTCATCAGTATGAAAACAATTGAAAACTTTAACAGCAGATATGACCTAAATTGGAGCTGCAGTCTCAAATATCCGACTAGTAATGAATACAATGATACCGCTATTAATGATTTACTACTGCTCAGATGTCTGATATACACAGAGGCATGGGTCAGTCCATATATTTTTAGAAAATTTTAAAACACTCCTGGTACAGCATCTTTGGCAAAGAAACTTCGATATTATAATGCTAGTATATAGTAGCTATAATATAGGAGAGACTCAGCTTTGTATTATATTAGAATAAATATTTTGTATGGTCAAACTACGTGGCTAGACTTAAAAACTATTCTACCTCTTGCAGATTTTGGTACTACACAGGAAATGCACAGAATGGAATGAAGACGTTTTGATACTTTACAATAATGGACAGAAACCAGTAGCACTCTCTCGGGTCAATGATCTAAAATAAATTCTTTAGGGATAGAAAGGTTCATCAAAACAAAAAATGACAATCTTAACTTTCTATTTTTGACATGATGAGGAATTTCAATGAGTGACCATAATTAGAAAGCAATTGGCCTCAATAAGAAAATAACATCTTTGCACATGCACTATCTGATTGGTACATTAGGAATTGTATGCGGGCTAGTGGCTTAGAGTTTCCTGTTTATTGTCTATAATGAAAAATATAAAAAAATCAAACATTTCAAAAACACCAATTAAAATTTAGGCATTCAAACGTTTGATGGGGAAACCCAAATCCATTAAGATGTCAGGAGTCTCACTTAAAAACCATCTCTTTGGATAAGTCAACAATAAATTACATGACCTTTAATGATGAAACGATTTTCAACTAATTGGTTGTATTAAGAATAAGTGTGTTTTGCCCTATTTGTCCGATCGAAGAATTTCTATATGCATCCGAATAGTCAATACTCGTAGTAGCTCGAATATTTAATCAACGAACTACTTTTTCATTAATTTCAATGTGATTTTTTTAATCTCTGAACCTGGAATGTTTTTCAACAACTCTATTTACTATTTACTAATTTACCAAAATGAGTTTAGTCGTAAACATCACAGACATCATAATATGCTTGTTTTTTCATTTTTACTTTTTACTATGGCACTCCATCCTAAGACACAAATGACTCATCTTATTCGAATCTCGGACTTTCGTCATGTGTACCAAATAAATGGCCCGAGCACATAAACTATGGATTTATGCCATCCATTTCTAACTTCCCTTCTTCAGCTTACATTACAAAATTGATATATAACGAGCAAAATAGAATATTATGGTTTTTCAACGTTACTCTCTATACAAATCCATTCTTTATCCCTTATGCATAGGTAAAATCCATACAAGAAACACAAAAACATCTTCCAAAGATCAACTTGAAAATAAAACCAAATCTAGGAAAAAAAAATCAATTTAACCGAATGTTAAGGAAGAAAAACTAGGGATAATAAGAGTAAAGGTTAGATGGTATAAGAATCATCAGAAACAGGTCACCATATATCATTTTCTGTACAAACAAAGTGCCCTTGCTCTCATAAAAATGTTAATATCTACCTGATGTAGAACGGTTATTATAAAATCATTACACAAAGGAATTAGATATCCCTTCATGCTATGAGCACACTTTGTTTAGTCTCTATTTTCTGGTTTTTCAACCTGTTTTCTGTTGCCCTTTCACTATGCTTGACTACATAAGGTCAGCTTGGGTTATAATAACATGACGTGGACAATTAATATAATTTTTATTAGATATAAATTGTGATATCCTCATGTTATTATATTTTTCCGTTATATTTTTCAAGATTATGTACCCGAAAGGTAAAATTGGAACCCTTTTAATAATCCTACGATGTCTATCTATCTGTCACGGAGCTCTATCTCAGCAACGTGAATTGGTAGCCAGTAGAAAAATTCACTGATAGTTTATGATTTCTTCTTGACAACATCGGCACATTATTTATTTATATAACGGATCTTCTTATTTTGAAAGGTAAAGAAACATCAACATGATTTGACTAGATACGTGTTGAGGTAGAACAATTGGTTGACCATTCTGGCCAAGTGACAAAAACAAACAAACATAAAACCACAATATGATCTCGTAGAAATCAGTTTGATATTTTACTTCCTCTTGTTCAAGAAGATTTGTATCTGATCTCGCACAATCGAATTGTAATTGATCCAATTAATGGAAAAATGAACATATGCCAATAAATAAACTGATATAATGATTTTCAAGGTTTGAAGGTAGACACATGCAATGAGTTCAAAAGGTACACATTAAAAAATGTTGACTATATAACCATTTTCAAGGTTAAAGGTACAAGCAACGAGTTCAAAAGCGTACAAATTTCAAGTATATAGATACATGTATTTATAGTAGTGACCTTTTACTTACCAATTTTTCTTCTTCATCCTCATACTTTCTTTTTCGACGATCTCCTTATGCATTTTATAGGGTATACAAACATAGCCTACCCATGTCGGGGCTTTTCGACACTGCGGAATTCTTACTTATAATGTGAATAATTTGTGAATCTATCTATTTCAGTTAGTATTCGTATCTTCCTCTCACAAAAAGATACTGACTGAAATTAATCAATTCAGCTATACGTATCTATTTATTGTTTACAAAACTATCTGAAATATTACATTGAAGATATTTAGGTAAGGTTTGACAAGCTGAATGGGAGATAATAATCCACTTGGTGATGAGAGAGGTGTGTCAGTCAACATTTCAATAAGTTTTTATTAATAATTGCTAAAGGAACATCATTGATTAAACAGGGTACTACCCTGAAACACAATTTGTGTTAGGTAATTCAGCACGTTTCGAAATGGAACGGTGATTTTGCTTTGAAAAATGTACTTTGAACATACGTCTTATTCACATTTTTATTATCATTGATTTGGTCTTCTAAATAATTTAATTTTTCCTTCCTTTCTTCTAATATCTGTTCATGTGTTTCATACATCCAGATATGTCCTCAATTAAAGATAGTTTTCAATTGACAAACGTATTATATGATATCATCGGCATAGCAGATGATATCATATAGTAGTTTGTCGGTTTAACCCGGTATTCATTAATGTATCTATTGATAAGAGATCCTACAAGATGAAACTGTTATCAGAAAAAGAGACATTCGACATGAGGTAATTGAATGATCATAGGATGTTATTTGTCGTGCGTCAACCACTTAGTAAATTAATATTATCTCAAATATTTTATATTATTGAATGAAATTTATCAATTTAATTATTTCCTCAAATTTACCTATTAAAAGTAATTTGTATGGATTGTGTATGAATAATGGATTATGTATATTTCTCTATTTGAGATTAATGCAACCAAAATGGATTTCTTGTCGTTCAATGTTTGTTTCATTTTAAAAACTTGCTAGTACAAAACTGGGCATATTTTTATGCCCAGATTTTTTTTTTCTGCTAAACTTTTATTGGTCATTTGTGATGAATGCTCAGGAATATTTTTACTTCCGATATATTAGATTTATGAAGATTTTTTTTCGGGAGGACATACCATTTACTGCGAATTATTTAGGGATTCAATCTATTAAAAAAAATCGAAAGTCAACTGTATGTATTCAATTGTATTGTTTTAGCTGATTAAAATTATAGAAAAACAGCTACTTCCAAAATCAAGATCCGCATTTTCTAAGAAAAATGAATTATAAGAAGCATTATTTATTTGAATCCCTATGAATGTTAAAGAGAAGTTCTGAGAGTCTCAGGAAAAAGTAATGGTGCACAGGGGTATTAGGTTTCACAATTGTTCAATTCATGCGGACTGCGGACATCACATGTTACTAGCATGGGAAGATTTCCTCCCGACAAAATTAATGTGAATACAAGAAGTAAAGAGCATAGCACAATGAAGCATACATGGGGTCTGATTACAAAATATGATTTAGTCAATACCATTCTATAAACAAATATAAGTACGTTTTAGTTATAGAAAAAAACAGAAAGTTAAAGTTGCAATCAAGTGCCTCTGACCATTCAGAAATTAGTTTGCAAAGAATACAACAAGACATGCAATATGTGAACAGAAGATGAACATCGTAAATCGGTGGGACCATCAAACAAGGATTTTTACATGAATAGCTCAATTTATGAATGACTGTCATGGTTCGCCAGATTCGCCAAGCTGGCAGAGAAAGGAGTCCAATCAATGAGTTTCCAAGTACACCACACATCAGAATTGGGGGTAACCCATAAACGTTGAATTGTCGATCATTAGTTCCACACATTAAAATTATTTCGCAGTTCTTCATTTAATTTAAACACGGACCATTTTGGTCTTCTCAAAAAATAAAACCTTCTCAAACTGTTATTTTGGATTTTAGAATTTCTCAGAGGTTATTGCGATCATTAACTTTGGTTTTTTGTATACGTGTAGGTACATTATTCTAAATAGGCTCGCAGGCGCCGCTCCCTAAGAGAATCAACATTAACGGGAGATTCCAGGTAGTGAAGATACCTTGATGTAAAAATTAAATCGCTTGAACACCAGCCAAAAGATTAGATGAAGGGGCAGAATTAGAGAAGAGAACGCCGACCCCAAATAAAATTGGGAAAAGGTGAGTGAAAGAAGAAGAGTAACAAGTTCTTAATAACACACAAGAGAACACCAAAGACAAGATGGTTACAGCAAATGTTCAAAGACATGAACTTATTATCAGGTTAACGACCGACGCGATGGTAACTAATTAGTCTCTTGCAATAACTGTCAATAAGTTACGATACTTAAGGGGCATTTCTGTGACAACCGTATCATAGGTAATAACCACAATTCTTGGTCGATTAGGAGAGTATAATCTATACATATCTTTAAATCATTTCGGTACATTTTGGATGTCCCAAAAACTGATTTGTTGGAATATCACGAATGTAAAAATTGTATATTTTAAATTTCATTTTTAAAGTCTTGAATTACCTCCCTAATCCAAGCCGGTACTTTGCTTTTATATTAAACTTTTTCAATTTTTTTTTTTAAAAAATCTTCTTTTCCTCGCATATTATTTTATCTTCAAATTTCGATATGTCTAGAAAAAAAATATTTGTTGAGTCAGACTTACACATCATACAAAACGACAAGAAAGTTACACGAGACCTTCAGAGTTCAGCCATCACATATTCTTTAGTTAAAATAGGTAATATCTTCAGAATATTCTTTGTTAAAATAAGTAATATAACTAGACAAATTGGTTTTAACGATTCTTTTGAACTTGACGAGTGCTTTGGTGAGATGTATTGGTAATATGGATTATCAGCGCCTTATCTTATATATCTTTAATCAAATTCAGATCAAAAAACAATTGGTAATTATAAGTGTAAGACCTAATATTATCGTAATCTCAGCACTAAAACAATATAGCTACTTCACAATTAGTTTACCAAACGGAAGTACCTAGTTAGCTATATAGGATTAAAATTACCACGTGGAAATGTATCTATTATACAACAGCACAAGTAAAATATAATAAATTATTAATAATAAAGACAATATCGATTCTAAAATTTTTAATTTGTGGCGAGCTTTCAATAGTTCTCAGACTATCATCGTCAGGCCGATGTTGACTCTACGATGTTCAGAGTAGAACTTCTACTCTGAACATCGTAGAGTCAACATCGGCCTGACGATGATAGTCTGAGAACTATTGAAAGCTCGCCACAAATTAAAAATTTTAGAATCGATATTGTCTTTATTATTAATAATTTATTATTTATTTACGATTCCTTGAAAATATTTTTTATTAAAATATAATATTGACACACCAATAGACTTAGCATAGAAAATATTGCTTCCTCATACTAGAAATATAGAGAAAAATAAGTGAACTCGTAACAGCCCTGCTTTTGATTGATGCGAAACAAAACCAAAGTCTTGTGCACAAAAGGTTTTTATGATAGAACGATGTGAGAGAGAACAGAGTAGTCAGACATTATCACATCGTTCTATCATCTGGTAAAGCTCACCACCAAGTTAAGTTAAATTATTGATTTTAATTTGAGCTTTCAAATATAAGATCTAATTTTAATTCTCAATTAAATTTTGAATCTATATTGTCAATTTCTATATATTAACAAAATGTTATATTTTGGATGGTAATAAAAATAAAATCTTTAATAACAAAAAGAAGGAAAAAATGTGAAATAGTCAAAAGACAACAAAAAGTGCTCTTTATTTTTGTAAAAGGACCAAAAAATGTAGGTACCTATAACGAATTGAACACTGACTCCCATACTATTGATTGATACTTTTATAACCAAGGTATATTTTATGATCTTTTGTTTTTACAGGAAAGACACATCAATAATTCTTAAAGTAAAATCATTTCGGATCCAAAGTATAAGCACAGGTATATTGACTATTCTTTTGACTATATAATAATCTGAATACCTTTTATACAAAAAGAGGACAAACGGTCAAAATGTTACTCCCAATGTGGGATCTGTATGGCTAAATCTAAAAATCATGTTTGACATGATTTTGTTTTTTGAAAAATAAAAGAATATTGACTCCTTTTCTACACCATCTTAAATTTGAAAGAAACAAAGATTTGTTGTCGGCAGTAAATACCTTAGTTTCTAATTTTGGACAGAGAACATATAAGGTAGATTACCATGGTTTCTAATTTTAGACATAATGATTACCTAATTATAATTATGCATTTTGATACCTACCAAGTTGAAATTTTATCTTCAGATAAAGGCGATTTTTAATTTTCAGAATTGATTTTATTATATCTTATTGATAAATAATAATTATAGTAGGAAACAATAATGAGTAAGCAAATTTAAAAACTAGAAAGATTGAGATGGATGGTGACACTAATTGGAAAAAAGATGATAATTGGATGACTATATTCAAATAAATGCACTCAGTATCGGAGAAAAACGACGCGGCGCCAGCGCCATGAATCCTAAGGTAAAGTATGATGGGAAGGAACAAAGTGGAGTGCTGTCTGAACCAATACTGTTTGATAAAAATGAGAAAATTATAAGAGAAAGTTTCACAATGTTAATGAATTAATCTTGATACATCGGGAAATATGTGTCATTGATGAGTTCTTGTCCCTGGGTATGGGAACTGATTTTTAACCAGATTTTTCCCCGATACGGGGATAGATGTAAATTTAGCACGATTGTGTTCTCCCGGAATTCTATTTTGTCTATTTAGTTCATTGCTGAAATGGCACCAATCGTATTGATCACACAGAAAAAGTGTTATAGCTAATTCATTTATCAATACAAAACAATAAAGAAAAATGAAAGAGTTCGCTGGCCAGTTTTTCAATTCTTAAAAATTATATTTTAACAGAAAAACATATATTATTATGCTTTGAGAACGCAAATCATTTTTATTAAGAGTTAAGATCATTATTGCTGACGGAATGATATTTTTTCTGTGAATCGAATAACAATATAATAATAGGGTAGGTGGGGGCAAAAAGCCAATAACAAAACATTTATTTTTAGGTTCAAAATTTTCTTCTCCAGTTTCGAAAAAGCGTGTCCTAAATAAAAAAAAATCCAAAGGAAAAATCAGGAAAATTCAATTGCGGCCTTTTGACCATATAATGGGGCAAAAAGTGGTGGCGTTGAGGTTTTCTGCCTCAATTTTCTTTCTTCTATGATAGCATTTATGATAAATTGACCTCTCTTTCTCATCAATTCTCTTACAACACCCAGATGGGGCAAAAAACCGGCTTTTTGCCCCCTTGGAAATGTGGCTTTTTACCCCCTTCTGGAATTTAATTATTAATTGCTAATTAAAAAAAAAAACTACTCTGTTTAATATCATCCCACAAGGATACATTTCCTTTAAATAATTATTTTAACATGATTAAAATATGACCACACTACCTAATAATAATAAAAAAAAATATTACATCAAAGTACGTAAATTCAAATTTACCGCATTTTTACTTTGCTGCTTCTAGTTTCATACTACCAAACTCCGTGTGTGGTAGGTATGTCTGATGTTAACGGAAAATTATTATGATCACTTTTCACCTGAAAGATCTTTTATTTGTCCAAAATTGACTGCGGCCCCGCACGGGGAAAACCCGTGCGGTTTTTTACACCTATGCACCCTATTACATTATGTTTCAAAATCAACCATGTTTTCTTTCAGACAGCAAGTGATACAATTCAATATTGAATGAATTGATAGATGAGACGCTAATCTGCAAAACACAATAGAAATTTGCCTACCATAGTATCGTTGTTCAGTCTGCCAATAGGGAAAAAAAACAGTTCGCGTTATTTTAGAATTATAAAATTGTCCAGTTCGCATGATTTGAGCATTCATTATATTAGGATAAGCATGTTTGTGTGAATTTAGATATGCATTCAATACTGAAATATGGATTGATGACATGGAGAAAATTGAGTGGTGTATAGTGTGCCAAGAGTGTGAAGAAAAAATTGAAAGGGATACTGCACAAGCGCAGAAACATCGTCTATATAATAGGAGCTGGCAAATATGAATATGTTATGTTGTCTGTATCTTAGTAAGAAATTCAATTAAGAGAAAGTGGTACCTTTGCAAGTGATTTTCATGATTTTGAAAATACCTTTGATATACATTTCATACTTGGGGACAAAAATAAAAATTAAAAAAATAAAGACATAAACACGTAGATCTTTTATAATCTCTTGTGAATATTGATTATAACCTGTCAGATGACGCCAATATATTGCAAGATATCAAATAAAAATTATTAATTTGTTCATTTATGTTGAATCTACCTGAATAACAATATTGAAAATAATTATCTCAAGGATTTTTTAAGATTAAGACAACAATTTAAGATAATTCATAAAAGAACCACAGTCCCTAATTTATGTTTGAATCCAGTTATAGTGTTTAAAAAAGGGAATTTTCCAAATAAGCAGGCTCCTAAATGATGAAATGGTATTCGAGCCGGGATACTATGATTAATGTTCGCAGTCGTAGAAATAGAACCTGACGTAATACTTTTCATAAATTAGTAATTTGTTTGGCAACCCGAATACTAATTGACGCTTAGAAAACTGGCCGCGGAAGGTATTGTACATAACATAGCCACGGATAAAAGTACTTACAATCTTAAATAAACAATTATATTGAAGTCGGTATTCTTTTCTAAAATAATAATATTATGATTTGTGATTGATTATTGCTTAAGAGATTTATTTTCCCAATATTATTGTTACCCCAAAAAACCACTTCGCGGTAAAAAGTTCCCGCCAAGTCATTAGTCACAAAAAGCACTGAAATCAAAACAGTGCCCGCCTCAATTGTATATCTTTTTCTCCCTTTTTAAAC
>CM022885.1:28535014-28574842 GCA_012654025.1 Pachypsylla venusta | reverse complement strand
CCCTCCATATTCACATTTTCTGCCTTATTTTGGGTAATAATGAAACATAGCAAGCTTTTTCCATCAAAGTTCGTCTTTTAGATGAAAACCTATACGATTTTTAAATTTTAAATAAGTGTTCAAAACCAGCTTTTTGAAAAATGGGGGTAGTGGGGGGTATTTTTTTACCACAAAAATATCAAAAGGCACACCCTTCCACAAGATGCAACCAAATGAGACATCTCTGATCAAAATCGGTTCGGTAGATTTGGCTGTAGCCCCGTCAACATCCAAGAAGAAGAAGAAGATGAAGAAGGAGGATAAGACAGTAAAAATGACCATTTTGAAATGTTTTTTTTCTCAGTGTTTCCGTAACTTTTTTTTTTCAAATTGTTGATTTTATCTCATCATCTACCTATCCGATTATCGAATATTCAAAAAAAGTCACTCCACATATTTTTCTCGTGGCTGCGGAGAGACCTGAATAGTGCACTTTGTGACGTGAAGTAATATATCACTTGTGCAACACTCATTGTATTTGACTTAGCGGGCGGAGCGCTGCCGCGCTCCTCAATATTTTTTAAAGGAATCATTGCACTACAAGGTTATTATTTTTTAATATTAAAAACTAAGCCTTGTTACTGCAACCATGGGAATCCAATTGTAATTTTTATCTCATACAATAATGGAAAGAGTACACTGTAAATACTTAATCGATTCTACGACCAATATGTGAAGATTTTTTTAAATTTCCTCCTATTCCAAGGTACACAAGAAAATGAATTAAAGGACATAATGATATTGAAGAGTTGTTTTCCGTATTATTTTACAATATCAAAGATACTCTCGAACCGTGAAGATGGTAAACTCAAGTCACTTCTTACAATCTAAACTAAATTATAATAATTTCTTTCCATTCTGTGAATTAGTCAATCATACATAGATTGCAAGAATAAACGACTTCGGCGAATCTATAAAATTACTCCTTGTTTGAAGAAAACCACCCTCATTGGAGTAACAAAATCTGTGACTGTATCAAAAGTAAATAGGTTAATCGGATACTGAGTCAAAGATAGACAAACATCTCTATTAATCTCTTTGAACAAAGAAACTAAACCTCTCAAGTTTATATACATGGGGTTTTACTGAGAGCTCCAACCCCTGCTGTAAGAGATGACAGCTCTATTGACCAACAAAGTGGTTAGTTTAAATCAAATAACAACAAATAATCTATTGACAAAGGACATCCCCCACAGAGATTCTATTACAAGTGTTTGAAAGATGCATCTTCTATTTCTATCAGCCAATAAGAATACGACCCTTGATTTATTTCATTCATATAATACAATTCAACCATTTGTTTGTTTTCTAATGATTTTGGCCACTTAATTGCTGTGCATTTTCTATTTGAATTACAAATAATCATTTGTTACATTCCGCTTTATTTTCTACAAAAGACAATTTGGCCTGGTCCGCATCAAACCCGGCTTACAAGCCAATGCAATTGGACAATTGAGTAACTAGAGTAATAACGGAAGTCTCCGAACTCAGTGGCTGATTAGTGAGGACTCTCAGCCTGGAGGTTGCAGGGTCAACTCACATCTGGAGCGCACATTTCCTAAATAAATGTGAAACCAGTTCCTTAAATTTAAATTTATAGCATTCTTAGAAAGAACAAAATGTTGGTGAATTTTTGGAAATGTCTTGTAGTATCGGGATCAACACCAATATTATGAAATGTTACAGTTTTATCTCAGGATTCGAAAAACTCTATTACAATACTTTTCTTTTCATAGAATAAGGTAAGCAAAAAATCTTTGAGATTTAATGGAACTGAGTATCAGAGGATGTTGCCATAGTGGCAAACGAGCTTTTCAATGAAATCTGCTGTCATGGCATAGTTAAACTGCAGTTTATTTAAATCTCTATTTGCGAATTTTAAAAATATATTTGGTAAATATAACTTATTATATTGAGCAAATTTTTTATCCACGCAGTATAAAATTGTCTTTCACACGATAGTTTTGATCAGCAGATAAGTTAATTAAGAAAAATTAAAATAATGAAAACATGTTTCCATAGAATTGTAAAGATTTTTTTATTCAAATATCTGGAAGATACATGATCATTTAATTACTTGTTTACCTAGGCATGAGTATTTCTATTAACTTAAAAAGAAGGGGAATTTTATTATAAAATTATTAATTTAACTTGAAATAAAATACATTTCTATCAAAGATCCTAATAAAAAGAAATAAGATATGATGGCAATGTTTTTGACAGTGACTTACAGTTGATATTTGCATTATTAAATTGAAAAGTTAAAAAAAGGCTAAATTTAAACATGGTGTCAATTCCCGTATAGGTAATAACCCAAAAGTTGAAAAGTGCCATTTAAAGAATGAGGAAATGGTGGAAGGAAATATTTGTTGATTATCAAACGCTTACAAGATACACCCA
The DNA here is from genome assembly GCA_012654025.1 of Pachypsylla venusta. Taxonomy (NCBI): domain Eukaryota; kingdom Metazoa; phylum Arthropoda; class Insecta; order Hemiptera; family Aphalaridae; genus Pachypsylla; species Pachypsylla venusta. Next base: position 28,572,403 of record CM022885.1, on the reverse strand, counting down.
GTAACGGCGTGGTTTGTGTATAAGAAAATGTGAAATGAGAGGACGGCCGGGGTTGTCACATTATTTAATATTAGAAAATAAAAACACCAAAACACTCATCGAACCTGGAATACTTGGGACACAGGGGGTTATTGGAAACTATTGTGAAAAGTGAACTGGAGGAAAAATGAACAGGTGGAGGAGCAAACGTCTTGAATTTAGTGATAGTGGTAAGGTGAAAGCTGGCATATAATCTCTCAAAAATTAGATTTGGAAAGTATTATGAAGAGAAAAAAACACCCACAGGAAAATGAGAAAAATACCTCCTTGTTTCAAACTGATACCAACGAACAGATACTTCAAAAAGAACAAGAAGAAGCTAATCATCACAGGCCATAATTAAACATCTTTTCGTCGATGCTAATATCTAATAAACTTCTGATAAAAATACAAAATAAACTTCTGATAAATGGTGTCATCAAGATTTTTTATAATTTATTTAAATACGGCTTCAGTAATTAAATTGCTTCACCCAGCTGACCTCTAGTTTTATGGCTTGCTTCACCTAGCTGACCTCTATTTTTATGAAAAGGGGTGAATCGACGTACTGTAACCAATTAACCTCCAGTGGTTTTGATTTTATACCCTTTAAATTTATATCATACAGAATAGGATTGAAATTTTTGTGCTAAGTTTCGAAAAGTGATTCTTGGAGTCACAGAAAAGATATTTATGATGTACCTGATGCGTGGTTAAATGCCATACGATAAATAAATGGGTAAGAGTACCTAGATCAAGATCATTTATAAATAATAGGGTTTCGCTTTAGAAAATATTTTATGACTATAGGGGGTGCACAAAAGGCAAAAATATATTTCAAAAGATTCAGGTACCTATCTTAGGTTTTCTTAGAATATAGTTTATTTTTAGCAAAGTAAAGATAAGAATTAACTCGGGGATTTCAAATTCTAACCTTGACTTTATAAATTGATATTCCTAAACATTGCAATATCAAGGACGATCAGACAAAAAGGAATATAGCGGAATTGTAGATAGTTGAAATATTAATCAGAAGTTCCACTCGATGGCCAAATGATACCAAAATTTGATTTTGTATCCTTTAATTTAGATGACATAGTCCAGTCATTGTGTTACCAGCAGGCTATACCTGTTTCACTAGACGCCTCAAAGGCAATTCCAAAGGAAATCCTGCATTTTGGGGATAAAAGTAGGTTTGGTCAGTCCCCGGCCTATTAACTACATATCTACATAAAAACAGACAATCTAACAACATCATTGAACTCATCAATGTGATATAGTCAACTATACTAAATAACCTTGAGATTATGCGAAATGGAGAAATTGCGTTCCTGAACCTAAATACCGCTTGAGATGCAAAGTTAACAGACAGTACATAAAAGATCAGAAAGACATTCGTCTATAAAAATACTAAATAAAAATTGACATGCAAAATAAATAAAGACTGACTGTTAACAAGTATTGGAAAACAAATTGTTAACACGCGTGCATCAAAATTGATATGTTACAGAACTATTGCACCAATTTACCCATCAGTAGAGATTTGTTAGGTAAATTAGGTGAGAATTGAAAAAGCTACGAACCGGTAAAATTTGTGAAATTTCTTGATAGGGAAAAATAAAATTGTAGCATCAATTGAACAGTTTAACAGGAAAGCCATTTCACAATTTGTACTACAGTTTCACAAACACTTTTTTTAATGCATAAACAGAATTGAATAAAAATTACAGTCACTGATATCGAAAAAGTCCGTGTTGAGATTCGTTGAGTAAACAGGGTGAGGGTGAAGAGCTCAAGATAAAATTATTTTATTGGTATCAAAAGATAATTGATTAATAACGTTTACAGACTACCTACGCCTTATATTGCATTCCTTTTTGCATAATCTGCCTTTTAGTGCTGATTAGGTATACTCGTACTAATGCGACGAATTAACGGTGTAAATTCCAATTTACTTGACCTCTTCGATATAGGTAACCTTCATACAAATAGAAAATTTACTTCAGATAATGATCAGGTTCAATACTTTATCTGCTAATAGATGTCAGAATTTGTTGAAACTGTTTGTTTTTTGTAGACCTTTACCAAAAACGTGGTGAAAAAAAACCGACTCTGCATTAAATGACAAATTTTGCAAAACGAATGTGTGACTAAATGCATTTGAAAAATAAAGTAATAACTAATTAAACTGATACAAATAGGTTAATTTATAATTTACCGGTAAATACTGATATGATAAGAGATAGAATAATGATAAATTTAGGTTTGTTATCACTTACCATTGAAATTATTCCATTTGTCGAATCCTAGAAGAGCTTTTGAATTTTACAATTTATTTATTGTTTTTAATTCAATGAATATCTCTTATCAATAATTAAATATTCACAAACTGATAACACTGGAAATATTTATTATTTAACTACGAACAACTAATTTATTAAAAATAACGATTATATATAAAAAAAAAATAACGATGGAGAAATGTTAATTGATAAGAAAATAATTCTTACGCACTAATAAATAATTAATAAGCACATATAATTAATAAATATAAGATAATAAATAAAGTTCTAATAAAGAAAATTGAATAAATCACAGTTTAATTAATAATAATATTGATTACACTAAAATAAATAAATTACACAAAAATGTTAAATTAATATAAACACCAGAGAAAAAAAAGATAACAAATTAAATCCGGTAAACAAAAAGATAACTTGAAATATTTATATTTTCTTATGAAATTGTAAATCGTGTTTGTGACAAATTTAAAATCAAATTAGAGCACCGAATAATCCAAAATACCCTAATGTATTGATGAGTTTACTAAGAAAGTTTTTCAGATACTATCATCGTTTAGTGAGAGACGACAAGCTTCAACCAATAGAATCGTTGTATAAGATAGAAAAAGGGGAGGACTAATTTTAGATTATTATAAATTCTATGAGACTTGCGTCTCAACTGTTATTTTTCTTCTTCTGTATTTTAGTCTTTTAGATTTCCGTATCTGTTTTTCTTTGCAGATGAATTTTATGGACGGAGAGAGATGCCTTTTACTTTTTATATCGTTTTTCTTTGCAGGTCACAGGTTATTGAAATTACAAATCCCTTTTTCTTTACATCGATAATTTGAAAAAAAAAATGCTTTATCTACATTCGTATCGGCTTTTCTTTGCGGATACAAAGAATTTTTCTCTACAGACACCCAATTTTTATTTAGAGAGATGAGATTTTAGGATTTTTAATTTTCGTACGGAGGGATGATTCCACATTTTTATTTTCATATCTGATTTTATCGAAGAGATGTGTTTTGGACGGATGCTTATCACATTTTATATTTTCATAACTGTTCTTCTTTGCAGATACCTAACTTTTGTTCGGAAGTCTATCACATATTTCATTTTCTTTGTAGATACGCCTGATTCCCAGGGATACACATCACATTTTCAGATAACTTTATTCCGATAATGTAGAAAGAAAGAAGGATTCTCAAATACCAACAACTCATGGCGAATTGTTGCAAACCAATCCCTTGGCTGTTAACCTATGATGAAGAGATATGTGATACACATCACATTTTCAGATAACTTTATTCCGATAATGTAGAAAGAAAGAAGGATTCTCAAATACCAACAACTCATGGCGAATTGTTGCAAACCAGTCCCTTGGCTTTTAACCTATGATGAAGAGATATGTGATACACATCACATTTTCAGATAACTTTATTCCGATAATGTAGAAAGAAAGAAGGATTCTCAAATACCAACAACTCATGGCGAATTGTTGCAAACCAGTCCCTTGGCTGTTAACCTATGATGAAGAGATGATTTTAATTCACCTACTTTTTTCAAATGCCATCACGGCTAACACCATGAATGCATCAAGTTTGACTTATTTTTGTCCTGGTCGGAAATTCAAATTCTGCACCATGACAAATAGCAAATGAACAAGTTATATGTTTACAGAGAGTGCATAGTAATTGGGACGCGTTATAAAACTTTGGTATTCAGAATAATGAACCTTTGTAATCGTCACGAAAAAAAGAAATTACTTCCACTTAAAATTTAATATATTATGTTTCAAGGTACATAGAATCCAAAAATCGAATAAAAAAAAATCCGTTTGTCCGCCGTCCGCTGTGATAGGCACTTTTGCCACTTAGCGTTGACCGATTTGGATGAAATTTGCGTTTTTTACCGTTTTTTATAGGTTTTCAGTATCGCTGTCTAAAAAGAGAATTGTAAGATCTAGCTCTTAAAATTTGGTTTGTATGTCATATTTAGGTTCTCGGTATGCTTTATTTTTTTTATTTTTTTGGGGGGTGTATTTTTTTAAGCCAGTAATGTAATAAACGCAGGATAGGACAAAAAAGATAATTCGTAAAAAAATTATTGTAGGTGTGTGACTTTCTCCTTACTGTGTGAGTTAAATAACACAAATTGAAATGAGGTTTAGGGAATTAATGACGACTTAACAAAAATGGACATCGGTGATCTCATTCAAAAAAAAATTCTTTTAGGAGGGGCGGCGCAAGACTTCACAGGGTTCGGAGAAAAAAGGAAATCACCGGAAAAGTCTGAAAAGTGAATGTTGAATATTTGTGTAAAGTCAAAATGAATCGTCATAGGAATTTGGCCAAATACAAATTTGGATCGCGGAATAGAGAATGCTATTCCAGCTACATTCAATAATTGAATGAAAAAAGAAGAAAGACAAGGCAAAGAAAAACATGGATGAATGATGTGAAGGAATGGATTGGAATGATAACATTTAAGGAGGTGAAGAGACAGGCAGAATACAAAGTATAATAGAAAAAATTGATGAATTTTGACAGCCTTCTGGACAGAAGTCGTCACTCAATAAATGAACCCATCAAATTTTCTATTGACGTCTATTTTCTCCAGTGAAATTTTAATTAATCGATCCACCTGTTTGCTATTGAAGTTTCTAATTGTAATCATACAATTTTGGAGGCTAATAAATAATAATATTGGCGAGTTGCATTCTGTGTGTAGGGTGGATTCACTCGTAAATATGTCAGCCTCAAGCAAGGGCGGATCCAGAGGACAATTTGGGGGAACCCCAAAATTCTTGAATTTGCAGTGTGAAGAAGTAGTAATGGGGGTAATCTTTTGGGGGCTCTATCTCCAGAACTATTCACAAAGGAGGGAACTACCCCCCTCCGTGGATCCGCCACCGACCTCAGGTAACTTTTCACAATCCCTTTTCTTTTGTGGTAAGGCCCAACGGCCTGTTCACAATTTCTGTGTATCACAGCATTACTAAGATGTACTAAAACTCACTTCATTCATCTACCAATCGAGATTTTTTAACTCAGGCAATTCCTCCATCCCAATCGACAGGTAGGACTGGTTCACAATCTTAAGTATGATTTATTTTTCACTATAGAAGTTAGAAAGTCATATTTGAATTGGAAGAATTTGCGACTTCGGAAGGGATTTCTTCAAAGGTTAATTAATTGATTGATGAGTAATAATTAATCCATGATGAAAAAGAAGAAGCGTCTATGGCACGTTGAATAAATACACCAGTTCCCGTTCGATCACTGAAGTTAACCAACGTCCAGCGAGGTTCTTCCACGTGGGTTCGCACCCTCGTGATGCTGGTTTTTTTCCGGCCTAACCCAGGCTGGGTGAAGTCAATGTGGGTAGCTGGTTTGCAAGTTTCCAGCAAATAGCGGGTAACACTCTCGTCTCGGACGACCAATAAATGTAAATGAGAACTTAAACCAAATTAAAAAAAAAGAAAAAAAAAAAAAAAAAAGTTTTTTGGGTGAAGATCGCCAGGACTGTGGTGAGACTAAGAATGTATTAAAATCAATATCTGCACTTAAATTACGTAGGTTTCTAATGAACCCGCAAATTCCGACGGCTACCTCCCCCTCGAACACGTCATTTATATAACGAAAAACCACCTTGTATGAGGCTGTTTGAAATAAGTCAAACATAAAACACAAGGCAGAAGCAGGTGATAATTGTATGAAGAGGAAATGGACACAAAGATAATTAAACGACAATGAATAAATTATATCTCCACATTACCTACAGACTGACTAGAATGTTGTGCACGAGCTTATCACGTTACGAGTAGGTACCATTTTAATTTATACTAGTTTCTATTGTAATCGAACACCGAATTCATTAAGTCGAAGAGGTACGAGTACAACAAGGTACTCTCTAATTAAATTACTAGAAGTTCTGTCAAATGTAGACCTCACTCAATTTATATAAAATAATACAGAAAGCAAATGCAATTTTATTTTGTTACCTGTTTTTTTTTAATTTGGCTTAACGTATCTTTAATATCTATTGGTCATTCAAGACGGGGGTTTCACCCTCCATTCGCTGGAAACTTGCAAACCAGCTACCCACATTGACCTCACCTAGCCTGGGTTGGGCCGGAAAAATAGCCTGCATCACGAGGGCGCGAACCCACCTGGACACCCACATGGTACAACCTCGCTGAACGTTACTTAACTTCAGTGATCTAACGGAAACTGATGTATTCAACGTGCCATAGACCCTGGCTTGTTACTGACGTAATTATATTGCAGTGATAGTCATGGTTCTGGGGGTCCATGCCAATTATTAGTCACCAAGATTACATGTATGATGATAATTATAAACATTGGCATCAAGCGACAACTTCTTTAGGGCCGCTTTCTCAAATATCCGGTTACCATCGCAAGCGATGATGCCACTATTGATTGATGAGGATTCGGGTGGCTTATAATAAGGGATCTGTCCAAGGGCGTAGCCAGCATCTGGCGTAGGGGGGGGGCAGCTGAGATTTTCATGTCGGGAGGGGGGGGGGCGAAAAGGTAAATCGGTACTTATTTAATAATAAACCCCCAGGGGTAACTGATGATTCAGTTATTGGGGAGGGGCGACCCCAGGGCCTGTGATAAATATCGATAAAGGAAAGTGCCAAACCGGCGAAATTCAACTAGCAGGAGGAGTTTTACAATGGAAAAATATACGGAAAGCCGAAAAAAAAACAGATGGAACCTATACGTTTGTAACGTTTGTTAATTTTTTTGAATTTTCCCACCAAATTTACCAAATGCGATTCAACGATGCGACAAGTTTGCCACAGTTACATTTGATTGTTCACAGTGGGGCTGTTGGATTAGGGACAAAATGTGGCATTTATCGTATTTCGGTACTTGATGACTTTTTTGCTTCCAAAAATCATTTTATCTAGTGTAAATTTAAGTTGCCCCTTCCGTGCTGCATACTCTCGAGAATTTCTAGGGGGGGGGGCAGCTGCCCCCAGCTGCCCCCCTTCCTACGCCCATGGATCTGTCTTTCAAATTTCAAGTGCCTAGCTCAATACGTCCTAGACACTAATTAGCCAACTACAAATACATAATAAGTGTCATAAAAATCGGACAACGCATTAGCAGGAAGAGACTTATCACGTAACGAACAGACAAATAAATGGTTAAAAAAATTCTGGAGATAAAACTAGACCTCACTGCCTTCGGCCAACAACGCATAAGTTTATAAACTGGTAGATGCCCGTATGTTTGTATGCGCCCTCGTGTATTACCGTGGCTGTAGGGATACAAACTAAGATATGGTTTGGTTCATTCCCGGTCATTGTACCGTTCTTTGAGGATAACTCACTTTCGCTTTAAGTTTCAACTTCATTATAACATTACAAGTTATTCTCACAATCACTCCAATATGACTAAGCTTAAGCTACACTTAAACAATTCCCTTATAATGCTACCACTTTTCGCTATTACCATATAGCAACCGAATTGTCCTCTGGAGGCTGAGTTACCCTCAATCACAATACGAGCAAGCAGAAAAATTGAAAACCCTTAATCAAATGTTCGACCCGTCCAGTAATCGAACCCGGAATCTCCTTGTTGCAACCCGAGTGTGATGCGCACTCTACTATCCTTTAGATATTTATTTAAAACTGAACATTTCAGGTACAATAGTGATCGGTTCCATACATTGCCAACATACTTTACATGGATGTCTTATAATAACGTACAAAACTAGCAAAAAGTAAATTGTATGTACTTATTCTATATTCTGCATAGCTATCTATCAATTAGTTATCAATTTCACTTGAAAGTAAAGTTACACAATACCTATTAGAAAAACTTCAGTATGCTGTTCTCATAGACAATTTGCATATCTCAGAGTTCGCTTCGGCATAATTTAAATGATAATTAAATAGGACATTTCTAAATTTATCTATTGAGAACAAAAATAAAAGAAAATGTGCAATAGTATAATTCTGAATAAATTGTTATACTTCTGAAGCCTTAATTTCTTGCAATGAATTTATGACTTACTAACTTCGAAGAAGAACAATAAATCATACTTGAGATTGCGAGATGTTACTTGAGGACGATATCCTCACGGCGAGTTCTCTTCTTGAGTTTTAAAAATCTCTGAAAGCAACTCTGCAATCACACTACGAGTATTTACATATATAATATGTTCCTTCGGTGATTTTTGCTAGAGACTCATAAATGACATGTTCCGGGGTACCATGCCAATGATACTGTAAAGGCTAGTCCTTGTCCCTGAGGCACATCCACTCTATCTCCTCAAAAACTTTTTAATGTTATAAAGAACGAGCATATAACAGCATATGTCTTGAAAATATTGCCTTCGAGGTCATCCTCTGGATTTTTCCCTGTTAATTCTTTTTCTGCTGATGAATATGATCTGAAAATATGACCCATACTTTTGAATTTTCTTGGTTTAACGAAATTCACCAGCTGCCTTTTTTTAAGCTTAACGTCTCTAACATCTATGGTCAAGACGGGATTCAGCTGTGTATACTGTATAATCATCAATTTAGAGAATTTCATAATTTCTCTTTCCACTTTGACTTTGTCATTTTTCATTCACATTTCCGCCTTCAATTGTTCTTTTTCTTTTAATAACTTCATAGTCTGGATGTAGGACGACAAAATCGGTAACTTAGTTAGGACAGCAGTCAACAACTATCTGTGTTCGGAAACGATAGTGAAGTTTACTGTTAAATGAATTTGTAGCAGGAAAAATATTAATTTATCTACTCGTATTTAACTCTACGTTTTCACTCTGAGTGTTCAGAGTGAAAACAAAGGAACACTCAGAGTGAAAACGTAGAGTTTTCACTCTGAGTGTTCCTTTCGGAATTACAATGTCCAGTTTCCAAAAACATAGTTTGAAATATTTAAATTGATTAAATAGAATCCTTTCTGGACCTTTCAGAGAACATGTCTATAAACATTTGATTCAAAAAAGGGCTTAAAAGAAGGGACTGGTTAAGGATCAATTTTTACCACCAGCAAAGTTTTCAAGTTCATATTGGTTTTAGAAAAAGAAAATTATGTAAACCCAGTAGCTTTGCCATGTAACAGTCTTAAAAATTTTCTCTTTTGTGTATTAAATTTGTTAGAAATCTGAGCATGATGTCATGGTCTTTAGAGTACGAAATCTTATAAACTGTTCCCTAAAAAATTGTCTTTATCTCAGAAACTGAAGAAATTTATTATTACTCATGTCATGAGCCAACAAGCCATTTTTCTCATGTAGCCACCGAGGGGAACAAGCCAACTTCATTAGGTGACGGTCCTAAGACCGTGTAAATACAGAAGGTTTGGACTTAGGAAGGGTTTAGTTGAACCTCGAAATCCAGCCTTTAAAAAATTCAAACCAATGATGATACTTTGGATACTATGAGCAAGATAGGACTACCGCTCCAGGAAATAGATACAGCTAAAGAGAGCAGGCGACTCCAATTTTCGCCGATCTCCGTGGCCGAGTTGTTAAGAGCATTGACTGTTGGTCCGGAGATTGTGGGTTCGAATCCCGCCCGGAGCGAAAATTTTCTGATTGAAAAGCGGTTCCGGGGCATAACTTTTTTTTAAAAAAAAAAAGTTTAATTTTCTTTTCTTTTTTTAATAAAAAAAAAAAAAAAAAAAGGGCGACCCGAAATAGAATTGGGAAATGGTGAAGTTAAATAAGGAGATGTCATGAGCCAACGACTTTATAATTATACTAGCTCTTTGCGAACTTTCGATTTTTTCGAAGTTTAGCTAATGTGGAGCTACGTTGATTATCAGTATGTGAGTCAGTATAGCAACTGGGCTTTGTGATTTATAAGTATAGATTATGTTGAATTTGAATTTTTTTTGACGTTGATTTTATTCTTTTCCACTTGGTTATGACTGACAGTGCTGCGGAATTTCGAGAATCAACTAAACCCCAAATGCGTCCTAAATACGAAATTAAATTAAAAACCTTTTACCGTAATAGACAAAAACGATTCTTTTTTTAATTTTTGTTTTCTATGTACTTTGACAGTAAAACGTACAATTTTGAGGGGGTGTTAAAAAGATGTGGTTGTAAAACATAATTATTATACTTTCAAATATTTTCAATTGAATCTGAAATGTTTTGTACGATTGAAAAACTTTCTACTTTTTGTGTCTAGTATAGACGGATAAGTAAAATAAGAATAATGAATAATGTAGAGAGGAAATTGAGAGGGTGGTAACTGGCGCCAGGTATAAATTTAGAGGGGAAGGTAATAATAATAAGTCAAGAATAGAGGGGAAAGGTATCGTAGTGATAACTGAGCAGCCTTTTCCCCTGGTATACAGGATAGATGAAAATCTAAAAATGATACAAATAATTAAATGAGCCAGCATCTTTATTAAATGGGCAGCATTTATACTATCGAGAACGGGGTTGAAGATTCATCATAAGTAGTTCCATCATCGCGTCTGGTGATAACCAAATGTATCAGACGGCAGCTCAATATAAGTTGTTGTATTTTGCAGATTGTTGCTTAAGTTTTTAATTGTCTTCATACACACAAATACAACTAGTGTTGGAGACCAATAATAAAAAGCTTTGGTCCTCCAGAACAAAGTCAATCACTGCAATAAAACTACAACACTTAACCCAAACATACAGCAGAGTTACTTTCTGTGTTATTTCACACCATCAGCTCGGGTAGACTCCGAGGTCCAGGATGTCACACACAAGTAAAGTCTCAAAATCTCAAGTATGACCGATTTTTTACCATTAAGTTTGTCAGACATAATCGAAAAATATACTTCCTTCCAAGGACCATCAAAACACTTTTGGTAACCAACCTTATTTCAGTAACCAACGTACGTATTTCCATTACATTTCTTAAACCAGAATCTGAATATGTATAGAGCAGTTGATTTTGAGGGAATACAGATGCAGCATTGCCACTTCCAACAACAACTTTACTAGAAATCTAGTAACAGAAATTAATACCAAATACTAGAATAAGAAATTTCTCAAATTTTTATATGCACACCTACCCATCTGAAATATCTTAAATTTTATACCTGAGTAGAAATAGGTATAAGATAAGAAGTTCATTTTTCAGTTATTTAACGTATATTTAGCAGTCTTAGCGTGGAATCACCTTGCGCTAGAATTCATTAGATAAAGTTATTAACATGACCAGTATCAGATCTTAAGTCAATATTTTAACAGCAATCATCAATGGCAGCTGTTTATAACCAATTTAACGGTTAATTTCTTGTCTATTTTAATACGTGGCACGTGCTGTTAGGATATTAAGTGGTGATTTTATATACTATTCCTGATTTTTCAATTTGCTCGAATACTCGTAACTACCTCAGTAATATCTTTTCAGTGAGAATTATCCTCAATTTATATCTATATTTTTCACTAATATGATACACCTGCTTAGCGCCTTAGAGGTTTGACGGTTGAAAACAGTTCGACGATTTTGACTTCTGTTAATTTTCCAGTGGTTTGTATTCGATGTCTCATCCCGTTTGGCTCAACTTATAAATGCACACAAAAGTACATTCGCTTCATTATTATTATAGATAAGGTACAATAAATTATCTTCATTTTAATTAAATTGTTTTATAATAATACGATTTTGTTTGATACGGAACCCCATATTATGTATGTCAGCAGTCCTCCTGTTCTAGTGGGTATTGTGCGCTTGAGGGACCCCATCTCAATTCCTGGCGGGGTCTGAAAATTTTCGAGATTGATTTAGGGGTTCACTCAGCCTCGTAAGGACGATTGAGTAGCTACTTAATGTGAGTAGCAACCAATGGTGGCATTATCAGAATAAAAAGATTTGGTTTATTAGAATTTTGAAGAGAACAATAGAGGCTCTAAGTACTTTTAAATCTTTGAATAACATGTTAATTATAATTGTTAAAAAATATTAACTTTTAAAATAAATTAAAACAAAACACTTACCAAAAACACTATTTATAATTATTTTTGAAGAAACTAGTTTCGAATCATTCGATTCATCATCAGTCTAGTCGAGTCTAAAGATGGAAGTTGACGTATCTAAAGATAGAGAATCAACTTATATCCTTAGACTCGACTAGACTGATGATGAATCGAATGATTCGAAACTAGTTGCTTCATAAATAATTATAAATAGTGTCTTTGTTGTTAAGTGTTTTGTTTTAATTTAATTTAAAAGCTCTAAGTACTGATTTGTTACCCAAAAGAATTGAAGTGGCCGTTGAGCCTTACCTTGGGGTCTATATTTACTTTTTCTATCTTATATTGTACAAGTCTGGAATCCACTTGAATTTTTATGGTTCGAGGTGGACACTATTTTTTTTAATAATAACTTTTCAACAGCTTTCATTACACTCTGTATGCAAAAGTTACAGCAGATAGAGTATGAATCATCCATCTCCATCTATGACCCTCTGAAACACGACAGTCATTATAATTATAATATTCTTGCTAAAAATGCTTCATATTTACATAACAGCCAACTCGTAGTCATGACAATCAAAGAAAAAACATCTTTTGTTTTGCTGACGCAGAGTCCTTTTATAAAAATGACATCAACACAGAGCTTGCAATCTATTGATATGATTCACTAACTTCCTAAGAAAAACAGATCATAAATTTGAGAAGCTACTAAACTTGTGGGTAAAATCGAAATGATCTGTGGCCTATCTCAGCTGATAGTGTAAAATAAGATAAAAGAAAGGAACTCTACAGTATCAATAGCTTTTTATAACTCATTTTCTCCTACAACAGGCGGAATATTATTATAATGAAGTTTTCAGTTTGATGCTTCTCAAGGATTTTGAGGAACTGCATAATCGAGATCATTAATTCACTAAGCCGATAACACACAAGCATGGTAAAAAAAAAAAAAAAAAAAAAAAAAATTTTNAAAAAAAAAAAAAAAAAAAAAAAAAAAAAAAAAAAGAATTTTAGTGGAAAAGAATGAAAAGATTATAATACTCGATAGAACATCAATATTCTTTATTTTTTTCACCCTTTCAAACATTTTGGTTGTGATTTAGACAAGGAGGACCCAAACCCTGTAGGTTCTAACAAGCAGTGAAATAATTTTAAAAAATCGAATTTGATTTCCTTTTTATATAGTTGTTAATTGCTGAAATGTTTCCCGATTGAATATAAGGTGGATCTGAATTCAAAAATACTATCTATATTTTTAGTGGATGTGCTAAAACGCAAACTATCTTATACCTAATGTGAGATAGGTAGATTCAGTAATCATCTATCAACATTCTAACACTGCCCGGCCACTCTGGTCTCTTTTATTTATGATTTTTCCTATTTTGACTTAAGTGTTTTCTAATGTTTGTAGCAGTAATAACAGCAATTGACCAATGTCAAATCACTATTGAAATTTCGACAAGTCGGCGTCGCGATGTTAAGATATAATCAGTCGTTTGGTGTCAAGTATCAGAATTTTGCTGACTGGGTAACCCAGAGATGTTAAGTGAAGTGAACATCATTTGTTGTGATACTGATAGTGTTTGGTGAGAGTAGATGAACCTCAAGTTGTCCTGAGAATGATGATCCCTAGAATGATGATCCTTTGTTCATATTTGTCCTATCTTATTATTATCAATTGTTTTTAATTAATTACCCTTGTCATTTCTGATCACTCCTGTCAAATTCATTTTTCCAACACACATATTGGAGAAGAAAAATTTCCTCTCTCGACAATCTGTTCATTTTGGACTTGGCATTCCTTATCCCCAAAGACAACAAAGTCGAAAATTTCATTGTCTCCCTAAAATGAATGGCCAAATGCAATCAAAATAAACGTTATCCAATCATGAATTAATTGTTAAAAAAGGTATTAATAATATTCAGTAAGGAGAATAGATAGTCCAGTTTCAAAAACCAACCAAAATAACGTTTTTGAGCAATCAACATCAACCCAAAACGTTACAGACCTCTGCGTCTTCGAGGTTACAAACGACCATCTAAAGTTCCAGGTAAAATCATAAATAAGAAAAAGAGACTTGACTAAGAAGAAGAGAACGAAGAAAGATCGTTACGATTATTTAAGTTTGGGTTTTTGTCCAGTTCAGATTATTGGTCAAATTTAGATCAAATTTTTGTACCTGAAAAATATAGACTCTTTTAAATGTCCGTTAAAGATCTTCTGCATTTCTTAATAAAAGACATTTGAGGGTCAGTCCTGAATAAAAGTAAAACAATTACACTTTGATAAGAGTAAAGGTACGAGTACCTTTTTTATTTATGGACGTTGTATGTTAATTTACATAATCTTCAATCATTGATAGCTGAACCATTGGCTATTTATTTTTTACCTGAAAAATTATTTAAATGTGAATATATGAAAATAGATATCTTATAAATAAGTTTATAATTATTGGGGATGCACACAGAATGAGGAGAAATTAAAGTGTATGTACTTATTACTTATTTGTGCTTTAAATTGTTTTGAACAAAGAACCTCGCAATGAACTTTTGATGCTGAAGAAAAAGAGCTTAATATAGACTTTTGAAGTGTATGTGAGAGATTATAGTTTGTATCATTTAATTATTTACCTATAAATTACATGAAAAATATAATAATTATTATTCGCAAAATTAACTGAGTGTCTATTAAAGAAGCTAAATAATATGATGGCAATGAAAAGGACCCATTTTTTTGAATGCATAAGATATTTGAAATCTGTACTATGTTATAAAATAAAACACTTTGATTTGGTTGAAACTCTTAATACTTTCATGCTGTACATCAGTACAACCTATACTTTCATTTTGAAACTCTAATTATTAGGTTTCTATATATTTTGCTTATTCCATCCTAACATTTGCGTACAAATATTGGACATTTCATCTTTTTGCTAAAGTCTTATGTTTAAAATTACCATGAAAGATGGATCCACCTGTGACAATAAGCCGAAAATTTGGGAAACTCAGTATTGAATTCTAAAACATTATCAGAAGCGAAACATTGGTAATCTAATATGCATCCTTGATTTTGAATCCTTTTTATCAATGGGTTATCTATCCTTAGTCAAAAGAAAAATTAGATCATCTGAGTTTTTTTAAAAAGGAATGTATACTATATCCAATACAGGGTGATTTACACTTCAATAGCAGAAGTTTTTTAAGACATTATCCTAGGATTTAACATTATCCTAGGATTTAACATTAGTTCTTCCAAGCGTTTGACGGTCGTAAAAGGAAACTAATGAGCAGATCAAAAATTAGCATTAATTACCTCCGTATGCAGCAGGCAGCAGTAAATCATTGTATTATTTGGTACGGTGGCATGTATAAATTACAAAATTTATGTTTACGATCCGTTTTTCGACGGCTATCCAAAAAAAAGGAAAAAACTTTGAAAAAATCTAATTTGGTACAAAAACGTTAACAGAAAGACCTCAAAGAAATTTTTCTTTGTTTTTTTTTCCTTTTACTCAAAGAAAAAAATCAATGTCATTATCAGCCTCAAAGGCCAAATAAAAGTTTTGTGGCTGTTGCGTTACAAAATTAGTAATTTCCATCTATTAATTGAGTTCCCTGGAGATTTACGTTAATTTATGATATGGGCATACAAGTGTTCTTAAAATACCTCTTTCCCTTTTATAACAGAGTTGTGAGTTACCCTGTACTATCATATTTTCACATGATTACATTTCTATTCATTGCGGAAGCTCAGGTATAAATATTTTTTTTTTTTTTTTTTTTAAGAAAAAGAAAAGAGTTAACAGCAAAATAAAAGGGGTCAATCTGTTTTACCTGAGCACAAGAAAAAAGAAATAGTTGCATGACCTCCTCGCGACTACCTGCTACTTCTCCTATTTAGAGCATCACTATTGTAAAAAACATCATTTTCCTTCCTTCTTTCTTTGGATGACCGTTTCTAAAAAAAATATAAAAATATTTAAAAAATACCCTAATCATGACTTTCCATAACGGTCATATTGCTATTAAAACTGGATCAATGAATCTGACAAATGAATACCTTAAAATATTGAAAAATGTAACCTCTGTTTTCTTTTGTTGACCTCGTAAAATACAGATAAATTGGAAACAAAATATTACGAGTTCTTCTGTTTGACCGTTTCTTGCTTTCTTATCTTCTCCTATTCGTGTTTCTTTTTTCTTTTCAATTCGTTCTTTAATTTAGTAAGACCTGCAAACTTAGAAACATCAATGACTCCTAAGATAATCCAATAATATATGAAAATAACAAAAATATTGCTGTTATAACTGGGCCAAATTTAAATTTTTTTCGTTGTATTTCCTTGGTTATCGCAATTTCTTCATCTCTGTATATATATATATATTTTTTTTTGTCTCTTCTTGTCTCTTTGCATAAAAAATGTTTAATAATTTTCGGCTTGCACCAAGGAAGTAACGGGTACAAATCCTGGTCGGATCGAAAATTTGAGAAAGAGTTATTTCGAGTCATTTTTTGCATAAAAAGTTTAGTTAAATCATAACTAGGTACCTATAATGAATTTTAAATTGCTGTTTTTTTTATTATTATTATTTTATTTATTTTAAATGCTGATGGATAGTGTTCAAAGAAGTTTTATCACTTCTTTATTTTCAAAACAGAATATTTTATCTTAAAAGGAATATTATTAAAAAATACCACGTTCCAACCACTATTCCAAAAAAAAAATATTATTGCAGCCAAGTTCATTATTGCTGTTTTCAACCCACACTGAAATTTGCTATTGCACTTTATTCTCAATACTCTTAATCTAATGCCAACTTAACATTTGGAGGCTTTTCTTCAAATTTCCTCAGCGTAGATTCGTAAAATTAACGAATTGTACTTGCCTTGCCTTGAAAAAAATGCCTCAGAATAATCTGTCAGTACTGTGGGCTCAAACCGCCGACTCTCGGCACGAAACTCCCTATTTTTATGCTTAATCAACTGAGAATATTAGGTCATTCAAATCGTAAAAGACTATAATGGTAATTAATTTACAAACTGGCCAAATGTAAAGTCTTCGGAGCTTTCTCATTTCTCGGATTTGTTACATAAAACATAATTTTCGCAATAATCCTTTTTGGAATGTAGAAATAGAGGTATTCTAGGAGCTTCTAAGCCGAATGAAATTTAAGTTTTTATAAACTTGAGATACACACAGCAATCAGTGAACACCTACGCTGATAATGTTGAACCAATCACACTGGCTAATCCTTCAAACATTAATTTCACAAAATATGTTTTCTAATCTTTTCACCTTTATTTAAAAGATATTTTAAGGTTTGACCTCTCGTAATAACATTGCTTTCTAATGGTCCGTAAGGAGCAAGATAAAGATTTGTTTAATAACATGGTCACCCTATAATATGGAATGAAATTAAATGATTTTTTCAAATATTCCTCTATTCTAGAGAGATAGTTGTTTAGAAAGAGATAATGTTGGGTCACGTAATAATGTCAGATATAGGGTTTGCAAAAAGATTGCAGTTCACTGTACTTTACATGTTTCTTTTTGAAATATCTTCCCATCAAATACATTACCTCATATTACTCGATACATAGAAGCAAAACTACTAAAACGTTTCCTAAATTTTACGGATGGGGGGGGGGGGTGGGCGTAGGAAGGGGGGGGNGGAGTAGGTTAGAATAGATTACAAAAAAAACCTTATATTACGAATATAAATATATGTTTACAAAGAAGATTATGTAGCTTGGAGAAAAGCCTTGTAATCCTGTAACACAACGGACATAGTAAATATTAATGAAATTTTGAGTTTCTGGAAATCCCTGATGCAACTGTCTTTCAAGTTTTCAAAATCTTTTGATGAACCCTAGAAAAGTGAGGTCTTTTTTGAAACTATTCTACTTTATTGTATGCTAATACACACCACGTTTCTATCTAGCCTGCTTCTATATTATTGATATTTTATTGGCATACACAAGTCTTGTTTTATTGTATCTCTTGAGAGACAATTCAATAATCAGCTCTTGTGTATGAGTGTCACATCTCTTCTCTGAGTAATAAAATGATGGCAATCATGATTGAGATTCAGACTGATAGCTCATGCTGATGAACCGTTAAATGAGACTGTTGCTACTGTTTGTGAACAATTAACCGCGAGACTGTTAAACATATAAGATAAAAATACCTTTCTATTGAGAGAAATCTTGCGGTCAACATTGAAAGCATATTCAGAATGTTTCCTTTGTCACATTTTTTACAGGTTTTTTTTTTTTTTTTTTTTTTTTTTTTTGGATGATCAGAGTTATTTCCGAAAACGGTTTTAAAATATAAATTTATAAATCAGAAATATGAGTGTACCTATATGGTAAGGGTTGTCTCTTCCAATACCACAACACAGCACAAACAGTAGCAGATAGCGAAAAATTTATGTGAATGGACCACCCCAAAATCATGGTCTACGACCCAGGAAAATTATCAGAACTAAAATGTCAAGTCGTTTTTGAGTTACGGTCAAATTTCTAATTTATTAACTAAAATCCGAAAGTCACGGTCGGATATCTTAAATTTTGTCGCGACAACATATCAACTCAAAGCGAGAAAGTTTTAGGTGTTCTTCAAAGGTATGGCCAGCCATTCCAGAATTACGAGTTCGAAACAATATTCTTTCTATTGTGTTTTTGTGTTAAGACTGTGTTGTCAAAAGGGTAACTTATTACACTTCCTGGCGGGTTTGGAGAAATACTACTACTACTGCAGATTAAATTATTTTTCTGGAGACCTATTTTGACCTCATAAATTTTACTTCTCTCGGACACTAAACGAGTATAGTTATAAATAATAATAATAATTGTAATGTGTTTAAAACCAACAATTACTGGAAAGAATTACTAAAAGCACATGAACATAAGAGGTGCTCTTTTAGCATTAGCCGGCTAATATAATTTTTAATTTCCTATGAACATTTATCAAGAACATCTTCTGTGTGCATTGCACTCACTACAAACGATGTACTTATGTTGCCGATGGTAATCTGGACATAGACAATCCTGCTTTTAGTTGAACAGGAATCATGTATTTCTTGATTTCAGGGGTAATATTCTCCAATGTTAACATATGTATTTAGATCGGATGTCCAAGGGCAATCCAACATTCTTGTTTAAATATGTGAAAAAAAAATCATAATATTATACAATTGTGCTTGTCAGAAAAAAGGAAGAAAATAATTGTTCTTACTTTTTTATCAAAACTCGTCTTATGATATCCAAGTCAAAAAAATTATAACAAAAAACAAGGCAATGCTCGGATAAAAGGAAATGTAGGTATTATGATCAAAAGCAAGTGTATCTCGCCTCGGTCTGTGGAGATCAAACAGGTTTGGTTTCCTTCAGAATCCAGCTTCTGTCTCACCGGAAGATTCCTCCGTGTGTAGTCGAGTGAACATTAACGAACTTCTCAAACCAACTTAATTAACACTAAACTTACTCATCATATCTCTACTCGTAGCGTCCTTCAGATCTTCGCTCCTCATTCATATTTCATATTATTTTCTAATGTATAATTGTAATAAACCATGAATGCCTGCAATGCATGATACATGTCTGATTCACTATCTTTTAAAAAACAACGAGAGCCTGCAAGTAAATAAAAATTTACATTCCCACTGGTGCAAAGATGTAGACTCTCTTTAGAAAACTCATGCTGTAATCAAAAGTACATTTAACTTTTATCTTCCCAGTATAGAGAGTGTATTTAATATAAAATGAACATGGATCTGGTGCATCCAGTTCCAGAAAATGAAAATAATTTTTAATAGTCCGGGAGCTAGCCTGGCTTGTCCTACCTCATAAGCAGCAGAAGGATCACATAGCAGATACAGAAGAGCTCACTGTATAGGTGCATAAAAGTCTTTGTCTGGCAAGTTTTGTGGGTGACTTTAGCCTCCACGAGCTTTCAAAGTTCGAAAATTTTGGCAAAAATTACCTCATAAGCAGCAGGGATAATTTTTGCGTCAAAATGACGTACTCTGTGAGCTGTTTCCAAAAATACCTCGACTGACTAATTTTTTGGGTGATTTACCCGAACCTGACTGAAAAGTTTGAAATTTTTGAAAATATTACATCATAAGCCAGAGGGAAAATTTTTGCGCCAAAATGACGAACTAGGTAGCTGTTTCCAAAAATACCTCACCTCACTTAATTTTTGGGTGATTAACCCGAACCTGAATTTAAAAATGGCGAATTTTGAAAGAAATATGTAACAAGAAGCATGAAATTTGTTTGGACGTACTAAGTTAGCTGTTTCCAAAAATACCCCGCCTGACAAATATTTCGAGTGATTTGTCCGTGCCAGAATAGTTTCAATAGATTTAACACTGGTGTATCCCGTTCTTCGCCATTTGTTGCAGACATGATACTTTCTCCCTTTGAGTTGATAAATAATGTTACTTGGTGCATTTGACTTAAAAATTAGCCGAAACAATTTCTTGGGGTTCCAGCTCTTCAGGTCCATTCCATATTTTTTCGATATTTCTTAACAAGCACATCCACATAAACTAGACTCTCTGTTTCTTCTTTAGACCTACGACCTGACGGTGTCTCCACGTTAAGATTTGGAAGCTGTCAGCTGTTGAAGTCGTTCTTTGGTGGTGATAGTATTTAAATTATATAGATATGTCAGTTTGTCGCTTTTGACTTTCTCTTTGGTCATAATTCTCCATTAAATTTGACTGCATTCAGCTATTGACGTTGCTCTTTGGGTTGATGTTGCGCTGTCATTTTATCTTCACATTTTATCGATTTCGCTGCCTTATTCCATTTACGTTGGTCTTTGGTCGTCATAATATATCAAATAGATTTGGCAGCCTTCTTTTGTTTACGTTGCTCTTTGGTCGTCATATTATATTATCTCCGGTTGCATTTAATTGAAATACCAAAGAACAATGTCTGTAATGTTATGACCAAAAGGCAAGAGACGAGGGCTGCAAAATCTAATTGAAATAATATTATTACCAAAGAGTAATGTCAACAGCTGTAATTTGCCAGATGTAATTTAAATAATATCACCACCAAATCATTTGCTGAATTTCTTACAAAAGTGTTTTTCTTGAGGGAACGTCAGGCCACAGGCTCAAATAAGGATGTGAAAGTCTGGTTTATTTAGAGTATAAATACAACTTGTCGGACCATCTTCACCAACATATCAACATCTGAATGTATATCTAATGTCAGACGTATTCAAACTTTTCAGTCTGGTACAGGTAAATCACCCAAAATGTTCATCAGGCTACCAGATCTAAATAATTTTAAATAATATCACACCACTAAAGAACGACGTCAGGGTTTGCATAAAAAACACTGTTTAAAACGTTTTAAACCACAGAATGACCATCAATGTTCTGTGTTTTAACATAAAAGTTACTCTCTAAAATACAATTTCACTTCTGAAATATGCAAGTTTTTTTGTACAAAATTATGGAAAATCGATATTGGGGGGGTTTTTTTTTTATTCAACGTGTTGAGTAGAGAAATGAAATCAGATGATGTCGTCATATAGAAAGAGTAAGCAAATAGGAACCAATTACAATGAGAGTGAGAGAGAAAGAGATACACCACTTTACTCACCGCCGGCGCCGTTGAGTTTGGCAAATAAAAACAACTCACGGATATAACTATCGATATCAATGTGGGAGTTTTTTTCCACCAAACTCAACGTCGTTCATTGAAATATCAGGTGATGACGGCATTGACTTCATGCCTGTTGTTGTTCAACACCTCGCTAGACATTTAGCAGCCACCAAATGACCGTTACAAAATATTTTTTCTAAGCAAATTGTCCTCCTCGTTAGGGAATAATTTTATAGTGCAAGTCATGGTATAAAGGACAAGGTAGGACACATGCAAAACCAAAACTCGTCCTCTTCTGCGCATAACGTCATCCGGGTTTCTCGTAAGAGGAGGTACCATTCGAGATAAAAAAAAAACATAGTCTTTAAAACAGCTAAAACAAAACCTGTTTTAAACAGGTGTTTAAAACAAAATGTTTAAAACAACCACTATATTTAAAACAGTGTTTTATACACTTGTTTAAAACAGTTTGTTTTAAACATGCCAACCCTGAACGACGTTAATCCGAAGTCTTCCAAAACTTCACGTGGAAACTACATCAGGTCCATCAGTCTTTTTTGTTTTTTGCTTAACGTCTCTAACATCTATTCGTCATTCTAAACTTTACCTTCCATTCCCTGTAAACTTACAAACCAGCTACCCACATTGATCTCACCCAGCCTGGGTTGGGCCGGAAAAAGCCAGTATACACTACGTAAAACCTCGCTGGACGTTTCTTAACTTCGGTGATGTTATGGGGACTGTCGTGTGCAACGTACCATAGACGATGGCTGGCTGTAAGTCTAAATTAGGCCTCAAATCAGAGAGTCTAGTTTATTTAGAGCAGAATTTCACAAAAATATCGTCCCTTTAAGGCCTCAAATTAATTTCAGGAGCAAATTCCGTGTTAATTACCCTAAAAAAGTGATGGGAGCGAATTGTTGTCTTATTTTCTTCTCTAGTATATGTGGATGCTTGTCCAGAATTGTAAGAGATATCGAAAAAATAAGACCTGGACTTCATGGGCCGGTATCCCAAGAAATTGTTTTGAGTGGAGTAGGTAAAGTCTAATTGTTAAATCAAATGCACAAATTCCATGCCATCTGGTTATAACGACCAGATAGCATGAAATTTGTAACATTATTAAATGTTTTAAAAAAAATTACACAAATGATGAAAGAGAAAGTGAAAAATTAAAACTGAACCATAACGTACACTGTAAGTGTCCAATCTATTGAAACTTTGCTGTTTGGTACGGATAAATCACCTGAAATATTTGTCATGCGGGGTCCTTTTGGAAACAGCTCATCTAGTACGTCATATTGACCCAAACATATTTCATGCTTCTTACAACGTATTTTTTTTTTATTTATTTTTTTTTTTTTTTCAAAATTCGCTATTTTTAAAGGTGTCCGGTTCGGGTAAGTCACCCAAAAAATTTGTCAGGCGAGGTATTTTTTTGGAAACTCAACTAGTACGTCATTTCAATGAAAATTTTCCCTGCTGCTTATGATGTAATTTTTTCAAAAATTTCAAACTTTTCAGTCAGGTTCGGGTAAATCACCCAAAAAATTAGTCAGTCGAGGTATTTTTGGAAACAGCTCACTTAGTACGTCAATTCGGCGTAAATATTTTCCCTGCTGCTTATGAGGTATTTTTTTTCAAAATTCGCCATTTTTAAATTTGTCAGGTTCGGGTAAATCACCCAAAAAATTCGTCATGCGAGGTATTTTTGGAAACAGCTCACAGAGTACGTCATTTTGACGCAAAAATTATCCCTGCTGCTTATGAGGTAATTTTTGCCAAAATTTTCGAACTTTGAAAGCTCGTGGAGGCTAAAGTCACCCAAAAAACTTGCCAGACAAAGACTTTTATGCACCTATACAGTGAGCTCTTCTGTATTATGAGGTAGGACAAGCCAGGCTAGCTCCCGGACTATAAAGAATCTTCCGTTTCAAATCAACTTATCCTTCCACTCTGACTTTTTTGGATTGTGTAATTGAAAATGGACAAGGATATATTCCAAGACAGCTGATGGTAAAAAATAACAAATGAATATTGTCATTTTTCTTATATTCCTTGTTAATTTTTAGTGTCAAAATTTTTAAAAAATGGGTACAATGGTTATTTTGGTTAGTTCTCCTCTTCATGGGCAATACCAGCATCACTATTGATCTCACTATGATTTATAAAATCAATTTAAAACTATTATGTTACTTGTAAAAATATGTATATAAAGGTTCGTTTTTTTGATGTCTTTTAAAAGGCGTTAGATAGAAACAAATAAAATGGCAAAAAAAGAAAATTAGTTTTCTTCTTCCCTAATTGTTAAAATTTTAGTCTACCTATTAGGATTTTTCTTCTAATGTATTCTTGAATCATGAGTTTTTCATGATAATTATCTTGTTTAAACGTCATTGAATTTTAATGATGAAATGAATTTTTAATATATATATTTAATTAATTAATATTGAAGTCCCACAGTATCAACACTTGAGAATTGTTTCAAGATATTAATCACTTACTGTATCTTCTTTACCTTATTGATCACAAAACCTACACAGGAAAAAAATAGAAGGACTTGAACAACTCACTCGTAATGTTTCCTTCAGATGTAAATTGTACGAATGAGCCGTTGCTTCCCTGCGTTCTCAAGATTGTAATGAATATTTAATTCATTTTTCTAATCTTTCACGGCCTAATGGCTCATAGTATCGGGAAGTTACATTATTAAGGTACAAGATCATTTTTTTTTTTTTTAGTTTGCATGCAAGATACTAGTCAAATATATTGACTTTGTCTCACTTGAATGCCATTTTTTTAGCTAAGTGTACAGCTCTGCATTGTTTTTTTTCCCCTAAGATTTCTGGATCATCGACAAAAAAATCAATTGTTATTATAAAAAAGGATTTCTGTGCGGGACACAGGATAGAAAGTAGCTTATGTGACACTATAACAAAAAATACGTCGAAGTTGTTTTGGACCATTATCTTACTTAGACTTGGCCTATAAAGAAGTAACATTGCAATTTCTCAATGATACTCTTCATAATATACTCCTTCCTGAGAATCAAAAATAAGAAGAAAAAAATCAGTTGAAACACTAATATCTGCGGATGATACAATAATAATTTCCTTAAACAGTCCTCCTAGTGTAGTGGGTATCACAGTGGCATTACACTTGGGGAGCGGGGTCGGAATTATTTGAATTTGTGCATGTGATTTCGGGTTGCACTCAGCCTCGTTGGACGATTGAGTAACTGCTTTAAAGTGAGTAGCAACCAGTGGCGACATTGCCAAAGTAAAAATATTTGGTAGAAGATTGAAGAGATTATTAGTATATGAGGCTCTCAGTAATTCTGTGATATGCACTAAAATCATAAAGAGGCTGTTGGGCTTCACCACAAATAAATTCTACATTTTATCAAAAAAATAAAATAATAATAATCATATAATACACGGGGGAAAAGATAAGGTCCGAAATTTCTAAGAATGAGCTAAGAACGTTTAAGTTCTCTCACGCAGGAAGGTAAGAATTCGTTGAAATTTACATTTTTATATGTACTTTCTGTCAGTGAAAGAAAGACTATGGATTTGAAGAATTCATATTTTCTTTTGTAGAAAAAAACTAAATTATAAAAAAGAATCATAAAAGTAGCAGTCCTTTTATTCATCTAACAGCAACACACAACTTCTATTCAAAACTTAAGCTCCTGCCTTTTCCTATCTGATCGATGCAGCGTCTCTGTTTACTATAAAAATATTACCATGGCAACTTCAATTCATAAAAACTAACATCTACTTCAATCTAAATGCCAATAATGTTTTGAACTTCTCAAAAATAATAATAATAAAAAAAAACGAGCTACGTAGATAATAGTGTTCAACAGCAAAGTACTACCTTATCAAACACGTCAAAATCTATTCAGGGGGAAGGGTTGAAGGAAATAAGCAATTAACGAAAATTTCAATTAGGAGGAGACAAAGGTGTTTTCTTTAATGAACACCAAGGTTTGTAACCTGGAAATAAAAATTCTGTAGAAGTTTGTGGAGAGAGTCACACAAGTAGGAAATGCTTTTTGAATTGTCAATTTAATATTATTGGAAAAGGGAATCTCCAAATAAATGGGAAATGAGGATTCTTACACCGCGTTCCCCCAACACAGAGCGTTTTTTGTGAGCCGTGTAGCAGTTGTGGCACATAATTTAAATTGGAGTGTTCCCATTACGTACGTCTTATCACTGAAAACGTGGCGGCAAAATAAACGTCACGACAAAAATAAAAGCTGATCCATTCGCATGTGTAATTAATCCCATTTCACATTTGTCTTTCCTCTCAGTTTTAGTGCGCTTTGAAATTTTGTAAGAAGATTGATAACGTTTGAATCTGATGATTCCATGATTGCTTTACAAGGGATCGCAATGCTGTGGTTTTAGTTGATATCTACAGGGTTAATAAAAGGGAGGTTACTCCCGACTTATCCCGTCTACGACCGGTACGAGATTTAAAAAATATTTTTAAATCCCCCATCGATCCAAAAAGTATTATTATTTTCTTATTTTCTACTGAAATAGCCTCAGTATGTTCGGTAAATTCGAAACCTGGAGGCAAGGCGGTTCGAATCCAGCCTTAAAAATGTGACAAGCTTAACACAAATTTGAAGGCTGTGATTTACTAAAATTGAATCTACTTTTATTTTATTTGTTTATTTGATCAGGTTGGGGCTTACAAATAATTGGTCCTGTAGTTGTAGTCATGTGTAAAATATTTCTTTGAAACAGACAGACAATAAAAATAGAGATTTGGGGAGAAAGACAAATAATATTTGAGAAAGCCGATTCGGATGTTGTCCATTCGCTGGGTCATTCTTTTATTAGTTTCATTAGTAGGGATCAGAAGATAAAATTACTTATATAAGTTCGAAGAGCACAGAGATAGTAAAGCAGAGGAAAAAAACACTCTAGAATTCCACTTACTCGTACTCATTTCGGTTTGTTTCTTCCATTGGTTGTCATGGAGAACTTTTCATGGCAGAGTAAAAGGAACTTCAATTTTCTAAAACAATTATTGTTAATAGGAAAATACAGCAGTCTTCATTGATAATGAATTATTAAAATAGGTTTTGCATTTCAAATGACTCAGTTTGAAAACAGCCATTTCCTCTTAATATGCAAAGGGGATAAGATGGTATTGATTTTAATTTTTCTGATTGTTTCTTCATATGTACTTGTCTATTTTAAGTTTGCCACCACTCGTAGTGTGGTGGGTATAGTTTCAGCGCGGCAATATTTGTCTTCAAATGCATTTATTCACAGTGATTTGTAAAAAAATGTTAATTTGAAGTTATGGTCTCAGTGTGAATACAAATGTCTATTTCAAGGTTTCTTTTTAGAATTTTGAAACCTATAATTACAAATACCTAAGCGTCTATGCGTCACAATCAACGTACTTAACTGGCGTTGGCTAAATCTAGAAACTTGAAATTTGGAACACAGCTTTGAAAAAATTGAAAGTTCAACCGAAAATGACTTATCGCAAAAAACGACGCTTTTTAGTGATAAAATAGGGCCCAAATGGTAAGCGAGAGCCAAAAATTTTCGAGAATGGATCCTAAACCATACCCAATAATACCTATGAGATCATTAAAATACAGAGCTCAATATATTATAGGAGGAGTCAAATGAAGATATAGTATTATATTATCTACCTTATTATGGTTTTACTTGACATTGTATCCCAATTTAACAAAATTATTATAGGAGCGGTAAAAGCTATTCAATTAAAATTTTCTTAGCAAGTAACTAAAAAAATATCTCACAGCATTACAATAATGAATCAAAAAATATTTTCCATACGGAAAACCATTATATCACTTGAGCAATTTTTCGTGTAACGCATTGTAGATTCTTAAGGGTGCTCTTGAATTAAGAGGTCAGAGCCCACCCAGACTTGTTTGTTATGCACGCACTCAAAAAGAATCTTAGTGCAGTCTAATTTTTGTTATTAGACAGTATTAGGTAGGTGTGAAAAGTTTTGTTTTGTGCAAACAATATGATATGTCGAGTCAGATAGGTATAATAGCCAAACGATCAATGAACCATAAGTAACAATATTCGAATCAGCAAAAATATTTCAAATGTTTATTTTCCCGAAAAGAAATACGTAGGTTATAAACTATTGAGTGCAGAGTATTTAAACTTCTAAAATATTAACGAATAGGTAATTGTCTTTCTGTTTAAATGAGGTAACAATTTTGCCGTTGTCTGTCTATATCATTCATGGAATAGTGGTCTGGTCGTGTCGGGCTCTTCGAAACATTCATTTTTCCCTCAACTTCTTTCATACTCTGTTGATTATAGATGAGGTTGAGGCAGTAGTTTATTCTTTTGAATTATTTTATTTTTAATCACTAATAAGTACCTGTCATACAATTTTTAATTCTTTTAATTTGATTTATTTTTTAAAAAACTTCTTTTCCATCCGAAACCCTGTAACTTACATAGTTATTGATGACATACATATTTATGACCACAAAAATGCTGACATAAATATACAAAGATTTATTTTAAAAAATCTTCTAGTAGTGCACCAGAAGATACATTATATTTTACACATATATCAGTACACTTGGAGTGCTTCAAATGACACCTCACAGCATTACAATTTTCTCTCCAAAATCGGAAAATCATTATAACGTTGATACGACCTGGAAAATATTAAGTTTTACGTTGTTTCAGGGGTCCCAGTCTGTGGTTTGGAAAGAAAGGGGAAGGTATAGTGTCAATTTGTACAAATTTTATGTACATTCAAATTTTCATCAATGAATAGAAGGGTAAAAAATATCTTTCTATAATTATTTGCCAAGAGTTCATGAGTAGAAGTGTCAGGCAATGATAGACATTGTATAAATTGAGATATAAAAATGAATAATTTCTCACTTTCGTCTATTACAAACACGATACAATTTTTAATGTTACAATAATACATACAAATTCTAATTTTTGACTAAGAGTCTCGAAATTAACTGAAAATTCTTTCCTTTAGCGTTTAAGTACTTTATACTAATGCAAAGCAATCTATATGTAACCAAGAAATAACTGCTAAGCACCGTTAGAAAACAATTTAATCAATGCAATTGTAGTTTGATTTTAACACGTGTCGGCCAAGCAATTGGTCCTTCATTCACTACAGGGTGATTTTAAATTAACCGCAATAAATTAAACCACACTTTATACTGGGGGTATCTAACACGCTACATAATGAAGCTGGTTTTGGAGGTCATTCGAACATTTTCTGTAGAACAGCGATGATCGGCAAAACAAATACAGTAGATTTTGTGTGGTATCTTTTTTTTTTAAAAAAAATTAATCTTTCAAATTTGTCCTTCTTATATTGAGATATTATAGTATTTTTTTTTTTTTTTTTTTTTTTTTTTTTTCTTACAAAATGTCAATTCAGATAATTTATGTAGAAGATTATTAATAAAATCAAATGGACTTACATAAGACTGTGACGTAATTTTACACTTGTCACAAAAGTTTCATTTTTGTCGGATCGACATTTTGAAATTAGATTCTAGTTCATATTAGTTTAAATTTGTCCAAATCTTTCACAATCTATTTTGAATAAGTCGATCGGACGAAATCAAATATAGAAATCATTCCTTATAACAAAGAAATATCTAGTCACCACAGATTTTAAAATTATTGTTCACCAGGTTATGTGTACGAAATAATTTCTTCAGATTTTGGTCAGACTTGCGTATCCATTACCAGTTTAGAATCATCGAGTATAGAATGTTTTTCTCATTTGAATAAATAAAGCCGAAACTAAGTCAATGCATTTGATTTACAACCACCCTATATACTGGTAGATATTTATAAAAAATACATAGACAACGATTGTTATTGTTCTACATCTACAGCATACAAGTCAATCCTTTCGCAAATAAAAAAAAGCCAAGTGGTCAAATTTGGGAAGCCATTATTTTAGAGTTTTAAACCTAAAAGGTGACAACAGAACTTCAGTGTCTAAATGCTTCCTTAGAAATTTGATAGATGTAGCCTTAAAATGTAACGATTAATGAAGATGCGACTGTAAGGAAGGGAATTGTATTTTAGTGCCTGGCTGCCAAATGAAAAAAGATATTTTGAAATTTCATCTGAAAGTGAATCTGTAAAATTAGAATTTACACGAGAATACCAGCAGAAAAGTTACGCGTAACATTGTTTTGTAGTGAATACATTTATAATACTATCGAAATTTCTATCGATTAACTTATACCCTAAAATGATTAGATTGAGTACTTGCTAAATTTACTTGGGAATAATTACGTAGCTGATGATACCTTCGATGGATAATTTATTTAAATTTAATGTAACTGTTATCCTTTTTACGAGCACATATTTCTATACTATTGAATCAATGTACGAGTATAGAGTTTGTCAAGTTGCAGAGCGTTTCCGTTAACTCTACAAATATAGAATGTAATCGATAAAAAAAAAAAAAAAAAATCTCATTATAATTAATAAAAAAAATCCTAATTTAAATTATTATTTTTCTTCATATAGCATATTATTTCCCCAAATTGAAAGTTTTGCTTACAATTAACTCATAAGACACCGTGTCTACCAAGAACTTTTGTTTGTTAATCATGCCACAAATTATAATCACACCTGTGGTAAAAGTAAATGGTATAGGAGTTAAGAATAAGTAATAGCCAGACATCTGAGGAAGTTCAGAATAATACAGGGATTGCAAAAATCCAAAATATTTTTTTCATAACATTTATTCTGTGCCGCAAATAGAAAAATACTAGTGGCCAGGTTGGCAATATAGCATAGCTTCCACTATCTTCTCCCTGGAAATTTCAACAGCCAACAGGAAGCTAATTTATTAATAGCCCATGTAATGCAACCCTGGTGCCATCCGTTGCAATGTTTGCAGCAAGAAAGTTCAGACTTAGATGACTTAGCCTTTATGAAATTTGATTATTATTTCCTCTTCTGGATTTTTTTCCCCCTGTTATATACCGAGAACAGACCAATTAAGTATGCGTCTTCAGAGTTTGAATAGTTTCAATCAGTTAATATATGTAGGCCACTGAAAATCGGTTTGGAAGGGTATGTTTGTTCTTGGATAATGCAATCTCACAAAAAAAATATCATAGAAAAAAGGCCGAGTTTCAGTCACTCTACCAAAAAATTCCGCCTATGAATGTAGTGATATCTATAGCGGTGGGGCCAAGTTTATTCTTGCTGCTGTTCATCCCACAGTAAATTTATTATTGCTCTTTATTCTGTCTAAATTCACTCAAAGTAATACACTCGGTTCATTGAGTTTTTACTGAGGAGAATCCCAAAATACTTTTTACAAACTGGTCAGGTGTAAAGTCGGTATTACTTTAGACATAATAAAGTGTAATAATAAATTTATTGTGAGATGCAGCAAGAATAATCTTGGCCCAAATTATAGATGGAACCTAACCTTTTTTTCAATGAACTTTTTTTAGTGAGATATCAATATTTTTTGTAAAATGTTACTATCTGTAACTATTTTTTTGCCGTTTTTTTCTTTTTTCTTCTTATTTTTTTTCAATTACAATACATACCTATGGGAAACAAGAATTTTTTTGTTTTAAGCGGACCCGAAGTCAAACCTAGATACAACACCAAAGTATTAATGCGAAGCCGTTTTGAAGCACCGGGAGTGAATGATTTGGGTTATAAATAAATTCCCGATTAATTGCATGTAAATATCTACCTTTATGTAAGAATTCAGTGTTATATCAGTTAAAAGTACCCAACGACAACTTATTGAGAGTTAAAAAGTTCAAATTTTAAGATTTTTACTTGACTTGGATATCAATACGGGAACTGCATAAAACTTTTGATATGAAATTTTGTGCAAACTTTGAAATTTTCATCTCCTGGGTTAACATAACCTTTGAAATTTTATCCACAGTATTGCACTAAACTACGGAATGTATGTTCAAAATTGCAATGACCTATCCCTTGTAGAACCGGATATCTGACGGTATGAAAAAACTGGTGAATTGTTTCGTGTAAAAATATACGGGTGCTTTCTGGAACTTGATCAGATCCAGCATATTTTGCAATACTTTGCGAAAAATCTCAAATTACAAATATTTGTCAGGAGAAGTAGGTACCTATGTAAAATGAAACGGTTTAATTCACACAAAATCATATCAACTGAATATTATTAAATCTGATGCATTGCTTATAATTTTGATGATTTAATGCAAATTGTTTTGTTAATCTAAATATTGATTTATTAGAGCATTTTTGTTTTATTGTGTAATTCTAGATTCTTTCAGAAAATATTTCAATATTTTGGAATCTTCTTACAAGAAACAGACACTTTTTCATTATCTAGTCATTTTTCTTTTTTACTTTTAGGAGGTTATAATTGAAATGTAAAAAAAAAAAAATGTATGTTTCTTTGTGTTATTGTGTCACAATGTTTGTGGGCATCATAGCATTACAAGGTATTTTTATTATTCACTCCAATATCACTAAGCATAATCTACACTGAAACCATTTTTACATTATAATACTGCCAATTATTGGCATATCTACTCAATTGTCCTCGGGAGGCTGAGTTACCCCCAAGCACAACCAGACCATGTAGAAAATTCGAAAAACCTTTTTCAAATCCTCGACCCGCCCAGGAATCAAACCAGGAACCTCTTTGGTGCAAGCCCAGTGTGACGCACACTCTGCCACGGAGACGTCTAAAGCATCAAATACTAAAGGATAGGTAATGTTGCTGCAATCATAGGAATAAATGAGTTTACACTTAATTTACATGTCATCAGCATAATTTATGGAAAGGGTACAATTCCCCAAATCGTCATTAGTCCACTTCAACGACCGGCCTATACTTTGAAGTATTCACTATAAATCCCCCTTATCCACTGAGGAATGTTTCTATTACTAAAAGATTTCTACTTCAATCTCACACGTACTTAACGTGTGTACTGAGGATCCACACGCATTAGAGTACGTGCAACAACAAACATTGTGAATTATTGAGGCTACACAGGTGGAGGTGAACTAATAAAAAAAGTAGGTCTTTTTGAGCTATCAACATTTGCTTCGGTCTTAGGTTAATTACAGGTATATTGTACGCAAACGTAGCCTGCCAATCATAGACCCTCATTTTATTTCTAGAATTTGTAAAAATATTTGTTGTAGGTATGATTATGATGTTGGTATACTGACGACTGACTCAATATCAACACAACTCA
This sequence comes from Pachypsylla venusta, assembly GCA_012654025.1. Classification (NCBI taxonomy): domain Eukaryota; kingdom Metazoa; phylum Arthropoda; class Insecta; order Hemiptera; family Aphalaridae; genus Pachypsylla; species Pachypsylla venusta. The sequence continues at coordinate 28,539,264 of CM022885.1, read as the reverse complement.
ACGATGCGATAGTCTAACCCAGAAACTTGAACAAGAAGGCAGTTATTAGTGGTAAATATCTAAAATTCATGAGGATAAAATTGCATTTTCTGGTTAGATTTGCCCCACTCCCTACTGTTTAACAATCTAAATCACAGAAGCCCAGTTTTCTCTCAAAAAACCTTTTAGCGGCGCAATTAGACGTGTAATTGTCAAAATGGTGAGAGATATGATTGAACCCCCCAAAACCATACTGATACCTTCCTCTTGATTTGTATTAGGGATGGGATTTTCGACTCACTTAGGTGAGTCGACATGACTCGATCGACTCACCAATATGAGTTGACTCAATGAGTCGACTCGTATCGAGTGACAATTTTCAAGAACGATTTATTTGATCAGAAAGACATAATAAAACCAATTGACAAAAGGGGCATCTACCAAATAAACGACCCCAACTTCGGTGAATACATTAAAAAGACATCACAATCAATCGTCACATTTTCCTTCAATAAACAACAAACACCCGGAAAAATATTCCTCTCTTTATTATCTTTATCAGTCAACAAAAAAAAACTACTCGTAAGTCGACTCTTTGAATAGTTGACTCATTTCAAAAAGATGATTCGACTCGTGGATGACTAGCCCATCCCTAATTTGTATCCCATTACGTCAAATTTTCAGATTATTGCGATTTTTTTTAAATATTTTCGTCAAAGGTTATTCTACAGCCGCAGACTAAGACGGAGACAAAGTTGCGGGTACCCGGTTTTTCATGTATAGGAACTTATCAATTTTGGATGATCGTCTCTTGATAATGACTTCATGACGCTCATTTTTTCTGTATTTAGAGGGCACACCGAAATTAAAGAAGAAGAAGACTAGATGTATGTGTGATGAAAGTTAAAACCTTCAGAAGCAAACATTTAGAAATATGTTGAAACATCAGAGGCTTATTATCAGGTCTCTGCTTCTATCCTACGGATATGGGACACTAAAAAGTACCACACATAAAATACTACCCAAAAGATTATGCGGCTTCTATCCTGAACATCTTTTGTTACACACGGTATAAACATTCGCCACCAGTTAGTCATCAGTTTAGAATATTTAATCAAGGAAACACAATGATCATTCCCAATGTAAGGTCAATTTATAGACAATAACGGTCAACTTCTAGTTATTAAAACATTTTTATCTTCCGAATAAAATTCGAATCGATCTGAGAAATTACTTTTCTTTATTTTGATGTCATGACCTTTTCCAAGAACAACAAAAACCCGTGTGAAACATTGCATTGTTATTAGTAAAGGATAGGAGACTTCCTTAATTGGCTCTAAGTTCAAAAGCCAACTCGCCCCCTCATCATAATCCTTTGAAGGACTTATTTTCTTAAAAAAACTTCCCGTGAATATATCAAGGGGAGTTGGTATATTCACGGGAAGTTTTTTTTTCTTTCTATTTATAGTATTTATGTAGGTATCCGAGAGCTGAAGTGAACCAAAGACTGTACTATGGAAGACACCAGTTTCTGTTAGATCACGTTATTTCATCAATGGTGGAGGGTGAAAGTTACACGTGGTTAAAAGCACCATCATGCTTTCTACCAGGTTACTATAAAGCTGAGAATGGGACAGGAAGGTTTGGGTTTTCAGTTAGGAAAAACTAGTTGTACGTGAATGTTTCGGCGTGTGCCATATATCCGGAATGTCATACAATTTCTGTTCCACATCCATAATTGGAATACCAGATAGAAACTATGATTAGGGTAACAACAAATCTGTCCAAAATAAATAGAGATTTACTGAACCTAGAAATCTAAAATTTTTGGTAGTAGAACCTATTGAGTCAAGGGGTAGAAATGTAGTTTATTATTGATTCCTTTTGAGGAGCGTCAAAACAGCCATTATCGTTGGCTTTTATAGTGAGCAAAACGGTTAAAAGCTTTTTACGAAGAGGATTTAGAAGTTATAATCTCTCTCAACCATGAGGATGTTGACAAATGCATTTTTGTTAAAAAAAAAATTGTATGATTTTGTCTCGAACGATGTCAGAATTCCTAAATGATCTCATAGTCTAAAGGCCCATTTACACTGACCGAGCATTCGTCGCGAACAGAGGTGACTAACGAGCATTCGTTCGAGGCTCAGGCAGTGTAAACAGTCGCCGCGAGCCGATCATGTTCGAAGCGAATGCTCGTTCGTGCTCGAGCAGTGTGAACAGAATGCTCGTTTGTGTTCGTGCTCGTCGAAAACTGGCGAGCAACGATCACGAATCCTCGATGCTCGTGTATGTTCAGGCAGTGTAATTGGGCCTTAAGGTTAGAAACTAGAATCTCTTCCAGAAGAACTTTAAATAATCTATTTGCATACATATTTTCAAGAGTGAATTATTGTAAATTTTTGCACACTAAAATGATTTATTACAATTATTTTCATTCTAAATTCTTATATGTTTTCTGAATAACTAAATATTCACAAGTAGAACCGTAATTTTTTCATTGTCTATGAAAATGCACGAATAAGCATTTATTGATTTTCTATGAAGAATTCTGAATCTAATGTGAAATTACAGGAAGTGTCTATCATTCGAAATGTATTGAAAAATGAAATTTGACACCTTCCTGAAAAATATTTAATGTGTTTTTTTGATGAATATTTTTCTTACTTGCTGAATACTGCTGAATATTAGCTGCTTGCTGCTTGTATGCTGAGTGATGAGGACTGAAGTTCTGCTTGATGAAACAATGAATTAAAAAGTATGAATCGAATACGCAAACATACAGAGTGGACAGGGTTTTTTATATTATATAACATGTAGCCAAAACGTCGTGGCTGAGCTTGTATCCTGGTCGGGTCGAAAATTTGAAAAATGATTTTTCTAATTTTCTGCTTAGTTGGAATAACTCAGCCTGAGGACAATAATTGAGTAACTATGGTAATAGCGACAATTTTTGGAATTTTTTTTTTGATTCGAAATACAACCCCCTAGTTACGAATTCGTCATTCTTACCAACTGAGCTAATAGTGACAATTGATATCATTAAGAGGAATTTATATAAGATTCTAAGTATAGCTTTATGATATTGGAGCTTAATCATTTTTAAGATATCCCCTAATCCCGACAAAAAAGTGACTTGAAAACAGAAACATAATATGTAGCCAACAATATTAACACATCCAATACATCAATTTTCGTGAAATCACTGAAGTTAAGTAACGATTGGAGTGTTAGGTAAACGAATGGACGCCCCTCAGAATCAGATATATGACAACAGTCCAAAATAAAAGATGGAGAATATCAATCTACCTGTTTACATTTGTACTTCTTTGCAGTTTGCACCACAAATGTGAGTCGTACAGTATTGATAAAATAAAATGCATTGGTACTAAAGCCATCCTGTTTATAATTTACAATTCTCGTTGTCAGCATAAAATGTTATTTTTTAACCTTACAATGATAACCAGCGTCTTTGTGTCTAACTTAGGCTGATGTGTTTTTAACATGGTGGGACTGTTATTTGACTCAGAAAAAATTAACATCGCTCAATGATACACTTGCGAAGTTGTTCTCTTTTTTCCTTGTAATATATATTGAATACAATGATGCCATTTTTATACTGTTACCCGTTTAAACGAGTATATTTCACCCACAATGTTTTGCTGTATATGTATATTCTCTGCATATATTCCACGTGTCATATTCGTTTCAGCGCTCACTCTCACAATGATTGCGGTACAATGATGGAATCTAGAATTTACAATACATTGCAAGTTACATTTAAGCATTCCAACTACATTGCAAATAACGAACTATGTATATATGTCGCAGTAAACTTGTAGAATCAGTAATTCTATAAAATTCCTAGGGATTTAGTAAAATTACGGAAAATAGACGAACGCGAGGATTTTCGACAAGTTTACTGAAATGCTTTAGGGATATTAAAAAAACCCGGATATTAGGTTAGGTTAGATCATAAAATCCCTAAAGCAAATCAGTAAAAATCCTCGCGTTCGTCTATTTTCCGTTATTCCACTAAATCCCTAGGAATTTTATAAACTTACCGATTCTACAAGTTTAATGCGACATAATACGTTGATAAATCGTCAGCAAGTACTTCCATCACAAGGTTCAAAATGAAAATTCTCTTCATCTTGATTTAATTGCTCATTCTTAATGGACCATTTTGTACCTTTTTATTATTGCAGAAATAGAAAAAAAAATTGTTTCAAATTTTTTTTCATAATACATATTTCTCTAGTCATTCTGAT
>CM022885.1:28524165-28534914 GCA_012654025.1 Pachypsylla venusta | reverse complement strand
CATTTCATTAGTAAAAGCATACATATTTCTCTAGTCATTCTGATCATTTCATTAGTAAAGTCTAAGTTTTATCAATGGAATCGGTTTCAAAATACATATTTCTCTAGTCATTCTGATCATTTCATTAGTAAAGGCTATGTTTTATCAATGGAATCTGTTTCACAATACATATTTCTCTAGTCATTTTGATCATTACATTAGTAAAAGCTATGTTTTGTCAATGGAATCTGTTTCACAATACATGGAAAGTATACAATTTCAGACTCATCGACAAGTAAGTGTAGCACCGTGAAGGGTTGTAGGCGTTTTATGACCGGCCTGGTGCACTGTAGTATGCTAACTACTTTTGAATTGTAGAAACACAGTATTTTGTGAAAATGAATATTTATGTAGCATTACAATAGTTATAATTGGGCTTCTAATATCTTCTTGGAGAAAAATATCCAAGAAGATTTTTTAATTAAAAAGAAAAGTTTCTTTTGGAACATTTTCAATCCCAATAAGTGTTGAGCTGGTCTCTAGATAAAACATTCTCTTAGCACACGCTAGAGATATTGAGTTACACAAGTTTGACCTTTAAACAAATATTGTTCTGCTCCCATTGTTGTTGATTTTAGCAGAATTTAGAACAGATAGAACTGTGTACTTCAAAAAGGAGTATTTTAGGGATTAAAGGATAAAAAAAGAGCAGATTTTACTTGGTATCTAATGGATTCCGTACACAGTCATTAATTATAATTTATTATGATTTGTTAAAATGAACTTGGTTACCTTTTCTTGTGAGGCGATAATAATTATGCTCTGAGGTTGGATGCAAAATCATCTATGAAATTATTTTTGAATAAATGTAAATAGCAGTTCTGTGAACTGTAGACCTTACTCAAATAATAGGCCACTTTTTAACTCAGGGTGTCCGGGGCCCAAAAACGAATCAGTTAAGTCTATGAACGAAATACAAAACTCCATCAAAATCAGTCAATATGTTTTAGAATTATCGTGGAACGAACAGACTGACAAACAAACAGAGTTTTTATAAAACTAGACCTCACTTCGTTTCCTCAACAAAACAAAGGTAATTCTAGTTTTATCTAGAATTTAAAAAATGGAACAATCAAAGTATCTTTATATTTGGGAGACCTGCTACCATTGATTTGACTTCTCTAACGAATTCACGTCAGGTTTTCTTTCTCTTAAATTTAGAGTTTTTTTATCTTCTTCTTTTTTAAATGTCAAATATATTCTTGGATAATTTTGACATTTAGAGTTTAATGTTTAGTTTGCTAGAAATGCTCAAGATTACTCTGATTAAAAAGGGATCACGGAAGAAATTTTTTTTTTTATTATTATTTTTTTTTTTTTTAAACTACATAAAGATACATACTCATACATCTCACTCTCCCAGGCTACTATGCTAGCTTCTTAGAGGCTACTATGGTAGCTGAGGAAATATTGAAATAATAATTAATTTTCAAACTCTTTTGAATATTTAGTTCAATTACTGGTCATCATCATCATCATCATGGAAAACTAAAAGCCTAATATTCAGCACAATTTTTGTATCTTAGGTCAAATATTAAAACGAGCTTCACACCTAGACTATGTCGTTCGGTAAATTGATTCAATGTCTAAAACTAAAAAGTCTGCATTTTCGATATCTAATTTATAGATGGCATTTAGGAATGTTTGCAGTCACCAACGTCAAGTAAACTGACTACAAAATCAGAGTCAGTTTACGTGAGAATGTTATAAAAGATGAAAGCACTCGTAACTCACCAATATATTTGCTTGAAAGCTTTTTTTCTTTTGAAATATATTTTTATTTTTGATATCGTTTTGTAAATATTTCATCAGTGGCACTTGCAATTGCTAAACTGTTTTCAGATTTATCCCTATTGATAAATGCTGTGTAGATTCCCAAATTTTGAATTAATGTTTAAATTATGATTTTTAAAAGAATATGGAGCCAATACAAGCAAAAAATATACAAAAAGTGTAGACAATCAGCTTATCAGCATTGACTTTTTATAACGAAACTGTAAATTAAATAAATTGTTGCTGTACAATAAAATGAACATAGCAGTATAAAATACAGTTGATCAACAAAACATTATTGCAAATAATAATATCTGATGATGATAATAAAAATCTGTTTTCTTGAAAATAATTATATTATAAATGACTCTTGACAAAGTAAACAATATAGAAGGTGAGGAGGGGGAACGCCGCGCGTTGACATTTTATCTGTTCCGGTCCAATAACAAGGGAAGCTGATGTCGGTGACATTTAAAACTCCCCCTTAATGCCAGATATAAAATTACGTGTTTGAAGTCCACTGGGAGGGTTACCATTTGAAAATAAACAATTTTCCTGATTAACAAAACTGTTTTCATATCAAATCTTTTTCTCATTTCTCAATACAATTGTGCACCTGTTCTGTGAAGATTGTGGAAAATATTTTGATGTATACCTTCTACAACGACGGATAGTAGTTTCATTTTGGACGAAATCCCTTCATCAAATTCTTTCAATGATTCTGGTCAATGAATTTTTTTTCCCTCCAACTCCATAATTATTTAATAATAAATTTGGGAGTTCATACCTATAATTTTTATTATTATTAAACTGGTTGCAGGTCTCTATTGAGACTTTATCACTGCGACCTTTAAGTAGATGTATTTTTTTTTCAAAAATACATCTGAAATAAATGTCTTTTTTACGCTATTATAATTTTACGCTACTATTGACAATATGGAGCCAATACAAGCAGAAAAAATGCCACCTTTATGTGGCATTTTTTAATTTTTCAGTTCGTTCTTGTAATTATTCAACCTTTAGGATTCACATTGAATTGGATGTAATTTATTTAATTTATTGCTATCGATGTATGATTTTCTTTTTTTTATACAACTTTCGGTAAAAAATGGACCAAATAGAACCTGATTTTCTACCCCTTCCTTTGTAGTGTAGATAATAGAGATTTAAATGTCGTAAATATACAGGGTGTTTGTCTATAAATGGGACCCCTGAATATGGTAGGTAGCTGAGTTCAAATGGAACATTTTTTACGAAATTCGTTAGTCAGCCAGACAAAGCATAGCCAAGTTACAGGGTGGAAAAGGTCATTTTTGGACAACTTTCAACGTCGCTTGGTGGGTTCTGTGTGACGGAATAAAAAGAAAATGGACACTAAATCCTAGTTTTTGATGGCGGTGATTTCAAATATGCCATCAAAAATTTAAAAAACAAAAGCAAAATGCGGGAAAACCTGAAAATATTATAAATTTTTTTGTCTGTTCTCAAATGTGATTCAACTTATCAAAAGAGCGTCTCTTTCTAAGACATTTTGTGTAAAAAAAAAATTAAAATATCGAACAAAAAATTTAATTCCCATGTTAAGAGAGAACCACAAAAATGGACCGATTACGATAAAATTTTAGAAATAAGCTCCAATTAATGTCCAGAACACAATTGTCATATTAGAATTTCGAAAAAAGAGCTTGAACCAAAATGGCAACCTTCCAAAGTCCAAAAAATGTTCGATTCAATACATTTCTTTTTCGTTTTTCCTCTTGAGAACACCGTTATATTGAACTTTAACAGTACCTGAGCATGGCAAATGTAATCTGAACTCAGATTGAGAAAGAAAAAAAAATCGAAATAAAGTCTTCTAAACTGGCACAATATCATGTTAAATTCACAAATTGTTTTTTTTTTCTTTTTTTTATGAAATCCTCTTAAAAAATCTGAATTTATAGTTCCATTTGTTATACTCAGGTTCTGTCATAACGAGAAAAAAAGGCTACAAAATCAAGAAGAAAAAGACAAAAATACCTTTAATCGAACACTTTTTGAACTTTGGAAGGCTGCCATTTTGGTTCACGCTCTTTTTTTGAAATTCTAATTTGATAGTTGTGTCCAGGACCTTAATTGGAGCTTATTCCTAAAATTTTATCGTAATCGGACCATTTTCGTTGATCTCTCTTAACATGGGAATTGAATTTTTTGTTTGATTTTTTAATTTTTTTTTTACACAAAATATCTTAGAAAGAGACGCTCTTTTGAGAAGTTGAATCACATTTGAGAACAGACAAAAAAATTTAATCACTTTTCAGGTTTTTCTCCATTTTGCTTTTGTTTTTTATATTTTTGATGGCATATTTGAAATCACCGCCATCCAAAAATAGGATTTAGGGTCCATTATCTTTTTCTTTGGTTACACAGAACCCACCAAGCGACGTTGAAAGTTGTCCAAAAATGACCTTCTCCACCCTGTAAATCGGCTATGCTTCGTCTGGCTCACTAACGAATTTCGTAAAAAATGTTCCATTTGATCTCAGCTACCCGCCATATTCAGGGCTCCCATTTATAGCTAAACACCCTGTATAACCCAGTGAAAAATTTTGGAAACCCCTGATTTGAATGAATTCGGTGGCAATAGTTTTCCATTATAATATATTTTTGTATAGTTCCATGTCTGTTTAAAAATAGCGACACCTTTATACCTTTTGTTTTCTTGCATTTGAACAATTTAACAAGCCGTACCACCAAATACTTTTTATAAAAGTATCTGTAGAAAGTATTTGTCAAATAAAAGTAATTAGGAAATTAAAATTGTTCGGTTATGTGGGTCGGAAAAATAGCCATTGACTAGGTACTTAAAGTTTACACAGTACACCCGTTCGGAGTAGTTTCCCTATAGATGCTTGCAATTCGCATATGACTGTTCTCTCCCTTATTACAGCTCGTTTTTTTTTTTTTTTATGAAATAAAGAAGATTTATTTTATATACAACATTCTATAAAAGATTTTTTTTCTGAACTCATCAGTGAAAACAATTTGCGTGAGTATAATCATAATATTACAAATTGAGCTGAATTTTAAACACCCAGCCTTCTGATAAAGTGGATTTTATCGTTTTAAATAGGTACTGATAAGATCTTATAATAATATTTAAATTAAAAAAAAAGGAAAAAGTAATTTCCATGCAAATTATAAGATAGTTGTGCTTTATGGGTCGAGAGTGTAATAATACTTGGCGCTTAATTTTTGTACAGTTGGTTTTTGCAATATCGTCCATTTTTATGTTTATTTCCTAGAAATATAAGCATTATTTGAGACTATGGATTTTTATTCTCAGACAGTTCGATAATTCAAATTTTATAAAGCACTAGAGTAAACAGGGCCGGATTAACAATAGTAGCACTTGTAGCACGTGCTACGGGCCCCGCGTTTTGACAACTCACACTAGATATTTCGACATTTCTTGGTTGAGAATTGAAAAAACATATCATTTTGACGGGGCCCCCAACTCTTCAAAGTATGTAGTAAAATCTAATTTAGGAAAGTACAAGTAGGTAACTACTACCTAGGAACTTAATAAAGAAACGAGTATTGCAATAAGCGAATTGGTCAGTGTGGATACACTAAATACCCTTTTACTATCCCTTTGGATTTTAATCTAGGATATCAATTTTATCATGAAAAATATTAGTTTTTTTTTTTTTTTTTTTTGTGATCAGTTTGTGAATTAATATTATTATTTCGTTAAATCCAGAGTCAAGACAAGACTAGTAGACTTTTGTCTACGAACTAGGGATAGCAGTGGGGAGAAAAGAGAGTGTAGTTCAGTTCTGCGTAAGTTGAAGGTTCACTTTCTCTACCAGTTGTATAGCCGGATACCTAAAGACATTTTAACAAAAGCAATTTATGGGAGTAAACTTTTGACGCAGTTTAGTGCTTTTTGCGAGCAAGATGGCGAGGTGACAGTCTTGCTGCTGATTTAGTGACCGGAAGTGATGGGGGATTTGATTTCATGTTTTTGTCGGCGCTCTTATTTCGCATTTCTTGACAAAAAAAGATCAAAAACAAATTTGTAGAAAATTTAATTATCTACAATCTTTATCTGAACAATATTGTTGAAAAAACATTATTCAATGGTTTTATAATTATAAACAAAAAGAGAGCGAAATTCGGATAGTGGCGCAGTTTTTTCAACTTTAAAAATAAATGGCACATTCAAATAAAAATGTTGTAGAGGACTTAATTTTCGACACATTTTGTTTCATCAAGTTTTACGTACGGTGTACAGATTACTGTCGGGAACGCGCTTAACGTGGCGGTACGGAGGAACTCGCTCGGACGGATATATATTTAATACGCTGCGGACGAAGCTTTGAGAGGGACATTGGGAATTGAAAGGAATGTCACTCTGGAACTACCTTCCAAAACTCGCTTCTGCTACGTTGCACATTCTTCAGTCGTTCTCTAACGCTTGTGGAAGTAGCACGAGAAAAAAGTTTTTACCAGGGAAAAGTGTTTTATATGCGGCAAATCATTGGACAGTGCTCCTGTTTCAAGTTTATATCTCCAAGCAACTGAAAAAAACTCCAAGAAGCAGAACAAAGGTAGTTTTGGTGAAATAGAACACAGTTTTTAAAAATTTGCTCCATAAAAACGAGCTAGTTTCTCCGAATCGCCACGTTGGGCGCAGTCCCGACGGTGATCTGTACACCGTACGAAATACTTACTTAAAAAAAAACTATCGGGAATTTAGTCCTCTGCAAATTTGTCATTTGAATGTGCCATTTTTTTTTTTTACAAATGGCTCAAAATTTGAAAAGACTGCGCCACTTTCACTCACATTTTGCTTATAATTAGAAATAAATAATGTTTTTTCGACAATATTGTTTTTCACCTTTTTTGTCGAGAAATGCGAAATAAGGGCGCAAATCGACAAAAACATGAAATCAAAGATGGCGGATACTTCTGGTCATTAAATCACCAGGAAGACCTCGTCATCTTCTTCACAAATAGCACTAAACTGCGTCAAAAGTTTACTCCCTTTTGTTAAAACATCGAATTTTGTCTCTATGTATCGGGCTATGTAGGTACTAGACCAAAAGGACAAAAGATAATACATTTTTGTACTGGCTCCAAAAAGTAGACTACTTAGACGGCGCCGGCGGGGGATGAGGGGTGGAAGGGGCCCCGCGGAAGGTTAATCCGGCCCTGAGAGTAAATATGTTTAAACGATAAAAAAAAGTTGGTTTAAAACCTTATACTGCCGCAATGGCTACTACGAAATGAGTTCAAGGAGAAAGATGTTTTAAAATTCTTATTATTTTCCAACAAATCTGTGGAAAATTTCGACTCTATAACTTTCAGCGTTCCTGAAATAGAATCCTGTCATTGTTAATGAATGAATATTTTTACAATTTTTTTATTGTGATGTGATGGGTAAAGGTATTTTATTTGCGTGAAACCTATTGCTTGTCTTTCCCATGTTATTAATGAACTTTATATCTTCGCCTGGATTCGAACCAGAGCCTCCTGGTTACAAATCCAGCACTCTAACCAACTGAGATTCTGAGACTTTGATTGTTTGGGCTAATAATTAATTATGTACTTTAATATTTAAGGAGATTTTTGCTACAACTGCACACAACTGTGAAAATTTGGTAGCTCTCATCATTCCTGAGATTTTTGAAGTCCTGTGACTGATCAATTTACTTTTCAATCTATAATATTTTCAAGGTTATTTGTCTTGGTTAACACTAGATAGATCAATATGCAATTTGACAAAACTTGAGCGGGCTGCTTCTTACCATTCGTAGGATTGAACCATGGTGTACGGACGGATATCGCACCGATCGTAGTCTTATTATTAGGTTGTCGTTTACCATTAAAAATCGTGAATATTTATTTGAATATTCATATCATTCTGGTTACCCTGACTCGTTGAGTACTATTAGGTTTATTTAATAGTCCTTCTGTTGAGTTAGGGGAATCCTTCGATCTCGGATTTAGGATTCCGATCCTAAAAGGTATGCCTGCAGTTTCTAAGAATTAAATTGCTTAATTTTAGGATGGATACCAAACTGAGCATCAGATTAACATGTGAAACAAAAGAAGAGTTGAGTATAAGTATCCATGGCACTCAGCACCCAATATTTAATTTCTGAGAACAAACCATGCCTTGAATCTTAAATTCTTAAGGACAGATAGAAAACAAACATAACACGTTGAGTGCGAAGATAGTTTGAAAACAAATATATATAGGTAACTAAAAATTAAAAATGTCATAAAGACAAAACAATAAGTTTCTTATAGTTGCTCTCACTCATATCAGGAAACCACAGAGCCTCGACTAGCATTAACGCACTTTACCTACTATTAGAAGACTACAGGGGCCTTTTTATTTTCAGAGCTTTTAAGCTAGGTGTACGAATAAGAAGAACAATCTAAAATCCTTAAAAAAATGTGTCATCAACCGTATATCTAACAAGAATCAGCCGTACAGAACTAGTTCTCATCACCCGACAAGATTAGGTCAACTTAACCCACCACTAGATGCACATCTCCTTTCTGTCATTCATATGGCAACATTAATAAAAGTCAACATTTTCTGTACGAATTCGGAGTTCAAATGCTTTAAAAGTGGCCTATAAACACTCGTGAAATAAGCCTGATGCTAAAAAATACAATCCCAAATTGTTAAATGTTTACAAGGCAATGTTGTCAATGTGGGCAGAGACTAAATTTCCAAACTCACACAAAATACCATCACTTATAATACCATTCCATGCCAAAGAAGCACATTTATATGTTTCTGACAATATCATAGCCATATATCACAAGAACATTACATTTCATTCAAAGCCAACTCGTCGCATAGATCCAAGGAATTGAACGTGTTAATAATCTCCGATATTTTGATTTATGATATTTATAGTTAACCTGATTTTTTTTACAAACATTCACATTTCTATAATAGGTGCACGTCTCTTAGAAAGTTATCATCAACTACTTTTTTGAGTCCTTGGCTAGTGCAATATACCTACTCCTCATTGACAAAAATTTCCTTAGAAAGAGAGTGGTGACTTTTTGTGTGCACACAAATCTTTCATGTTTTACAAAGAGATGCGACATTTCTTTGTTTATTTTTTGATTTATAAAATGTTGGTAATGTCCCCTTGTCTTAATCTTAGGGTAGGAAAATGGTATTTTATATTAGTATACCCTCCTATGTGGGATACATTTTTGTTTTTTATATTCCTTCCTTAAGATTATATCGCTTTTGGCATTTTTTTTTTTTTTTTTTGCATTTTAACCTTCAAAGTGTTTATTTTTTAACATCACCCGCTAGAAACATCCAAGTTGTATAGAGATTTTCATTATTTTCCGAAGTTAAGACCACACCAATGCACAATCTGTCATAATCTCAACTAACTTCCTCATACCATTTTTTGGATATAACCCTGTGACAGGTTCTGTACCATTTTTCACGTTTTTATTATACTTTCAAATTTAGATCATACCAAGGCACAATCTGAAAATACAACAGCCCTCCCCTGACCATTTCTGAGAGACAATTGTGTTCGAATTTGTTAATTCTTGTAATGCTGCAATGCCTATCTTTTTAGTTTTAAAGCGTTAATTATGTGTCGTAGGTCCATAATAATACACCAGCTGTCAATTATCAACAGACTACCATTAAGATGTTCACTAGTTGTTTTTATTGTTGCAGACTTAGGATTCAAGGATTAAGGTATCGTGAATTTAAAACGCGTTAACTAACTTTAAAAAAATGAGAGAGAGAGAGCAATAAAATAGGTCATATTTTAATTCCCCCCGTCACCCCGACCATCCTCCTAGACAACCTGAACGTATAGTAAACATTCATTGATTCTCCCCCCCTTCACCCCGTCCCCTCTCCTTCATGACTAAAAATAACTTGATTCATTGTAAGAAAAAGAAAGACGGAGAAATCAGAGAAATACAATACAGGATGTATATCACATATACAGGTTGATCATTTCACTATCATAAATTCATTTTGATTGACAAAGTTCAGACATCACAAGTGTATTAACTACTGACGCTCTACAGACAATCTTGGGGTGTTAGACTTTTCCGGCTTCACCAGAGGTTGTAGAGGACATGGCTTAGTCTGCTTGTACAGTTTCTCTACTAATAGGGACTTCAACTAGTACTCGTAAAAGTTAGTATCCTCAAGTAAGTATATAAACATGTTCTTGACGAAAAAAAAAATATTCAGTCATTTTATTTTGAAAAAGGTTTGTTACACATCTTAGAATGAAATCTTTGAACTAGTCTATACTTCTGTGACCTCACTCACTTTGCCAACATGAGGCCCCATTCAATCTGTAAAGGTCCAAAAACAAATCAGACTAAATGTGATGCAAAAAGTCAAACAGACCAACAAAAGAAAATCGTGGAGTTATCACTCTGTTTTCTGTAAACTAAGAAAATCGTGGAGTTATCACTCTGTTTTCTGTAAACTAAGAAAATCGTGGAGTTATCACTCTGTTTTCTGTAAACTTTCAAACTCACTCACTTAAGATGTGGCTCATTGCGAAGCCAAAATAAGTCAATTCTGTTAGTCCAATAAATGTCTATATCAAATTTAATCAAAATCGAATAATGCCTTCTGGGCTTACCTAGGTATCCCTGGATGCCTGGCTGTGGTTAAATTAGCAGTCAGATCAACCCACACTTTTAATCAACACATAGCCATACAAGACAAAACACTAACAAGTTCACATTCACATTAAGGTATCTACACATTCATCAACACATTCACATGAATACAAACAAAAATCACATGCTGATTAGTTATCATTGATCAGTGTGTGATAGGTAAGATTTAAAACAAAACACTCTCAACACAGCCATTCACAGTCAGATAGACAAAACACTAACAAGTTGACATTCACATTAAGGTATCTA
>CM022885.1:28481294-28513434 GCA_012654025.1 Pachypsylla venusta | reverse complement strand
AGGAAGAGAAAGTCTAGTACGGTTTTCCGTACCATTTATTTTAAATAAAATGAATTTTTAACATTTTATTACAGTCCAAAAGTTAAGCTTGGACCTACTACTTTTCAGCATTACTAGCAAAGACTATTGATTGTTCATCAATAGTCCTTGCTCAGAATGCACCTGTCAAGAGAAAAAATACTCACCACCCTTGTACAAAATAGAAAGCCGTCTAGATTGTTTTCATTTTGTTTTACGACTTTCTTTTGTCTTTGTGGTAAGAAAGAAAATAATAAAAATAAAACAACGCCTGGAATTTTTTCCACATTCAATAAAGAAAATTAGAAATTTTAAATTTTATCTCTTTGAATTTTTTATTTATATATATAAACAAGAATCACCTTTATTGGTGAGATAATTTTGTGAGAATTCAAATATTAAAAAAAAAATTAGAAGGCAAAGTCAATATGATATCAGTAAAATCAAAATGAATGAGACGCCTGAACTGTAAGACAATTCAATTTTAATTTGTCCAAATTGTTTATTCCAAAAATTTGTGTTCCCGAACATTCATTTGTAGGGTACAATATGAGACTGACGTGTTCCCTATCTGTCCATTTCACATTGTATCTATTTGGATTTTGTAATAGCAACAGATAACAAAAACATTAGAAAACTACGAACAATTTTTCTCGAATGAACTTCCTGTTAATTAGAAAATGCTAATGACTACAGTCTTATCTCTGAAGGGGCATTCACCTGTATTGTTGTTGTTTTTTTATCTTTTCTAGATTTTGACTTTTTCTCAGCAAAAAATAACTCTACCGAGACTAAATACAGAACCCACGGGGAAAAAAGATAAGGGTCCATTTTAAAAAAATCGAGTAATTTGGATATTAATTTATTCAGGTATTGCACCAGCTAGCGTCAATACCTCCTTGAATACACCAGTTCCCGCAAAATCACTGAATGTAAACAACCCACAGAGAAGTTTTACTGGGTGGTTGACTATGAACTTGCGAGCCCTCGCACGTTCGTTGGATATTTACGGCCTAACCCAAGCTGGGTGAGAGTAATATGAGTAGCTGGTTTTTAAGTTTCTAGAGGACGAAGTGTATACAAAACCCCCTTCTAAAATGACCTAATGATGTTAAGACTTCTCACTTTTAATGAAATCGCATGAGTTAGAAGTCAATGAAGGAGCCTTCAAATTCACATCCGATTTTCCTGGATCCTCTTGCATGTCAAGTGTTTTCCATTCAAGAGTTCCTCTTGAATGTCAAATGTTTTCCATAGTTTGAAACTCGAAGATAACAGGATAAAATACTGATTCTCGTATGTGCAAATATCCAAACAAAAACATATATATATTCCTGGCTTATTTCCTTTTACTTACTGCCAGTGTTCACGCTGGATTCAAAATTAAATCTGTTTAAAAACTACAAACTACCCATTACAAAAGAGACATTATGTTGTTTTGTTAAAATCAATGAGAGCTATCAAATAGATATATATCTACGGTGTATCATCAAGACAAGAAGTTGTTGACAGTAAACAGATGCAGTGAAGAATAGAAGAAATAAATCAGGTGGGTCCCAATCCATCTATT
The DNA here is from genome assembly GCA_012654025.1 of Pachypsylla venusta. Classification (NCBI taxonomy): domain Eukaryota; kingdom Metazoa; phylum Arthropoda; class Insecta; order Hemiptera; family Aphalaridae; genus Pachypsylla; species Pachypsylla venusta. The sequence continues at coordinate 28,511,846 of CM022885.1, read as the reverse complement.
TAAACAAGATATCTTCGGTATTGGATAGAAGATCCAGATGAGGGAGACAAAAGTTAAAATGAAAAATACACAGATTCCAAAATATTTTTGAAATATAATTGTCATTAAAAATTTAAATTATAGCCAGTAAAAAAATTAAATTGATTGATCTCTGACATTGAGTAACATCAAATAAAGTCAGTAAAAGGATGTTTTTCATCAGTATAGTTTTTTTGAGCTGAGGACCCAGAATACAACCTTATACACTTATTATTCATGACCAATTTGCCCAAAAAATATCCTGTTGAAGGATCCTTTCATTTATTAATTTGGAATCTTTAGTCTCTAATTTTCTTGATGTAATTTTTTAAGGTACATACACGAAGAGTAACAACGGAACCCCCTTATGAAACCTACAAGGCCCGCCTGTGATCTGTCTATCTATCATAGAGTTCTTTTCGCTAAGAAAAACCTCAGAAACAAAAACGTAGCCATTTCACAGACTTTCTATATTGCGTGAGAATAGGCTCAGCCAAAATCTTTTCTAAAAAGAATTGTGTCGTCGCCACACACTGCATATCCAAACAGAAAAAAGTCGTTCAGCTAAAAGCCAAAATAAAGAACGACGCTTCCATTAATAAATTTTTCTTTTATAAGTATAGATAAATTTGTATACCTATTAAAATACGGCACCCTAAAAATGATTGTAGGCCACCTTTTCAGACAAATGTGTCTGTTTTTTTTTTAAATAGATATTTTTTATATAAGAAATACGAAGAACAATAAAAAGGAACATAATAAGAGTAATATATTACAATTAAGTCATCAATAATATTAACCCGTAAATGGACACACGATCAAGGGGTCGAGCTCATAGCACTTAAACGGTTTTGAACTAAGTTATTGCCATTGATGTGATCATTTAATTCAAATTCAATAAATTTGAATTTGACTAAACATGAACAATACATTACCAAAATGATGCTGAAGGAATGCTTGGAATGGCCAGTTGAGGTATTAAATTGAATATCTCAGGACATTGATTGTCAGGCCATGAAGGCATTCAAAATTATCGTGATGATATTAAACGATATGCAGATGTAGAATGAAATGATTGGTACAATTTAAAAAAGGCCTTCATACTACTATGGAGTATTAGCAAATCAGCATCCATATCCATTGCTTCAGGATTGAGTCTTCCCTTCTATAACAATTGCAAGAAATAAGAATTTCGATAACGACAAGTTGCTGACTTTAAGATCTATGAATATGTCAAGACGTAAAAAACGGGAGGGGAAATGAGTAACAATAATATTGTTGACTTTAAGATCTATCAGAAATTGCTGACTTTAATATCTATGAATATGTCAAGACGTACAAAATGGGAGGGGAAATGAGTAACAATAATGTTGTTGACTTTAAGATCTATGAATATGTCAAGACGTACAAAATGGGAGGGGAAATGAGTAACAATAATGTAAGGGAATTTCATTCATATGACCAGATCCCATTGGCGGGTTAAAAACAAGTTTCGGCAAACTGACTTTTTATCTAAGAACAAGAAAAAATTTAAGGTTTCCTTTTAATTTTTTCAAAACAAAAATCTTTGTGCATTACAGAGGGTTTGGCATTTCCTATTCAAAGATTGAAAGTAAAACAATTTCTCAATAATATTTTGTTTTTTTTTATTTTGGGTCTAATCTTATCACAAAACACTTTGTTTGGATTTGGAGTAAACTTAGGATTGATTCATATCGCAGACGAGTCTTTTTATGCGCCGACATTTTAGTCCGTTATTTGAATATAATTGTTATATTTATTTTGGGAGTTAGCATCCCAAACTATTGAAAAATAGCAGACAAAATACGAGTAGCTTGATGGGCTGCACGATTCGATTAAAACAAATACATGCGTAAACTATCTATCAGCCGAATCTTAATTTTCTATATGTCCAAAGATGTCCATCGGTCCGCGTGGGCTATCACAGCCTTGATTCTCAATGACGAGAAAACTTAGCCAACTTTATTCGCGTTGTCTAAGCACGCTGTGCTATTATTCCCTTCCCTTCCAACGTTTTTACGGTTATACCTCGTCTAAACAATTTGTAATAAGAAAATTTCTACTTAAAGGCGCTGCCTGGAGTCATGTCTTACAATGCCGGATTAACAATAGTAGCACTTGTAGCACGTGCTACGGGCCCCGCGCTTTGACTTACACTAGATATTTCGATATTTCTAGGTTAACAATTGAAAAAACATAGCATTTTGACGGGGCCCCCAACTCTTCAAAGTAAGATCTAATTTAGGAAAGTACAAGTAGGTACCTACTACCTAGGAACTTAATAAAGAAACGAGTATTGCAACTCAAGCAAATTGGTTAGTATAGGTACCTATTACTAGGTATCCCTTTGAAATTTAATCTAGGATATAAATTTGATCATGAAAAATATTAGTTTTAGCTTGTTATTCCTTTTTTATGATCATTTTGAGAATTGTGTCTCTCGGCGGCGCGGCGTGGAGGTAAATCTACAAAGTGAAATGTTGCATGAGCGGTAACCATGTTTTATCGATGTTGGTATACTCAAAATTTAATTTCACTTTTAATTTCACTCTACCAGCTGTAGGTACTAGACCAAAAGGCCAAAAGATAATCAATTTTTGTACTGGCTCTTGGGGGGGGGGATGGAGGGGACCCCGCTCTGTGAAAGTACTATGGACCTCGCGGAAGGTTAATCCGGCCCTGATGTCTTATATCGAGAAGGAACCATCTCTCCTCGCTGATTATTATTTATCAGCCGGTTATTGTGGAAATGCTATTTGGAGAATTAACCAATTGATTATTGATGATCGCGATCGGTTACTGATCATCACACGATTTCCAGAATTCACACTGACAATATTGACACACCTTGTCAGCTTTTTCTGTATTCTGTGACTTAATTGGCAAATGCTATCAATAAATTAAAAATAGAATAGAAAAGAGGCCACACACGAAACGCTCAAAACCCTATGGGCCCAAAATATTTAATTAAAAAGTCTATTGCAAAAGTAAAATATTTGAGCTCACAAGTCCGTGTGACAATAACCAATCTCACAATCATTATGTTTGTGAAAATGGAAAATATTTATTCACAGATAATAATATAAAAAACTAGAGTGAAGCCCCTTAGATCGGATACGTTAGACATAAGATACCTTCTTAGATGAGAGATTTTCCTGTCATCTGGGAGGCATACATCCGTTACCAATCATTGTGTTACACCTGTTTTTGTCCTAAGGTTTCTTCCTCTATCCTCTCAATGTACTGTGTACGGAACCTAGACTCTGTCCTTAGGAAGTGCATCCTCTCTCACATGAATTAAGAGAGACCATAGTCCAGTACAATCGTTATTATTTAATTAGTGTTATCGCACAATGTTTTATCATAAATAATTTAAATTACCATCCAGCCTCCGCGGTCTAGTGGTTACTAGAATGAAATTCATTTTATGGGACACGGATATAATCTGAGATCTTCCGATAAATCTTCATTATATTGTTCTGGAGATTAACGAGTAGTTCAAGGTTACTCGAGCAGTTCCGTAGCTGGGCATTATACTGATTATACCCGGCTTGGCAATACAAAAGTATATAGTTCGATTCCTTGGGATAACAAATTTTTTTCTTACACAAAAGAAATTTTCATTAATAATACATTTACCTAATATTATGTTTCTTCTTTAAAAATGTTTCAAACCAGCGCATCAAATTGGTGGACTCAGTTCCGTGTCCGACTGGGTCTGCCCAACTATACTAGGCTTTTATCTCAATAACGAGGGAAAATAAACCAATTTTGTTGCTGTTGTCTAATCCTGGGCAACTAATAATAAAAATCTTAGCCATCACTACATTACAAATGTCGTAAAAACTTAATCGGTCAATCCCTGAGCATTTATGACCACAGATTTTTAACAATACACTCCATCCCTATCAGTCCTTGGACGGTTTAGAGAATCTTCCAATTCATATACCAGTCCTGGGTTATATTACTTGGACGGATATAAGTCGTTTGATTTGATTTCATTTAAAAAGACATTAAATTTAAGTCAACTAATGTTAAGGTGGCAATACTATTTGAACATTCACATTAGGGGTCAACCGGGGATGCTGTGCAAACAATGCACTATTAATTCTAGACCTTTTTTTTTTTTTTTTTTTANTTTAAAGTTATGCCCCGGAACCGCTTTCGCATTACTTCAGGGCACTCCTTTTACAGCCATGCCATTCCGGAAACGAGAAAATTCGATCAGAAAATTTTTGCTCCGGGCGGGATTCGAACCCACAATCTCCGGACCAACAGTCAATGCTCTTAACAACTCGGCCACGGAGATCGGCCTTTTTCTAGACCTTAACTCTAACTTAATGACTGTACCGAATGTTGATACAAAATTGGACAAGGATTTCGATAGTTATCGTGGCATTAAAAGACAAACAGACAAACAAAACAAAACTCGGTGTTAAATTAGTCCTTCACGTTCGAACAACAATTTTAAATATATTTGATCAGTGGTTCTGTGAACTGTAGACCTCACTCTCTTTAAATGGCCGCCATTTGAAACCGAGTAGCTCAATAGAGCTTATTCCTAATCTGCTGACCTAATGAATATTATGAATGTCCATTTTAAATTTCAGCAAAATTGGATAAGGCGTTCAAGAGTTATCGTGTTACAAAAAGGTAAACAAAGAAACAAAAGAAAAAGTGTGGTGTGAAAAATAGATCAATTAGGTATTTGCTAAGTGTTATTTGAACAGCCCGTGAGACATTTTGAGAGCGCAAAGAACGGAAAGCGGCACCTGACAGGGAATCCTGGACAAGAAACGAGGGATTTTCGAACACGCGGGATTTTTCCGATTTGCGGCTTGCAATTTGCAATATCTCTCCGTCTCTCCCGCCGCCTCTTTTGTTTTGTTTTTAACTTTTTATGTTTACTTGTTAGCTTTATTGACATATTTTAACCCCAGCAGACAGGTTAGGAAACGTTTATACGGCCATGCCTTGATGAGATGATGAGCAATGTTGCTTGAGCACACTTTTGAAAGTGATTAAAAAGGGGATAAATATTAAAGATATCATGGGATTAAAAGTGGTGGGATTTGGGAAAAAGGGATTTTTCTTGTCCAGGATTCTCTGTCATATGCCGCACTCCAAAGAACGCCATCATCTTCTGCACAAATAAAATATTTTATCATGAATAAAAAAATAAGAAGGTATCGTCGTTTACAGATCATTTAGATGGTGGTCTTAATTTATGCTCTGAGAACTTACCAACATTGGACAAGTCCAGGACGAATTCCTTTTTAACTATACTTAGGTCATCCTTCATTAGTAACTAATTTGTTTGAAATAGTTTGCATGACTGATTGTGTACACACTGGACCACAAGCAAACGGTAAACTTATTGTCAATACAAATTTAATTTCTGTGGAAGATGATCTGACTGACCACAATGGTGATTTATTTTGGTTTAGATGAATGGGTCCATTCTATGTGGTTCAGGAAGTATGAAAACTGAATCATTCTCATTTCGAAGCTGAGTTAAGTATTGGTGATACCATTCTTAGTGGAATAATCGGTCACTGTGAGATAAAATAACCAACCAGTCTAGTCGAACAGTTTCAATTCATCTTAACACTGTATTGATTATTCTTTGAATAATTTATCAAGAAATATTTAAATTTGACATCAAGGTGTTGGCCTAATTTTTCTTGTGTTGCATGTTCAATTAAAAATATTTAGTTTCTTCTTTTTTAATTCTTTTTATAGGGACAGTAAATATCTCTACCATTATTCAATGAGGACGTTACAGTTTAGTAACCACCCTGTAGTCCGCAATTATGAAGACCATGCGGGAATTCGTTTCCGTGATATAGCAGACGTATTCGTGACATCATACTCTTCTTGCGCCAGGGAGGTACCGGGTTCGAATCCTGGTCTGGTCGAATATTTGAAAAACTTTTTTTTCTTCTTCTTCGATTTTTCTTCCATATCTTGTTGTAGGTATCTTGAGGGCATTTGAATAGCTATGGTAATAGGAGTAATTATTTAAAATACTTTGTAACACTATGATACCCACAAAAATTGTGTCATAATAACACAAAGAAAACATAAATTATTTGTTGACCCCATCAACTAAATATTTGAGGGATCAAACGAGGATCACACGATGTATGGCAGTGTTCAATGGTTCATAACCGTGACTCCACCGTGACAGATTGACTTGCACTCGGCCTGTAACGGGTTCGAAAACTTTGAGAAAATTGTATACTTGTATACCCAAAAATAGCGTGCTAAGTAGAAGTACCTATAAATAAACATGTCTCTTATTAAAGTTATTTTCTTGTATTACTCCGATATCTTCATCATAACTCTACTTGTATACGAGTTACATTATCATTGAGGCATGTAATTAATTTAAATTAATAATCTTATGAGAAAAATGTTAGAATTTTGACATTTGTACATCCAGAAAATAATTTGATAATATCTTTCAGGTCTGGTGCAAGTTGGGGGAGTACCTAAAATAGTCAATGTTTATCTGAAGTAAGTTTCGTCACGCTCAAGTTTGTGGAATTTCTCTAGAAATACCTAGAAAATTGAAAAGTTAATGGTAGAATGTACCGACCTGGATTTGGGTTGCTATTCTTGCTATCCATTTTTCTTTCTCTATAACAAATCAAAATTTCTTTTCCTTTGCATATCATTACTTCCGAAAGAGTAATTTCTTCCAATCTAGTTATGAATCCTAATGTGAAAAGTTTCTTGAGGGTGACATCCTTACGGGCTGAGTTCATCAGAATTCATGGTGTAAACTAGCACAGAATGCAACTCTGGAATATGTTACCGATGTAATTGTATTTTAGTGATTGACATGGATTTAGGGATTCATTTTTCGCCTCCAAAATTAGATGTATAATGACAGTTAAAAACTTTAGCAGTAACCAACAACATAATTATATTTAGACTTGCAATCTCATACATCTGGCTACCATAGGAAAAGATGGTAGCCACATGTATCACCCCCGGTATTTTTTTATATACCCTTACCGTTTGGGCTTAATAAGTTTACCGCTAAAAACAGTCTTATTGCCGAAAACTCGCTTCCGCTTGAACTTTCTTTGCTTCATTATCTACCTACATTATGAGAGGAATCTGTGCTCCAAATTTCAAGTTTCTACTCGAGGCCATCTTGACTTCTTTGATTGTACGCCCCTCATATGATCATATTTACAGCCATCTAAACATTTTCGTTAACCTCGTATCAACCTATTTCTAAAATGATTCCAAATCTGAATGTTAATAGACAGTTGATTTCAGAGGAACCCCATTGCAAATACAACAACAGCAACATAAATCTTAAGGTTCAGTGTGCTTTATATGCTAGTAGGTATAGTATATTTTTGACCGATTTTGATAAAAAAAAAAGTATGACATATTATGATATTCTGAATAATATGACCAAAATAATCAAATAAATGTACTTTATGTATTTCATTTCTCATTTAAAGTTTGTGAAGATTCATGACGTCAGTGGGAATTGTTAAATTTCAGCATGTCCCCCGTTTTTTATTATTCTTGCTCTCAACCAAGGGAAACCTTATTAAATTAATGTTTGCGTATAGATATGTTGTTGTTTATTTTATTCTTCGAGACATATCATCATTGAAGTAGCAACATGAAATGATATTGTCCCAAGTATCTAATATAATGATACTCTGAGAAAACGACATGCTATAGTGATTATCTTAACTTGATTGAGATAGCTTGACATCCCTCATTATTAGCGTATAAGTAATTATTTTCCACATGGATTCCACTTCTATACACAAACTTATTATTAGATTAATAATACATAAAGAGAGGACAATACTTGGGATGAGGTGCATGCTATATCTTCAGCGTACAAGATAGAAAAGAGATGGATAGTGGATAGCTTTTTAGATATCCTGATTCATGCTAACCGTGAAACCAGTTTCAAGAATTGGGGTAAGGTTCATGCTATCTGCAGCGTACAAGATAGAAAAGAGATGGATTCACTTTTAGATATTCATACCTCACATAGAAAAACGAGAGATAAATTTTCATATTTGTCATGCTTCTGTAAGTGTGCTCTCACTCATTAGCTTCAGTTCAAAGAGGCGGTGGATTCGTAACCAGGAATCTGTTCGTTCGAATCCAAATCCATCCCCCGCCACTACACAAGATTGGAAATACCCGAAGCCTAAAAAACGTTAACGTATTTAGTGATTTTAGATGTCTTAATATGATACAAATGTTCAATTTTGTTCTAAACCGCTAAAATGACATGAAGCTCCATTGAATATAATGAATGACCATGCTTTCAAAATCGGATTCTATTGACAAACAAAAAGACAAATAAATTTTCACCAAATCAGTTGACATACAGACATACTGCGCTTGCTGCTGGGTCATTATTTATAACAATATTATATTCAATCAACCGTGCCATCATCCATCATCGATGCTAATGGTAGAGCTGCATGCTATCTTAAGCGTACAAGTACCGAATGCATAAGAGGCTGTTTTTTAATTTAGTATTGAAGTACCTACCATGCATCCACCCTTGGTGGGCTATTGAAATATGACGGCCTAATCCCTCATTTAGCACTCCAGTCAAGACTGCAGCCCTAAACAATTTGTTGATTGCTGCTAAAGTTTTTTATTGTCATACATCTATTCTTTAAGGTCTTTAAAGCTAATAATTGACAGGAGTCCCAGAGCCATGTCAATATCTGCAATATAATTTAATCAGAAACGTAAACATAATAATTAATTTAAAGTAAACCCAAAACCTTGGGAAAACTAAATTACCTAGTCATTTTTTTTTTTATTTTTTTTTTTCAAATTTACGGTCACCATGTATGTAATTTCCCATCCAGACGTTGCTGAATATTGATGAATGAATGATTCATGATTGAGTTCCCAAGAAAAATAATAAGTGCCTATATAGTATCATTGAATACATATAAAACGCCTGATGTCTTGTCAATAATTGTTAAAAGATTTTACAATTTGCATATCTAAAGGAAGTGTTAGGAGTAACTTTTATATTCAAAATTATTGTATACTAGATGTTTCGCCCGTGCTTCGCTACGATTCTTATATTGCTGTTTTATTTTGTCAAGGACAATGGAAATTGGGGGGNCAAGGACAATGGAAATTGGGGGGGGGGGGGGGTATTGGTTTGTGCCCGGCCTGTGTGAAATACACCTTTAAAACCCAACATTTAAACGTTTTCCCAGGCGCCTTAGAGGCACGGCCATTCAGACTATTCGTATTTTCTAAGTTTTATTTTATCCGTTCCCGGTTTCAATCCTGTAAATCTGAAATGGCTGGCCATACCTTTGCATAAAATATCCTAAAATAAGGACTAAATGGTCACCGAAAACTTTCTTGCTAAGTTGATATGTTGTCGCGACAAATTTCAAGATATCGGACCGTGACTGTCCGATTTATTCTGGTGAATAAATTATAAATTTGCCGGAACTCGAAAACGGCTTGACATATTTTAGTTCTGCTAATTTTCCTGGGGTCATAGATCCTAATTTTGGGGTGGGGGTCCATTCCCACCATCTAAATGATCAGTATCTGCTACCGTTTGGGTTGTGGTATTGTAAAACAGACAACCCCTAATACATAGGTACATACATACAATTTCTGATTTATACATTAAGATATATATAAGATTCTATATTCCAATTAGGGTGCTTATACCACCTATGGACATTGTAGCACCTATGGGCACTTTGACATGAAAAGTAGTTTTAATGAAAATACTAGCCAATGTTTTGTCCTATACGATGCGTCATGTTGTTCTACCGCCGCCGTCAAAAATCAATCCATTCTGAGAGTTCAGAGTAAAATTTTAGAGATAGAGGAGGTACCCATAGTGATACCTTCAATATCGTGATGTATTGCCTATGGGCACTACTAATGGGGTGCCCATAGGTGCATCAAGATGGTGCATATAGATGGTACATTTCAGGTTTTTGACATAAACGTGAACTTTAGTCAGAACTAGTAACCTGCATTGAAGAATCTGTTCATCAACAGATTCTTGAAGAAAACTATAAAACAAAATTTCTAATCTAGGTATATATATATATTTGAACATCGTAGGGCTTTTACTTTGGTAGAGGGAATTTTTTGAAAATGAAAATATCCTTAGAGTGCCCATAGGTGGTACAGCCACCGAAGGTAATAGTTCGTACCACCTCCTAATTTTTTCGGCTTTACGTAGAAAGTTGAAGTATGGTGAATCGTGCAAAATAGATTAAAGTCTACTTTTTATAACCGATTCATACAAACATTATAAGCGATTTTTGAAGTGTGTCAAAGAAATTATCTTCCAAAGTATGACATCTTTCAGCATGATTAATTCAAAGATTAATTCCGTGCTAAAGCAGGGTCCACACTTATGTTGCAAATGTTGCACAACATTGCAACACAAATATGGACGTGTTAGCAAAGTGTTGTCCGACAGTTGTTCAACATGTTACATGTTTCCAGAAATATGGAACATTTCTGAAAAATGTTTTAGAAACATTGAAAGTGTGGACCGCGGACCCTGTCGGACAACATCGCAAGTTTAAATATTTTTAAATATAGATGCAATACTTTTCAATAATTCTTAAAACTCGCAACTTGTTATTCGAAAAAAATTCTTGAATCCATAACACCTGTATTCTAAATTCAATTCATCAACGTCATCCAAGAACAAATCTTTCATGAAGTCAGCAGTACTGTATTTATTTCTTCCACGAGAAAGACTCGGTCTTATCCAAAACCTCCTTGGCCTATTGCCTCCAAGAGGACAGCGGCGGCAGCAGTTATATAAGAATGTCTTCCTCACTCATTTTTTGATTATTTTTAAAATATTATAAAAAAAATTACGAGATAAAAACGCAAACAAACAATCCACTTATCACAAGGTCTGAATTGAAACCATGTGAAAACAACACAACATTATAGGTACACACTAAAAATTGAGTGTAGACGCTGCGTGTTGCCCAGCATATGTTGTACACCATTTCCAACATAAGTGTGGACCCTGCTTAATGATCAATGAATCAACTGCACGTTACGCTAAAGAAAGAAGAGGATTATGGGTCTATCCTTACGATCAGAAATAATGGTTGTCTGGTAAATGTCTACACAAAATATGCTTGGGTCGGTGGACCTTTAAATTTTTAGCACTCCAACATTAAGGAGACCAAACTTGTAATCAACTTTTGAGACACAGCCAAGGCCGTGACTGTCGGATGAAAACATAGTTCATTTTGACAGAAAATTGACAACTTTGGGCAGTCTTCGTACACAAAACTGGAAGCCGCATGCAAAAGTATATTTTACTCGGTTCTTGATTACACCATTCATATGACCGATTTTTCTGAAAAATCGGCCATAATGCGTGCCTTGCTTTTTTAATAAAAATCCGAAATTTGTAAAATTCGACACATAATAAACAGAACAATGTGCGCCTTTTGTTTTGATTATTTCAACATATTTAATGCAAAATAATCACCCTTATCATCTAGTTAGAAAACCAATTCGATCGCAGTTCGGTAAAACTGTGAGTATGAACTTGACTAGCCGATTGTTTACCTATCTATGCCCGCTATGTTCTTTATTATATGCTCGTAAATATATTGTGATAAAATGAAAATTTCAGCCAAAGGTCATCAGAGAGTGCTAATATATTCAAAAACAAATAACGGCAGTACAAAAGAAAGCTATAATGTAGTTTTTTATATGTTTTATTTAAATTTTTCAGAGTCCTTTGATGTTTTATTTTTCCGTCATCAAAGTTGCTACATTAGAAGCTTACAACTTGTATTAAAATATAGCGTAAAAAAAGAGGCAACTTTTTCCTGTAACTTTAAATTATGATTGACCTTTTTACTTTTCTTGGTTTAGAAGGGGATTAACAATATATTGTGTGACTTGATTAAATAATTTGACTATATTGTGTCCTATATTTACCATTCTATTGGACTTTCTCTATCTTTATAGACCTGCTACGGGGCCATAGGGTCTCCGAAATACTCCCAATGCCGCCCAATGATCCTCTTGAGCAAATACGAACATGGTTCAATATTTGTGCTTTAATATAGTTAATGTAGTAATGACTAGCGTTGTTTGGGGTGCGGCCCCTGTTCATTATTTATCCGCCCAATAGTCCTCTGATTCCTTTGTTCTCTCTATCTTTTACCAAACCGGCATCCGGAGATTGCTCTCTTTCTCGTACAAAACTTTAAAATAAATGTCGAAAACATTATCACTGATCTCGTATTCTTTTCTTTGTTCATATGTTTTTCGGCTGCTTGATGTATAAGGTACCTTTGTCGTCGTCTTCTCCTCTTTCACTGCACCTCTTCCCAATATTACTAGGATCGGTGTTACATTCCTTTATCCTTCTTCTGCAAAGGTCTTTATCTACACTTTGCATCCACCTTACGTTCTACCTCTTTTTCTCCTTCATTCTTCTGCCAAAGTCTCCTCTTTTTTTCCTCTGTAAATATTATGAACCTTTGTAAATAAACAAAAATCTTATCTTATGTAGATTGACTACAAAACTATAATTTTATAAAAAATTAAATTGAGAGCGGCGAGTTGTAGTTTTGTTTTCATTGAATTTTCTTTCCTATATGACACATTTGGGTTCAATTTTTTCATCTCCTCTTATGAATCTTATACTTGATTCTAGCAGTGTTGATTAACAATGACAACTTAACGGGCCGAGTCCATCTGAGCTCATGGTGTAGAACTACACAGAATGCAATAGTTTAATATTTAGACATCACATTGGTTGACTGGTTTCAATTCAATTACACAATTTGTGTTTATTAGATCATTCGTACGGTAGAATCAAGATCAACAAAGAGAAAGTTGAATATAATAAATTTAAACAGTTTTCCAATTCACCTTAGGATACACGGGTAGTGTAGGTATTATATAAAATTATAATAAAAAAGATTTTTTTTACCATGAAATTATTTGCTAAATTTTAAGGCTTCCAAGATGCAAATGACAATGTTCATTGTTCAAATACTTATAACACGATCTGAAGCCAAGATTTTTTTACTCAATTATGAAATTCTTAACACGACATGAAGCGCAAAGCTTTCAATAGAGGGATCATGATGTTCAAATACCTAATACAGTATCTGAAGCGAAGAACATTCTCGTTTTTACTCGATTATGAAATTCCTACCACGACATGATGAGCAATGCTTCCAATAGAGGGATCATGATGTTCGAATACCTATGAAAGCATCTGAAGCGAAGAACATTTTTGTTTTTACTCAATTATGAAATTCCTACCACGACATGATGAGCAAAGCTTCCAATTGAGGGATCATGATGTTCGAATACCTATAAAAGCATCTGAAGAGAAGAACATTTTTGTTTTTACTCAATTATGAAATTCCTACCACGAGATGATGAGGAAAGCTTCCAATTGAGGGATTGGAAAACATTTTTGGTGCTGTACAAATACCTTTAACACGATGTGAAGCCAAGAACAATTTTGTTTTTACTCAAAATCTCAATGAATGAAAGTATGTCATTGACACAAGAAATTTTTGAAATCAGAAGATGGTAGCAATAAACATAGGAACCATCATAGATAAGAGGCACAATACCAGCCAGCATACCTAATTGTACCTTGTACCGTACTAATAGGAATGTCTCACTCCAATCTCTTACCTTGTCCTGCCGACTGATAAGCTAATCTAATATGAATAGTAACCATGGACTGGTAAATGTAAAACAATGTTTTCTTTAATAATATTGTGGTTATAAACAAATAAATAAACGCGAAGTAAATAAATTTATATTTTAAAGTCTCTAATATTGCAGTCAGTGCCATTAATTTTCATTACAAATAAAGTTACAATCAAACTATCTTTTCTGTTGTGACATAATTTTACATTTTTACACAAAAAATTAGTTTGTCTGATATATTACCAAATAAAATTACCTATCGTATTTTGAAAATAAATAATATACCTACACTTAGAGCAATATTAGTGTTCTGAAATTTTATATTCGATGGCAGAGGTATGTTTGTACTTATATTTTTGCCCCCTGTGGATAGGGGGACTTAAAAAGGATACTTCCAAAGCAACCAAGCTCATACCGGTCGTAAAAGGTGACTAAGGGCAGGGCCAGAAACGATATCTTTTCCATTACCCATTCAGAAAGCAAGGAAAAGTTACTGCATTACCCTTCCTATGTCCCTTGTGGATAGGACTTAAAAAAAATACTTTCAAGGCAACCAAGTCTATGCCGGTCGTAAAAGGCGACTAAGGTTAGGGTCAGAAACGATTTTTTTTCCATTACTTGTACAGAAAGCAAGGAGAAGCTACTGCATTATCCGTAAGGATTCTTTAGTATCAAGAACAAGAACTCATGGCGAGTTATTGCAAACCAGCCCCTAGGCTGTTAACTTATGATGATGATATTCTGGAGCACCACGAAGGATCAATTTTTTTTTTACCTGAACAGAACAAACTATGGCCGACAATAGATGTTCATAATACTGCTTTAAAAATTGTAAATAGCAGATTTAAAAAAAAAAAATGACTGAACGAAGTGAAGGTCTAGTCTTATCACCACGATTTTTTTTTGTTTATACTCTCGAACGCCTGCCTCATCTGATTTGCTGACTGGATCCCTATTAGGCCACTGGAGACCAAATAGTGATCATGTTAAGTGATAAAGGTGTACGGATCATAGAAATACTAGTACCTACATAATATGTTCTATAATCGCACAAAATAGTCCGCTATTGGTAAATAGCGCCTCCTCGAAACTCTTGGATTTTGAAACATTACTCATTCTAATGACTTTCGGAATCTCGCATAATTCCAGATCAAAAGTGACCCCCTGAGGCAACCTAAAATTGTTCCATTTTTTACAGTTATTTTTTTTTTTTTTTTTTGCACAGTCTTTTTCTTCAAGACCATAAGACATCATTATCTTTTGCTTCTAGGTAACATGGTGCTAACACTTTCAGTATGTCACATTTTTCAAATTCCAATACACCAAGTTATGAAAATTTATTTTCAAAATCAGCAAGAACTAAGAAAATCAGATGGTGAACTCCTTGAAGCTTCAGAAATTGAGCATACCTATAATGGTACTAAGTTTTTTTAATATATATTTTTCAGAGTAAGAAACTTTGGAAACACTTAGTAGAACTCAGGGGCGAACACGGGGGGGGCTGGCCGGATATAGCCCCCCCTCCCGATTTTTTTTTCGGGATAAGCCATCAAATGTAAAACGCGAGTGCGGCTAGTGTATATCATCTAACCCTGTGCTTCTTTTTCAATGTCACGCAGAACACACTTTTTGGGATACTTACATGCGATTCAACTTTTTTCTACATATTGAAAATATTTTTTTACCTTCCTTACCCTATAAAAAGGAAAGTATTGTAATGGGCTGAAATTTTCGATGTCGAGTTTTCAATGCCAAAACATGTTTTGGGGTTACCAGAGCCCGAATCTCGACTTTCAGTCATTGGTCCGTGTGTCTGTTTGTGGACAAGATATCTCAAAACGGCAAGTGTTAGAGACTTGAAATGTACGTCAGTTTTATATAAGCTTTCGGTGGTAATTGAATATACCGTTGGCGGTTTTATGCCGCTTTTTAGCGTTTTCCAATATCCTGCTTAAAATGAAGGGTAATAGCTAGAACTTTAAACTTGTTGCCTATTCATATCAATTTCATACAAGAAATTGAAAAATACAACTTAGATTGAAGTTTAATATATTCTCAAGTAAGAAAGGATCCTATTAACTAACAGAGGTTTTCTTAGAGCTCTTGGCGATTTCTTCTATAAATGCATTCGTTCTGTTACCTCCTGGGTGATGTGGAAAAATAGAAGAAATCCAAACCTCTTAAAGAGGAAAAATACTGAAAGAGTTAAAGAAAACCTATATCTTGGGAGCGATAGATTACATCACATTATAGGCAGAGGCGTAGGAACTGTGGGGCGGATGCCGGTCTTATAGGGCTTTGCTACGCCTTTTATATCTAGAAACATTTGATTATTCGTTGGGGGGGCGCATTTCGAAATCTCGCCCCTGGCCCGTAACAACCACCAAAACAAAAATATTTATAGCCCTATATTTATACATTGTTTACATTATCTCTCTGTGAAACTAGATGAGTTTAACGCCACGATTCTGTTACATTTTGCCCCCCCCCCCCCGAAAAAAATCCTGTGTACGCCCCTGTAGAACTATCAACACATGGAAATACGAAAACTCTTAAATTTGTCTTCTGCCGTTTAAAAGCAATTAAATTCGATACGCGCAATTCAAAGTTTACTTCGGTAAATAGGTAAATACGCGTACAAAATATATTTTTTTTTAAATTGCAGAACATAACGTCAATTGTTTTCGTGTTATTACCAAAAGTTTAATTCGTTGGAAAATTAATATCTAACTCTTTCTTAGCGTAATTCAAACTAAACCCTAACAGTAATTCATAATTTAATTTTCTATTAACTCTTTTCAGAGGAAGATGACATTTATTTCGTCAGAACATCCCTAACCTATTTAAACTTCATTCCAAAACTGTTAAGAAAAGTAAGTAAGTAGAATTTTTTTTATTAAAAAAAAAATCTGGTGTGAACATCACACGACTTTCTTTATCTATAAAAAGAAGCATTGTATAATAAGAAGTACGAGTATTGTAATGGATTGAAATTTTCGTTGCCGAGTATATTCAATACCAAAACATTTTTTGAGGTCCCCAGATACCAAATCTTGAGTTTGCCATTGGTGAGTGTGGTGTGTTTGTTTGCGAATAATATGTCTGCTGAGCGATAAATGTATGTACATAACACTAGCTGTTTTCCCGTGCTTCGCTACGGTTACAAAATTCAACAACAATTTCGGGAACGCGAAATTAAATCTCCTCAATTTTAGATTTTTGGTGGAACCGACCCCCAGAGTGAACACGGCTCCTATTTAGAAAATTCAATATTTTATTCAAAGATATTACTTTTTGCACGCTTATTCCGAAGTGATACTTCTTAACTATGGGTTTTTGGTGGAACCGACCCCGAGAGTGAGCACCGCTCCTAGTTAGAAAATTCAATATTTTATTCAATGATATGACTTTTGTACTTCGGAACACCTTTGTATCAAATTTCAGCTGTCTCGCTCATCCCGAAGTGGTACTTATCAATTTCGATTTTTTTAAGGTGAAAACCGTCCAAAAATCGGGGAAAAACCGGAAATTTTCAAAATTTTATATTTTTTATGGGTTCGTTATATACTGTTTTGGGGGGGGTCTATTCTCGGTAATTTTTCGTTATCTCCTTTAGTTTGCCCAGAAAAAAATTGCTAAAAGACCCGCTAAAAAGCGTCATTTTTGGCGGTAACTTGCTCCCACATGAACTTTATTTTTTCCTTTTTTATTACGCACCTACATACTAAAAGGGACCTGTGTGCCAAATTTCATGTCTCTACGTTTAGCCATCGTGGAGCTACGTTGATTATTAGTCAGTCAGTTAGTACGTCAGTCAGTATACCAACTGGGCTTTGCGTTTTATGAGTATAGAAGATAGATACATACCAAATTTAAAGTCTCTAATCATACCTACATACCAAAGTCTTTAAAGGATAATCAATATTTTGTTCTTTTTGAAAATATAAAAAACAATATTGAAAAATACAAAATTTCGGGGGGGGGGGGCTGAACCCTTTAAAACCCTGTCCTGCGTACGGCCCTGGGATTATTGAAAGTCGCTAAAAAAAGCGGAAAGAATCTGCCAACGGAGTAGTCGATTCCAATCAAAATTGTCGTTGAGCATTAGAAACATAAAATTGACATGCATTAGAAACATAAAATAGGCACCAACATAAAGCTTACCATTTTCTTTTAAGACAGGATTCGTAAAACCCGCCAAAAAGCGAATAGTTATTAATAAAGTTATTTTTCAAAAAAAAAATACCGACACGCAAAGTGTCGTTGGTTGTTTCATATTAAATGCATACGTAGTTACTCTGCGTATAATACACCTATCCGTTGTCATTTTTATACATTTCGAATGGCTTTTTACTATAGTGGAATACAAATAATTAATGCCAAGTAGGTCAGCATAGCGTCCTCAATATAACTTTTATACCCTTCATCCGTTGTGTTAAAACTAGACTCCAATTCCTTCAGTCATTTTTTTTTTTTCAGATACCAAAGTTAGAGAACCTATTATTTTTTTTTTTTTTTATTTTTGAGGGTTAGGCAGGTTTGGACAGAAACCAAACAATTATAATGTCAATTTTTTTATTTTTTCAGTTACCAAAGCTAGATGAGCCTAATTATTTTTTTCAATTTTGAGGGTTGCGCAGGTTTGGACAGAAACCAAACAATTATAATGTCAATTTTTTTTATTTTTTCAGTTACCAAAGCTGGATGAGCCTAATTATTTTTTTCAATTTTGAGGGTTGCGCAGGTTTGGACAGAAACCAAACAATTATAATGTCAATTTTTTTTCAGTTACCAAAGCTAGATGAGCCTAATTATTTTTTTCAATTTTGAGGGTTGTACAGGTTTGGACAGAAACCAAACAATTATATTGTCAATTTTTTTTTTCAGTTACCAAAGCTAGATGAGCCTAATTATTTTTTTCAATTTTGAGGGTTGCACAGGTTTGGACAGAAACTACACAATTATAATGTCAATTTTTTTTTTTTTTTTCAGTTACCAAAGCTAGATGAGCCTAATTATTTTTTTCAATTTTGAGGGTTGCGCAAATTTGGACAGAAACCAAACAATTATATTGTCAATTTTTTTTTTTTCAGTTACCAAAGCTAAATGAGCCTAATTATTTTTTTCAATTTTGAGGGTTGCGCAGGTTTGGACAGAAACCAAACAATTATAATGTCAATTTTTTTTTTCAGTTACCAAAGCTAGATGAGCCTAATTATTTTTTTCAATTTTGAGGGTTGCACAGGTTTGGACAGAAACCAAACAATTATAATATCAATTTTTTTTTTTCAGTTACCAAAGCTAGAGGAGCCTAATTATTTTTTTCAATTTTGAGGGTTGCACAGGTTTGGACGGAAACCAAACAATTATAATGTCCATTTTTTTAGATACCAAAGTTATAGGAGCCTCATTTTTTTATTTCAATTTTGAGGGTTGGACAGGTTTGCTTTTGAACGACACCATTTTCATTTTCAGATACCGAAGTTAGAGGAGTCTAAACTTTTGCTCGAAGAAGAGTGTTGGATAGATTTAAAAGATAAATATCATTGGATCAGATTGAGAAATATAACATGGAATGATAGTGTCAGTTTCTTAAGGACGTCTGCATTTACTCCGGAGCCACAGAATCCTTTATGGTAAGATGAACAAATAAATACATATTACTTACATACTTGTTTCTTCTTCCGTGGAATAACATATGTCGAGAGAGGTGATCAATTTTATTATTAAACAGAAATTTATTTATTTTTTATTGATTCATATATTAATCATCATCATAGGTTAACAGCCGTCGGGCTGGTTTGCCACAACTCGCCATGAATTCTTGATACTAAAGATTACATACGGATAATGCAGTAGCTTCTCCTTGCTTTCTGCATGGGTAATGGAAAAATGTACTTTCCGACCCTGCCCTTATTCGCCTTTTACGATTGGCAATGACTTGGTTGTATTGGAAGTATTTTTTTAAGCCCCCCCCCCCCCNCCCCCCCCCCCCCCCCCCTATCCACAGGGGATTCATTTATTAAACGGAAATTATTCCATACATAGTATTGAATTCATGCGAAGGCTGAAATAATAATTGTCTTCAGAACGCGCTCGCTAAATACGTTTTAGACATCGCGGAATAAAGATAGTTCCGTGGTTGTTGTTGGCTGAGAACGGTTTTATTTTTCTAACCCGTATTATTTTTGGCTTAATCGGCTGTTAGATGGACTCATTCCAAAACATTTTAACAAGGGGAGTAAACAAAATTCGATGCTTTGCTCTTTTTGGGTGCAGTTTTAAGTTATCCTGGAACGTAGATGTAAGCATTGGTCGTCCGAAAGTATGAGGCCATGTCTCGATCGTATAAACCCTAATTGTGACTGATACTCTTTTATTTATGATTCAGGACAAGATTTGAATGTAATGGGGCTGTAGAGTTTACTAATTGGGGCTGGATTGGACAAGGAATTGAAATATTTATGAGAGACAATATGCAGAAAAATATTTTACAAAATATTCAAACTATCACAGACAAAATAGAAAAAGAAGCATATGCGAAAAATGAAAACAAAGAATTGATAAAATAAAGTTGAATAAGAATGATTTAAAAAAACAGCACAACATTGAGGTTTTGATGGCCAGTAAATAGCGCCTTCTAGTACTTATATATGAAATCGGGTCACCACAATTGCTTCTGCAAAGAGTAATTTGATTGATTAACTTACTTGGGTGCTAATAGAAAACTGGGGAATGTTTCTTGTTGAACACATTTTAAAATTGTTTTCGACTTTAGAGTAATTATTTATCAACTTAAAACCCCATATCTACGAGGGAGCGCCATGGACTTGATGCCTGGGGAGTATCCTTTTCAAATCGCCATACGCGCACGTAAGCACAATGGGCTTCATACCTTGGATAAAATTTTTAGATGAACACGCCAGAAATATGAAAATTAAAAAGCAGTAATTTTCTAAAACTATTAATTTTGTATGTCTAACTTATTAAAACTGAAATTTATCACAGAAGATGTAACGTTCCTAAATTTAGATATGACACGATTCTTTCATTTCTTAATGGACACTCAATTTTTCAACGTAAAATAATTATGGAAACATCAGAATCCAATGGATGCACCCTGATTGACTCCAAGGAAAGACCTTTGGGGACCGAAATTAAAGGAAGGAAATCTCATAACAGGTTTGTCTAATGTTGAGCCTGTGGATGGAAATGTAACTCGCAGTGTTTAGGGCCACAACTCAAAGGAGACCTTATTCCCTCTGAGCATTCCAGCATTTCTGCTTCACATTATGGTGGAATGTTTCCTCGACTTATCCTGATTCACGGCCCTAAAGTGCTCCTGATTCACGGCCACCGTTGTAGCTTTTTATACTTTAAGGAACCTACCTATCTGTTTTTATGAATCGAGGAAAAAGGTCAAGAATTGAAACCAGACTTATGCAAAATCTTTATACAAAAAGAATTATGCAGAAGTACTACGCCATAGAAAAAAATCGTAAATTAGGGCGGTAGAAAAAAATCGTAAATTAGGGTGGGTCGTTTTCGACCCCGTGGGCATAAATGGGTTAAAGAGTGGGTAGCAAAGACAAGAATATCAATTTACGTCATATAATTTATTTACTTAATGCCTAAATAAATTCAATTAATTTTCTATCTAGTCAAACTTTCAGCAAAAAAAAAGAGAACTGGAAGAGAAAAAAAGTATCTTTTCTAATATGAATGCGCTCACAAAGGGCGGTGCTTTGAAATTTGGCTATAAAATAAAGAAGATTTGTGTTTTTTAGTTTATAGCGACGTTATCTTTTATTCATCACACAATCAAGATGGTAAGTGATATTATTTTTATTATTTTCTTCCTAGTTTCTTTTTGTAAAAATTTAAATAATATTTTTCGAAAATATTTCCGACTGATAAAATTTTCTTTGTTTCATTAAGTTTTAATGAGATACCGCATAATTTTCTACGTGAACAGTTCATTAGTTAAAATAACATTTATAGGATATCTTTTTGTCAAGACAGTTTTATATAATACTATGAACTATGAGATAGGTATTTTTCCCTGAGGATTTTTTTTATGCCTACAAAGGAGAATGAAATCACGATGACCGGTTCTTTGCACCAGGGCAAAGAAACGCATACCATTACAATTCTAGTCAAGGGCAATGAAAAATTGGTACCCTCATATTAATTTCTAGTATTTTTCCAACTTGAATCCAGAAATGGGGAGAATATTTGATTTTAAGAGGAACGCCGCTACAACGACAACAACAAACATGAAAGTAATCAGTCTTTATGCTCGTACATGTGAAGTGTGCTTGATGGTATGTACGTCCTAATACTTTTACTCACCAACTAGTTTTGTATACGTAGAGATAGTTAATATAGATGCGAGAGTGACATATGTTGTTCGTAAATAAAGATTGTGGGACAATTTTTTTTTTTTTACCTACGATTAGATTTCAATATGACCCCCCTCTAAATTTTCCATTCTTAATTACAGTGCCGAAAACTCTATTTCCCAGATGACCTTTAATTTGTCGGTCACGGCTAATAGCAGGTGAATAAAGGTGGTTAAAGGGTAACAGGGATTTTTTTACTGTCTAAATACATATTGATTGTCATTTGCGTGACAAGGCGCATTGTCGTAAGGCAACATCCAATCGTTCAAATTCATTGACACAATCAATTAGTATTTAGACAATAAAAACATACCTGTGGCTCCTCAATCACTTTATTTACCCGAAGTGACTTCTTGTGACCCAGGATCAAAAATGAGGTCAAACGACATCATTTTGGTACACTTCATATTATGAAATTAGC
Source organism: Pachypsylla venusta (assembly GCA_012654025.1). Lineage (NCBI taxonomy): Eukaryota > Metazoa > Arthropoda > Insecta > Hemiptera > Aphalaridae > Pachypsylla > Pachypsylla venusta. Next base: position 28,489,262 of record CM022885.1, on the reverse strand, counting down.
CTTGACCGACTAACTAAAGGTCATCCGGGAAACAGAATTCCAGCAATGATGTAAAGAATGGAAAACTCGTCTCAAGCGCTGTATCAACGCACAAGGAAATTATTTTGAGGAACATCATAATTAAATCTAGCAGATCCCGTAGACTACTTTTTATCCCAATATACCTGTAAACCTGTAAGGTTTCTGTCGAGGAAGAAAAATCCTAGATAATTAAATTTATTATTTTATAGCGCTACGTTAAAATACCACGGTCATGTCCACGAAATTACAGTTTTATTTGACTCAGAATATCACATGGGCGTACGCAAGGGGGGGCAGGGGGGCAGCTGCCCCCTATAGAAAATAAATCCAAGTTACACTAGATATTATGACTTTTCGGCGTAACTTACACTAGATATTTTGATTTTTCGACCCAACATACACTAGATAAAAATGCTTTTCACCCCTAACTTAAAATAAATGATACGGACAACCGTACTAGACTTTCTCTTCCTTAATCATTCTACAGGGTGTCTACCAGACTGAAAAACATGGAATTGTCAGGGAATTTTAGGAGACTGGAAATGTCAGGGAAAAGTCAGAGAATTTAGGAAAAAACTCCGAAAAAGCGCCGAAAGTCAGGGAATTTTTCAAATTGAGTTTTTTTTTTTTTAATCTTAGTGCCCAATTTTATGCGTGAACATGCTTTTCCTGAAAAATTTTGCCTGCGGCGCTTATTACCGTTTTCTTCTAACAATTTTGTCTGTGACGTTTATGTATTTAGTCTTTTTTTTCAACCTCAAATGCTAGTTTTGTTGTAAGTATATGTGATTTTTTATTGCATTACGAAAATTCCGGCGTAGGGATGTGACGACCCCATCGCCCAATACATTTAATATAATTAAAAATAAATTTATTTGTCCACATAACAGCTTTTGTTTTGAACAGCTTTGTGCAGCATTTGGTGACACTCTTATAATGTGAAACACGTCGGTATGGGTCAGTGTTAAAACTTGAAAAAGTACACTGGAAAAGAAGACTGGAAAACCTGGAAAAGTCAGGGAATTTCACTTTGACAATTTGGTAGACACCCTGTTCTATCAGACTACCATCGAATGTAGATTTTGTTCTTCTAAAGTTTGAAGTCTATTAGTAATATTATAATTTTAACTAGTGGTTTCGCCCGTGCTTCGCTACAACCTATAGATTGGCACCTTAGACTCCTTAGAGGCATGGCCGTTTCTGTGTGAAAGTAGGCGTGTACGCTGTTGTATGTATGTATAAGTATATACATGTATCATGCTATTTCTCTCGCTCAAATGTATTTCTTATGGGGATTGTTTACTTTTTGCGATTTCTACCCCTTAAAATAAATAAAGACTCCTTAGAGGCATGGCCGTTCCTGTGTGAAAGTAGGCGTGTACTCTGTTGTATGTATGTATAAGTATATACATGTATCATGTTATCTCTCTCGCTCCAATGTATTTCTTATGGGCATTGTTTACTTTTTGCGATTCCTACCCCTTAAAATTAAAATTTTGTAAAATCCTTTCTTAGTGCACACTTACAAATTTCAAGTCTGTAGCATTAATAGTTTCGGCTCTACGTTGATCAGTCACAGGAAATTGCCTTTTATATATAAAAGGTTTTTTTTTCTGCTGCGGTTGATCTTTATTTTAAAAAGACGGACTTTGTTTTTTAGTGTTGGTATTAGTTTAAAAAGTTTTGGCAGCCTTCGGCTGTGGACATTGCTCTTTAGTGACAGTAATATTTTGAAATTTTGCAGCCTTCGGCTGTGTGGACTTTTCTCTATAGTGATGGTATTATTTCAAAAAGATTTGGCAGCCTTCGGCTGTGGACTTTGCTCTTTAGTAATGGTATTATATTAAAAAGATTTTGCAGCCTACGGCTGCTGACGTGGCTCTTTAGTGATAGTATTTTTTTAAAAAATAATCCCATGTGGCCGAAATAATGTTTTTTTATTTTTAGAATTATACAAGGCAGTGGCTGAGTAGGCTGGAGGCAAAGTTTCTACAAAATACAAAAATTGTCAATTAAATACTTGGGTGACTGTTGACTGTGCATACCAAATTTTATCAAAATCAGACAACTTTTTTCATTTTTGAGACCCTACCGGGGGCCCCAAAACCATTATTTCTACAAAATACTAAACATCGTCAAATATAATTCTTGGGTGACTGTGCATACCAAATTTTATCAAAATCAGACAAATTTTATGTTTTCCCATTTATGGCCCCCTGCTGGGGCCCCAAAAGCAAAATTCTACAAAAATTATCAAATATAATAAATACTTCGGTGACTGTGCATTTCAAAATGTTTCAAAATCAGACAAATTTTATGTTATTTCATTTTTGTGCCCTTACCGGGGCCCCAAGACCAAAATTAATTAGCGGCCAACAATATATTACACCTAAGTTCTATTCTTCAATTTCTTGAATGAAATTGATATGAATAGGCACCAAGTTTAAAATTCTAGCTATTACCGTTATAAGCAGAATATGCGAAAACCCATAATAAGCGGCATAAAATCCAATTTCCAACAATTCAATTTCCAACAAAAGCTTATTTTGCTGTTCATGGCATACAACTGACATACATACCAAATTTCAAGTCTCTAACACTTTCGGTTCTTGTGATAACTTGTTAACAGACAGACACACACACGGGCCAATGGCTGAAACTCGAGATTTGGGCTCTGGGGACCCCAAAATGTGTTTCGGCATTGAAAACTCGACATGGAAAATTTCAGCCCATTACAATACTTTCCTTTTTATAGGATAAGGAAAGTAAAAAAAAAAAATCGCCTGTAGCAAAAAGTTGACCCCCACCCGGGTCACAAACTCGGCTGCCCCCCCCCCTAGACGAGATGCTGCGTACGCCCATGGAATATCAATTTAACCAAAACTTGAAAACTCACAGGCGCAAAAAAATGGGTAATATTATAAAAATAATGAGGTGAGTTTTCAGTAGTATTTAGATTATCGTCAGATAAATATTGACACTAAAATTTTGACATTGTATGGTTTGGAGCTGAATTTGTTAAAAATTTATTTTATGGAGTTGGTCTGTGCTCCGATTATCCTCTTTATTATTTCAAAGATTGACCCGGTTTCTGAAGTTTTTTTAAAAGAATAAAGTACACATTTCCTGAAAGAAAGAAATGAAAAAGGAAATTCTATTCGTTCGGAAACGATTCTTACGCTGTTATAGTTTTAGTGGTCCTTTTTTGCGTAAAATCAATCAATAAATAGTGACATCATCGTTTCCGATGGTAGTCGGATGTATGAGAATACATTTCTAAATAAGTTGTTGTTGGCTGTTGATGTTTGTAATTGTCATCATTCATCTAATCCTGAAGGCTATTAATTGAACCATCTCAAAAACTGAAATATAATTGTTTTAATCCATTTGCTACTTTGAGCTCGACCCTTGACGATGTGACTCTCAAGTAAAGTCTCACAATTTTTTTTTTCTTTCTTTTTTTAAATTTTATTATTTTGCATATGTATCTAAAAGAACATCATACAAACACTGTGGAGGTTAGTAAGTCCTAATTGGTTTTGAAGAAATTACGTCTTCAGCAACATCCAGAATAATAAATTGATCAAAAAGTTTGAGGAGGATATTTTGTGATCTTCGGCAGGGTCGGATTATTCATAAGGCATCGGTTATTAGCCGCGCTAGCTTTTACAAAACAATGTTCATTTTACGCCTTTACCGTGTTCACCAAACACGGTAAAGGCGTACCAAGAATTGCATTGCTTATGCGCCCCGACATAGTTGATCCAGCCCTGTTGGTGAGTTCCGTAGAAGGATATGAGTTAATTAATTTTAACTGGAAGAAATATATTGTTTGATATAAATTAAACAAAATAAATCAAAATTGACCTCGACCGGCCACTCATACTTTTATCTCCAAATAAGTTTTCCTAACCAATGAAAGGATTATATTTGTGTTTCATTACCGTCTTGTTGAATATAGGTTTGCTAATAATCAGGGCTGTCCATAGACAGGAAGACGAGAGACACTGCGGCCTTTTGCCTCAGGCTCCTCAGAATGCCCGAGCTCTTAATTTTTTTTTAAAAAGCCTATAGTAGATTTGGTAGATAAATTTCCAACAAAAAAAAATATTGGTCTCAAGATTAGATTTAATACCTACTCCATTAGGAAACCGCATATATCTAGTTCGGCTCTTTTTTGCAGATAATGGTCCCCAAAATTTTCCTTAGGGCTTTAAAGTTCGTAAATTCAGTCAACGGACTTTTGGAATCACCGCATTATTACAACTCAGTCACAATTTAGCTGTAATCAACAAAGGGTACGCTGTTGTCCTCACGAATCTTAGTGCACCCTTAAGTAAACAACATGTTGTCTCCTATCCGAGTGCTCAACAAACCCGACGTTTCTTAACTTTAGTGATCTGATGGGATTTGTTTGACTGCGAATAAATTCGTATTTTAACTTCTGCTATCCCCAAATTCCAATAAATTTTCATAACAAAACTCAGTAATTTCCATTTTTTGCCTCGTCTGCTGTTCTCAGAAACACCGTAACAAGACGGAGATATAAAAACTTTTTTTAAATGGAAAAATGTAAAGCATTTTGAGTAAAAGATATCTTCCCGGAAGTCAAAAATCAAAAATTCTTTGAATGGAAAATATTAACCTTTTGTTTATAAAAAATATCGTATTTCAATAAATGATCAATGATAAAACTTTCTCGCTTTTTGTATTTTGAGATTTGAAATAACGCCCAAATATAATGAGCAAATAGAAAGGTTAAAATGGATGTCACAAATCTAGAGCTTCAGAAAATTAGATTACTTTGGACTGTTTTATACAAATACAGCCCAATACAAAGTAACCTACACTCACAGTTTTAGAAGGAAATCGACAGACAGTAAAAGAACTCATGTATACCAGTAGTCTTAAAAGGCTACTGTTTTCAATGGCACTCGGTCGTTTATCATCAGTCTTATTTTGAGCCTTTGGTAGTTCAAATAGGTCTATTTTAAAAACATTTTTATGACTGTTAAAAAATAGATAAAAACAAAAATATTTAAAAGAATCGTAAAAAAACATGATTAGTCATTTAAGAAAGTACCTATTTTAAAAAGAGAAGAACGCTTCAAAAAAACTTTTTTACAAACTTTTATTTTTACTGCATTTATTTTAGGGCCGAGACTACGGTGGTTAGATTGAGATGGTTTGGACATATCAAAGAAAATTATATTGATAAAAGAGTAGACAGAAATTGCAGGAAATTTAGGAAGATGAAAGTATTGTTCGAAGCACAGTTATTTTTCAAAATAATAAGGCAGATAAAATATTATATCTTAATCTGACTATCAAGAAATAAAGATGTGAATTTCAGTATCTTCATCAGCGCTATAATGTCCTTTTTGCTGACTCACTTACTTTCTATGTCCGTCGCGGAAAGTGATGGTGGCGGCAGGGTTGGGTATCATATAATCCTAATTTGCGAATGCCGGACTAGATGTTGATAATCCTGGGCCCTCCCAAATACTTCAATTGTATTGAAGATCACAAATTCATTAGGTTGAAATACCATGGGTTGGCTGTTTGTACCCACGCGATGGGTTGGCGGCCCTGATGATGAACTCAAGAGAGGATGGAACTGCTCAGCTCTATTTCAAATGTTTATTATTTTTAAAGTTTTAAAGATATAATATTTCATCTCTCATAATATTATTTTAATTGACTTAATCTAAAATCTAAAAAAAAAATAAGTGCCACCTGGTATCTTCGAATTATTGATTTTGAGGTTTTGGTATGTATAGAATCAGTGAAAATCGAATACAAAAATCGTTACAATTTGAGTAAATAGGTAACTGATTATATTCAAACCCCATTTGTCCTAAATTATGGAAATGACATATTGTCTGCAAGTTTTTAGTCCGTTGAAAATTTGCAATTTAGGTGAGATATTGTAGATGGGACAGGGAATAATAGTAGGCCTTTATTTTAACATCATGAAATAGTCTTGAAAACTTTACAAAAAACTAAAATGCAAAGAGTTAATATCTCACTGTTTAATGGAAAATAATAATTATTTTCAAAATACAAACTTTTTAAATTTTATTCTTTCAAGTTTGTTTCATTATTTAGCAAAGTAATAATTATTCATACAGTTCACGTGAATGAATATTCAATATTAGACATTGGCCTTTTATAAAATCAATAGTATTCCATAACTTAAATATTGTGGCAAGATGTAGGCTAACATCAACATTTACACAGTTTGGTCCATGATGATAATGATATTGCGATAGTATTCCACTCAATGATGATGTCTATTAATACGATAAGAGATGAAGGAAAGAGCGTAGTATTACTATTGTCAAGGGTAGACCTATTGGAACGTGAGACATTTTCTTGATCATCGTTTTTGTTTCCATTTGAGATCTAATTTAGTGGTGATAAGACAGCCTAAAATTATTATGGTGTACGACTAACCTATAGAGATATTTATTAAAGAATCCTGAATTTCAAGACAATTATTTTCAAAAAATAACACGATGAGAAGACAAGATTTTTTTTTTTTACTCAACGCTCAATTAATGGTAGTATGGCAAAGCTGAAACATCGCTCCAACATCACTGTGTTCCGCCTTTTTTTTTTTTTTTTTTTTTTTTTTTTTTCTTCTTTATTTCAATTTAAGTCAGGTACTTTTCGGAGCGCGGTCCACATGGTTGAGATTTTATTTCTTCTTCTTCTTTATCTAAGATTATAAACATCCAAGAATGATGCCAAAGCATCGTTCACGATGATGCTGGTGTTTTTAATCACTCATATGTTTGTATGGTCTAATGAAGATGTGTGTTTGTGCATAATAATTCTTAATGAAAGATACAGTTATAAATAAGAGACATTTAAAATTAAAATTTACATTCATGACCAATTTTCTGATCTCCACTCTAATTTATTCTAAAAACTTTTTCCATGTATATTTATAAAGCAATATAAAAACTACAACAAGTTCTAAGGATGGCTAACAAGAACAAAATATAAAAAAAAACACAAAAACAACTTTGAAGCAAAATGCAAATTCCTTTTTAACCTCACTCACAGGAGATTGAGGAAATTTTCTCTTTTCATTTTTATTAAAAAAGTAATTGAGAATGTCGTCAAATGAATTTTTCTCATAATTTATTTTTACATTTAATTAGGCTTTTAAAATAATTATAATAATAGCTAAATTATATAAAAATGAATCTGTTGCTTCTGTGAGATAACCTTAATGTAAAGAAGGTACGGAGAAATGATTAAATTAAAGTAGCTTAACCCTTAACCAAAACATAGGTAAGGTAAGGTTTCATCATGCCCTTTTTTTAGCCTTTGAATGCCTTACTCAATGTAGTTTAGTGTTTTCAAATTATTCTAAAAACTCATTAGTGTATGGATGTTTGGCCAATAAGTCAGCAAAAAGCTGGATTGGCTTAAATAATAGAACTGGCTATTAGGTCTTTCTCATTAGAATTTTAATTCAGTTTTTCATAAAATAAAATTGATTTTGTGTCTACATTTTTTTTAAACTGTCGAGTCACGAGCGCCCACGTATATTGGTTTAATATTTTCAATAATGAAACTTTGGATCGACAATTTTTTTAATTTATTATTATTTATGAAGGTATTTTGTATTAAACGCATACTTTTTTACTTTTATTTATGTTGGTACTATGTTTTTAAACGCATATTTTCTATGTGTAAATATTATCCTGTCTTTCGCAAGACAATATTAAACATATTGTTCTCGGAAGTTCTGGTTATTTTTCCTCAAAATTTTTGAACCAAATTATTCCCCTTGAATATTAAGGAGCGCGGTAGCGCTCCGCCCCGCCAAGTCAAAAAAATGCGGTAGCTACGAAGAGTATATTATACGCCACAGCTTACATTGCCGATTTCAGCTTCTTCCAGAGGAAAAACTACACACCTCAGGATAAAAAT
>CM022885.1:28450169-28460609 GCA_012654025.1 Pachypsylla venusta | reverse complement strand
CCTCCTGCTAGTTGAATTTCGCCGGTTTGGCACTTTCCTTTATCGATATTTATCACAGGCCCTGGGGCCGCCCCTCCCCAATAACTGAATCATCAGTTACCCCTGGGGGTTTATTATTAAATAAGTACCGATTTACTTTATCGACCCCCCGCCCTCCCGACATGAAAATCTCAGCTGCCCCCCTAGGCCAGATGCTGGCTACGCCCTTGGGTTATTCCACTATGAATAGGATCTCTAAGTGAGAACGGTCTGATGTTCTCCATTAAGCAAGGTATAGGGTTTTTGGTATTGTTGAGATAGTACCACAGAAGCAATATCATGCATTAATGCCTTATTTGTTTGCCAAAATAAACAGGGTAATATGAATGTTGTCAGAACACACCTGTCATCCTCTGTTCAGAACATTTTATAGGATCTTAAGTGAGAACGGTCTGATGTTCTCCATTAAGCAAGGTATAGGGTTTTTGGTATTGTTGAGATAGTACCACAGAAGCAATATCATGCATTAATGCCTTATTTGTTTGCCAAAATAAACAGGGTAATATGAATGTTGTCAGAACACACCTGTCATCCGCTGGCCCCCCCCCCCTAGGCCAGATGCTGGCTACGCCCTTGTTATAGCCTTGGGCAATCTCTGTCATCAAACCTCCCTTCCCTTACACAGGTATGTATCTAGTTTGTTCGAAGTCATACACAGTCTAGTTTGTTCGAAGTCCTTCGAAAGCTCCGCTCCCTCCTCTCCTCTTCAAACACAAAGTTAAATTGCATACTTTCACTACTTAACAACTTAACTGAACACTCGAAATATAAATTAGAAAATATTAATTTCCCTAGAATCTTAAATTTTAAATTTATATTAGCTTAGGGAAAAATACTTGTTAATTATATTATGTTTCAAATAAATAAATATATATTACAAAATATTACAAAATCAAATTAAAAGGTAAAATTTGAGAATGAAATCGAGATGAAAAAAATGTAAACAACTTCTCATTACGCCAGAAATGCGGAAGATTTTGAAAAGCTTTGTGGAACGCAAATATTCCTCACTCCATTTTTTTTTGAAAAGTGCAAAGTGAGGCGTGCGAAGTTGCTTCGTGGAATAGGCCACAGGTGCACAATCCGTTCATGCTTGCTTTTCGAGATCGCGGACATTTTGTATTTTTCCCAAAACTCATTACAAAAAAAGATGTACTTGATTTCGTTTATAGTAATGAGTTTTATGAAAAACACAAATTGTTTGCCATCTTGGAAAGAATGCAACGGACTGTATACTTACTGTATAGTGGGCGTATTCATAGTTGGACAGTAAGTACCAAAGAATGACATTCATACTGTGCAAAAAAAGTTGGAAATAATTTGTGTTCTATAACATATTCAATTTTTACGAGTTTCTGAACCACTCTGTTTGAATATCATTCTTAAATAATAATTTTTAGTAAGCATAATTGATTCCAAGCTTTATATATATAAAAAAAAAACATTATTTTATCATCATTTACATTTTTATGAAGCGACGAGTGTAAACCGATAAACTCTGAGATACCATCATTATTATGTACGCGTAGCAGAGAAACAGATTTTAGCTGTTGTTGTATGTTGTCATATGCTTGAATTTAACCACCAAGAGTATTTTTCCTTCTTGCGTCCCAAAGTAGTCCTACCATGTATTGAAAAGCGATCGCGACAAATTCTTACTGCTATATTTTCTTGTGCCTGAACTCTCATAATTGAAACTATAAATTCATATATTTGTAAGGCTCTAGAAGTGAAATATATGTATATACTAGTAGGTACATAACCCCGCCTACTGTTCACAATAGATCTGCTTGCCTACTGCTCACAATAGATAATTGCAGTCTAAATAGAGATTTGCAACCAGTTCAATAAAAGTAGTTACTTAAAATGTAGGTATATTGTATATTCTTTCACTGCACCCAATAATATAAAAATTCTGCATGACCTAAATATAAAAAATACAGCTTAAAAGGTTTTCTAAATTAATGGTTAAAAATTATTCTTTAAATTAGGACAACATAAAAATGTTATTTGAGGGATTAGTCATTTGATTTAACTTGTTAATCCTATTATGTTACCTCTTCTGAAAAACTTTTGAATAAATTTATTTGGAACCTCGCCTCTCAGTTAATACATCCAAATTATGAATCAGAATTTGGTAAACAATAGAATTCGTCATTCATTGGAATTCACCACGGAAAAAAATCTTTTTCTCAACATACGAGTATTTGGGGCAAATTTTTTCGTCGGTCCATTTTTCCACTTAACGCTGAACAATCCAGTTTCTGTCAATTTCTTCCATACGTGATAAACAGATAAGTTAGCACACAGGTGCCGCTACTTTTAAACAGGCTAGCTGTAAACTAGCCTAAGCAAATCACTATGGGAAACTATTGCTACAGAGATCCCAAAGAAATATTTATTAAACAAAAATATTTTGAATGTTAATTGAAACAAAACACAATGGTCTTTTTTGAAAAGAATCTTTAAAAGAACAGGATAAATTTAAGATATTTTTTGTTGGTCATTGAAAATTAAACGTTGTGTGTAGAATAGAATCTTTATTTTCAAAATTACAATATTTGATTGCAAAGAGCTTTTTCCAAGCTACGCTTACATCTTCTAAGGTTTAAGAATGTGAAGATATACCATATCTATCTTCTACCTTTGTAGTATATCTATCTTTGTACTATATACAATGTATATAGTACAAAGATATATCTATCTTTGTACTATATACGTTGTACTATATCTATCATCTACCTGATATCTGATATCTTACGAGTAATTTACTCAAATTAATAAAATCAATATTTTTATGCAATTTTTCAGATATTTACAAAGTCATTAATAGCGGTATACCTTCTAGGACTTTTGAGAGGACGCAATGCAACAAAAGTTCAACCTGAACTCTCTTCCAGTTTAGATTTTTTAGAGCGAGAACTTCCTGAACAAGAACATTCCCCCAGTTTGCGAAATGAGCAAATTTTTAATGCGTTACACTCTACGAATGATGGCGATACTTCGCATTTCGGATCTTCCACTTACCATGGTAATAATCCTTTATATTTACGAAATTCAGTCAATTTTTTTGTAAAAATATATAAACAGCTATTCAGATTACAGTAGAACGCCGATTATCCAAATCAATTGTTGTCCAGGGTCATTCGGATAATCGGACATATTCGAGAAATTTGGTTTTTAGGGTACTAAGGAGGGTAGGATACAAATAACACAAGTTTACTTACAAATGGGTAATTATGTACTTTATTCTACATTTTTATCGATACAAAGTATACAAAAATTGTTTCCAATGCAATGATTTAGGTACATATACGAATGTACATGTGTAAGTCACAAGTATTATTATTTTTTGAGACATTTGCATAAGCGGCCTTTTGGATATAGATAAGCAGCGTGCGGATAATCAGCTTTCTACTGTATTATGGTTAGAGAATGTCATACGTGGTCATCTGTACTCGGATGAGTACCGCACAGGCCCGACGAGAGGGGGGGAAAGGGGAAATCCCCCCAGACCCGGGATTTCGTAAGAGGCCCGGTGAGAAAATTATCAGAATGAAATTTTTCAAGTTTTTTTCAATAAATCAACTTAAAAGTTTTGAAAAATTTTCAAACACACAAAATCGGAAGTTTAGCGATAGTGGGCTAATATGGGACAAAGGCTATTGCAGGACAGTGATTTTAAAATATAGTGCGACCTTACAGCTTGTATAGCTATCATAAATATTGGTATATTTCGTAAACATTAACATCTGATAATCGAATTATTTGTTGCCAAGAAGAAGCGTACACGCCTTTTCACATCAACTAAGTGAATTGCCTACTTTTACTTTTAGGATGAGTACCGCATAAATACACTACGCGTTGTTTTGTGAGGATGAGTATCGTATGAAAACAACACGCTTGGTGGTCGAGAGCGTTCAAATTGTATTTTATAATATTGTAGATAAAATCGTCCTCTCCATAAAATAAATTAAATAAAAAAAATCTATATGTTGCCAATGCCGAATGTGCAATACACTCAGTTTGCACCGCAAGTTCGGTTCCGAGAGCGGTTCTTATTATTGATCATCGTTTTTATTATTCATTTAAAGTCTAACTATTACATCTAAATTTTTCAGAAACTGTTTCGAGCGTACTTCCTGGATCTGCATTTGATAACGTTGGCATTCTACTTAAAGATTCTGAAGACAAATATCCGGAACTTTCGAGGAATGTGAGATATATATTCTTGAAGGAGCCCCATAGGTAAGTTTTACCTCTGTTCACAGGTCAGTGTTATTGAAAAAAAAAAAAAAAAAAAAAAAAAAAAAAAAAAATGAAGTGCTTCTTTGCTGAGTTACGAAAATAAAAGGAAAACATTAATATATTATATTTTTATTCTATTCTATATACCTATTTTATTTTTTATCTTATTTCAGGAGAGCATCTAATATCAATGGACAGAAGCTATTGGAAGATGTACTGAAGCAAAATTCAATTCATTCTCGCATGGAAAGAAGAGAAGATGAGCAATTATCAAAGAAAGGTCACACAAAAGAGGGCAGTCAGTCCTTACAGAAAAATATAAACCGAAAATCAAAGATGGAGAGTAAAGACCACTCTAGAAGAAATGAAGAAATTTCGCATTATTTTAGTCCCCAAGAAATAAATCTGAAAATGATAAAGAAATCGGCATATGGGTTTGACTCTTGTTGTGACAATCCCTATGAGGGAAGATCTTATCTCTTTGATTTGTTCAACAAGAAAGGTGGATCAGAAATGACATCCAAAGGGTTTCATTCGGATGTTTTCAATCGGAAATTTGGAGAATTCAATACTATGGAAAAGAAAGGTGAAAAAAGGGCTCCCGATACGAGATCAAAGCGTTTTCATGATGACACAAATAGCTTCGGTTATTCTGACGAAAGAGCCTCTTTCAAAAACAATATAGATTCCTCTGATGAAGATTCTAGCAGAGGCTACGGAGCCTTCTTAGATCTTTCAGGCAAAAGAACAGCCGATATGAACGCAAGAGGTTTTCACGGCGATACATTCAGTAGAGGATTCGGTCATTTTAACACTATGGATAAAAGAGCTCCCGATATGACATCGATGGGTTTTCATGGTGACACATTTAGTAGAGGTTTTGGACATTTTGACACAATAGACAAAAAATCCCCTGATATGAATGCAATGGGCTTCCATGGTGACACCTTTAGTAGGGGATTTGGTCATTTTGATCCAATGGATAAACGAGCTCCAGATATGAATGCAATGGGGTTCCATGGTGATACATTCAATAGAGGATTTGGTCATTTCGACACTATGGACAAACGAGCTCCGGATATGAATGCAATGGGGTTCCATGGTGATACATTCAGTAGAGGATTTGGCCATTTCGACACAATGGATAAAAGAGTTCCCGATATGACATCAATCGGGTTTCATGGTGATACATTCAGTAGAGGATTTGGTCATTTTGACACAATGGACAAAAAATCTTCCAAAATCAGTTTAGTTGAAAAGAGATTCAAAGAAGATGATAATAAGAGAAATGCGCTCAGATCGGACTTTGATTTGTATAACATTAGAAATAAAGATTCTTTGTTAGATCGGAATTTAGATGAAATAGAACTGACGGGTAGAAGAAGCTCAGATATGAATGCAATGGGTTTTCATGGCGACACATTTAGTAGAGGTTTCGGGAAGTTCGACACTATGGACAAAAGAAGAATACCTCTAGAAAAACATAGGCTACTCTTTCCAATAAAGAACAATAATAATAATAATAATGAACTAAAGAAATTCACCGTTATAAAACGAAAACCCGACATGACATCTTCAGATTGGCATGGAGATACTTTTCACTCAGATTTTGGAAGATTTAAGACTATGAAAAAACGTTCAGTTCCTATTGTGCCAAATAAAAACATGGCACACTCAAATTTAATGAAAAATGATTACATACAAAACATCGAGTAGTTAATCCTTTTAAGAATGGCGGCTCATTATTACAGTTTTTGAGTTTCAAAAGAAGTCAACTTTATGTAATTATTTGAGGGGAAAGAATCCAATATCAAATCAAACAGGTTTTCTAATTGCGATAGCGATCGACTTCTTATTTCACCTAAAGTTGAAAGTCTTCAGTTTTCATAATTATCTCAGAAATCAATTACATCACTTTTCATTTTATTTTCAATAAAAATATGACTATAAATCCCTCGAAATGAATCCTGTTATTTAATTTTTGGCACCTCTACAGGGTGTTTGGCAATAAATGGGACACATTAAAGTCCTTAGTGAGCAAGACGAAGCATAACCGAGTTTGGAAGACTGCCTTTTTGGTTCACGCTATTTTTTCGAAAGTCTAATCTGACAGGATTTTATTTTGCGGTTCTATCTTAACATGGGAATTAAATATTTTGTTCGATTTTTCAACTTTGTTTTACACAAAAAGTTGAAACATTGTATATGTCGAATCACATTTCTCCCTTTTCAGGTTTTCCCCCATTTTTCTTAGGTTTTCCGCTATTTGTTTGGTCACACAGAACCCACCAAGCGACGTTAAAAGTTGCCGTATGCCGCTTTTTAGCGGGTTTCGCATATCCTGCTTAAAATGAGAAGGGTAATAGCTAGAACATGAAATTTGGTGCCTATTCATATCAATTTGAAGGCTAATTAGCGGTCGTGTCCGTAGGATTAATGTTATTTTAAATTCACGATGGTTAAAGGATTGGCAGGGTTGCAAGTTACTAGCTCCTGAATGCCCAGAAATGGGCTTCCTTGTCGCACTCAAATTTAATGAAAAATGATTACATACAAAACAACGAGTAGTTAATCCTTTTAAGAATGGCGGGTCATTATTACAGTTTTAGTAAAATTTTTAGTGGCGAAAACTAAAAGTCTACGCCATGAGAAGTCTATTTCCAATCGTTACGACTTATGGTTGGTTCTAGAGACACAACCCTTAAAACAGACAGTCTGAATTAAAATACATAATATACAGGGTGTCCATAAAGTATCACCCCACCCCCCGTATCTCGAGAATGGCTGAAAATTTAAGAAAACGCAAAAACACGTTTCCCTTTGATTTAAGGGGGATTAGTTTTAGACTAAAAAAAATTTGGGCTCGTCCAGCCGTTTTGGCTGGCACCGGCTGTATTCAAAATCTTAAATGAAGAAGTGACATCTTGTTTTAAAGGTCTTGTTAATACGAGTTCATTACAGAAAACCGGACGTTTACGAATTACAGGGTGGAGCATGTGAAAATGGACCCTTTGCGACCGCACCTAAATGGTAGGTAAAAATGAATAGAAATAAGTATTTATTGTCCCAAATAAGTATTTTCGTAAAAAATAATATTCCAACAATTAAAATGGTTGTCCCCCACACTTCGACCGCAGAGTTCGAACCTTCTTAGAACAAAGTTTTCAAAACAGCTGGATAGGTAGGAGGACATCTCGGGAATGGTGTCCCCGCTCACCGGACTTTGATCCAAGTGACTATTTTTTATGGGGGTATTGATAGTCGGTTGTCGGTTGTTTACCGAACTGCTCTCCCGAAGATCTTAAAGACCCTATCAAGGAGGCCTGTGAGGACATCACCCCCTTGCCAACGATCATACCACGTTGGATACGCCAATTCCCGTCAGACCACTGAAGTTAAGCAACGTCGGGCGTAGTCAGTACTTGGATGGGTGACCGCTTGGAAACACCACATATCGTTGGCTCTTTTTTCCGGCCCAACGCAGGCTGGGTGAGGTCAATGTGGGTAGCTGGTTTGCATGTTTCCAGCGAATGGAGGGTAAAACCCCCGTCTCGAATGAACAAGAGATGTTAAAGAGACGTTAAGCCAAGTTAAAAAAAAAAAGACATCACCCCTGATACATTTGAAAAAGTGGGTTGTGAGTTCGAGGCACGCGGGCAGTACTTTGAGCAGCTTACCTACCATTTAGGTGCGGCCGCAAAGGGTCCATTTTCACATGTTCCACCCTGTAATTCGTGAACGTTAAATCCTAGAGAGATCTGGTTTTCTGTAATGAACTCGAATTAGCGAGACCTTTAAAACAAGGTGTCACTTGATATACCTTCCCATTTAAGATTTTGAATCCAGCCGGTGCCCAGCCTAAACGGCTGGACGAGGCCAAAAATTTTTCAAGTCGAAAATGAATCCCCCTTAAATCTAAGGGATAAATTATTTTCCGTTTTTTTTATATTTTCAGCCATTCTCGAGATACGAGGGGTGGGGTGAGACTTTATGGACACCCTGTATATACATAACTATCATGTATCATAATACATATTATGTATCTACACTAATACTCGTACATATATTGCTAATATATGCTATAATATAAAAATAATATATTGTTAGAATCTCCAGGAAAAGGTCTATCCAGGAAAAGGTCTAGTATAGGTACCCATTTTTCACGAGACGAGAAATTTCTTGTGTTTTTACGAGACGAGACTTTTTGGTTTCGAGACGAGACAAGGATTTTGTCTCGTCTCGTGAAAAAACAAGACGGGGCAAGACCTTGTCTCGTCTCGTGTTCATCACTATGTGTAACGCAAGAAAATAAATTACAAAACATATTAACATTAAAGAGTTGCTTTCTATTGTACATTATTAACAGTATTATCGTGATCTATGGTAAAGCTCATGTGAACGTCACCCTCATGTAACTTCTCACAATCTCAAGTATGTTTCATTTTACAAACGCCCATGTTACTAACCCATGGAGCAGTTGCAATAATTTACAACTGCGTACCGTAATAACATTCTAAGACGTATAAAAAGATGAAAATCTCATGAGATTACACAGAGCTCCATCCTCAGATATATCATTTTGAAAAACACCCCGAATAAACGAGTTTGTTTTGTTTTATACATATCCTACCTTCAGTAAATATATACAAATAGAGTTGGAAGTCAACTATTCACGAATTTCTAGATTGTAATATCGTAAAATGGTACAATGGTTTAAAAAAAAAATCGTGTCCATCTTAGCTGTGGAGAAATTCATAGCCAATCAGTTTTATCTACGGTAAGTTTTAAATTTGCGGGGCCCATAGCAGAAAAAAATTTACCCTATGTCTAAGCCGGGACTGCTGAAACAATTAAAAAAACTTTTGTACTCGGGTCTTGATCAGTGATTTCCAAAATTTAATGATCACATTTCATCAAAGGAATTTGTGACTTTTCTTTTGATTGTTCCCATCTCTTTATACTGTTCAAAGGATAACACATCAGTCCAGAAATAAGAATCATTCCTCCTGATAAATAGAATGATGCGTCGTAGTTTCCAGTCATATCCATGAAAAATCCTGTAAGTTTAAAAAATGTATATATATATATATAAAAATGTCCTTATATGTTGCAAATACACGTACCAGCAGAAAGTCACGACCAAAGCAAGTTTTACACGCTCCGTGCATTTGCACAAAAGAATGATAAATGCCAAAACAAACGAACGTCGCTGAATGCTCCGGACGGCAGCATGTTTATTTCTCGGATTGTAACGAAACGGTAGAGCTATTCCTTGCAATTATAAATATAGGCACTTCCTATAACAACTACTCAGTTGTTCTCACGAGGATGAAGACAAGCTGTGACAACCAATGACACGCTATACGGATGCGGTATACTGCTCGTTGCATGACTGGTAAAATGGTATATTCAACGGGTAAATAAGATCAATAAATTTGAATATACCTAAATACAAAGTGTACTTGGATGAAGAATTCAGAAATCCTAAAAATCAACTACTATTAAATAATTGAGAAAAGTTACCGGCTAGAGGAGCTCCAATTGTTGCAGCCACTCCCTGAAATAAGAGTAAAAGTCCAAATGCATTTGTCAGTTTCTCCAGTCCAACCAAATCAACAATAACAATTGATCTCAATGAAGCGAAACAGGCTGAAATCAAAATTATAAATGTAAAGTGTGTAAATTAAAGAGCAGCAAGCTTAGTTTTAGATTTTATTAGTGGCTAAAAACCAAAAAATGTCTTCATTTTTTTACCGATAAATAATTTAAAAACTCATTTTCCATACTTTATTTAGGTAGAGAGGTTTGTATATATATATCTAGGTAGGTATATATATTAATATTGGTAGCTAACTAATTTTTGATCAGTGAAACAATAATAAGAAGAAGAACATTAAGGGCGGCCGTCCTTTGCGAAGGTACGTTAAGTTGGCCGGGTCATGTCGGAATTTCCACGTTTTTGTGAGCTCTATCGTTAGTGCTGGTTAGTGCCGTAAAAATGATCGTTAGTGCTCTCCCCGTTCCGGAGATATTCAACATTTTCTCCGGACCGGCCAACTTAACGCCAGCCGGGTCATGTCGGAATTCTTATTTTCTGAGTAGCACATTCGAACAAGGTTCGTTAGTGCTGGTTAGTGCCGTTAAAATCATCGT
>CM022885.1:28387419-28399341 GCA_012654025.1 Pachypsylla venusta | reverse complement strand
AGGCTATCACATATCAAATTTTACAATTCTGCAACAAACCGCTAAAAAGATAAAAATAATTTTCAGAAAACAAACTATTGGGAGCCCTCCCCCCAAGGGGGGGGTGATTGCCCCCACAATGTTTAAAATCGAAAAGCACCTAACACAGGCTATCACAAATCAAATTTTACAATTCTGCAACTAACCGCTAAAGAATAAAAATAATTTTCAGAAAACAAAATATTGGGAGCCCTCTTTCCCGAGGAGGGGTGATTACCCCTTCAATGTTTAAAATCGAAAAGCCCTTAACACCAGCCATCACATATCAAAATTTTACGTTTCTGCAACAAACCGCTAAAAAGATAAAAATCATTTTCAAAAAACACAATATTGGGCCCCTGGGGCTCCGGGAGGTCCCAGGGCCCCCAAAAACTATACAGGAAATTTCTCTCATACCCTAAACATGTATACCGAATTTCGTCAAAATCGGATGAAAATTGTGGCTTGTATCGCGTAACATACATACATACATACATACATACATATACAAGTGCATTTCGGGATGTATATGGGAGTCAAAAGTGTAGTTCACTAACGTTCACAATAATATTATTCCTACGCACACGACCAATAATTAGCGTTCAACCGATGATCCTACGGACACTATTGTTGGCCGCTATTACACTTCCACCTAAGTTTTATTTTTCAATTTCTTATATGAAATTGATATGCATTGGCACCAAATTTCAAGTTCTAGCTCTTTCCATTCTTTTTCTAGGCGGAACTTCAACTGCTAATTAACGGCCAAAAATATTTTACAGTTCAACCTAAGATATATTCTTCAATTTCTAGTATGAAATTGATATGAATAGGCATCAAATTTCAAGTTCTAGCTCTTTCCATTCTGGTTTTAGGTGGAACCGTCAAAAAGCGGTCTTTAACCGCTAATTAGCGGCTAACAATATATTACACTTCAACCTTAGTTGTATTTTTCAATTTCTAGTATGAAATTGTATTGAACAGAAATCAAATTTCAAGTTCTAGCTCTTTCCATTCTGGTTTTACGCAGGATATGCAAAAACCGTCATAAAACCGCCGACGGTATATTTGAATTCCTCCAAAAGCTGATTTTAACGTTCATGTCCGTTGGGTCCGTTGGCAGGTATTTTATTATGAGAAAATGTAATACGTAGACACTTATGTACAATTATGATAATGAGGGGAAAAGAACATCCGAAAAGTCTTATTTTTTACGAGACGAGAAATTTCTCGTATTTTCACGAGACGAGACAGGGCCTTGTCTCGTCTCGTCTCGTGATTTCACGAGACGAGACAAGATCCTTGTCTCGTCTCGTAAGTTTCGAGACGAGACGAGAAATTTCTCGTCTCGCGTCCATCACTACTTGCCCGGGACCCCTAAGATTTCCGTATACCCGTCAGGTACCCCTGGAGAACGAGAATCCTAGAGGACATTTTAATCTTATATAGGTTCTCCAGATAAAAAAAATCTTTGAAAGAAAATATAATCTGTTGGTTACCAGAATTCGGGGCCAAGTACAAAAATAATAGATAAACAAATAAAAGGACACTGCGCATTTGCCCTTTGCATTTTGTTATTTTTAAAATAAAGGTCAATGTTGTTTTTGACAAATATTTTGGTCTATTGGATTTTTCCTTTCCAATGGGACCTTTTAATTCTTTCGCCCGCGTACAAAATAAATAAACAATTATGGGTGGGTAACTCTACCTTGATTGACCCCGAAAAACTATGATACCTTTTCATCTTTTCTCCTTTTTTTTAACATTTTGTAGAATCTCATTCGTACCGAGTACCGAGGCTATTCAGGGCCATGTAGTTAAATGAGTATTATTTTTATGATGGTGTTTTTTTTTTTCCTTTCTTTTTTCTTTACAATTCATTGAAAATCATCAATCACGCGATTTCTTTCATGATCATGAATTAAAAATGGAAAACATGTCGCGAACGTATGAAAAATCTTTTAATTAAAGACATAAAAAGGAACTTTCATTTTTATTCGCACTTGACTCATTACTTTCAATTAACTTTCAACCCTACTACCCTCCTTCTACTGTATATTGTTATGTAAATAATATTTTGTAGATTGTATAATTTCGTCATGATTGCTCTTTGAGACGATATTCAGCCTCAGGCGCCCTCAGTACCCTGCAAACGAGGACGATATAATGACGGGGGACCCGGATATCATTCGCTATGGGAGGGATGTTGTTGGTCATGCTACTTCCAATGTAGAAATTGTAAAAATATGTTGTTTTAATGTTAGAACCTTAAGCATTAAACAAGATTAATTGGGATTTTATTGGCCTTTCCGAAATTCGTAGATTGGGAGAAAATGTTTTAAACGGAAAACGGGACACATATTCTATCATTTGGGAGTTGAGAGAAACCAATGGTACTTATGGAGTCGAGTTCCTAGTAAATAAGTGTTTAAAATAAAACATAACAAGCTTTGAAGGAACATCTCAGAGAAACCATAAATCCTAAAGAGGTATTGACCTTCTCCCAACTATCTTTATCCTCTTCTCTCTTCTTCTTTTCCATGCTTGATCAAATCTTTTAATCGTTCTTTATTTTTCATTTTCTTTCTTAAAGAGCTACTTTCTTGCTTGCATTTTTTTTTTTATATGGTGCATATAAATGTAGGTGCATCTGTAGGTGCATATACTTGAACAATTGTTCAAGTATATGCACCAGCAACATATGAAAATATTGAGGAGTTCTATGATCAAATAGAAGAAACAAAGGAAACTTACAAATCAGTAATTGGAGATTTTAACAGTAAAGTTGGATTTAGTGAAGCAAATGAAGAAACAGTAATGGGACGATATGGATATGGAATGAGAAACAACAGAGGTTATAGACTTATTCAATTTGTTTCAAGGAACAATAAAATTTTTAATTTGCAATTTATCGATGCATTTCGCCAGTTACGGCATCATCAGTTACCAATAGATAACTGAGCTTTGTAAAATAATTTAAATATACAAAGCAAGTATGAACTCTTTTGTGTTCAATAAAGAACAAATCAAACAGCTTCAAGTTTGCCAAAGACGAATGGAAAGAAGTATCTTGAAAATAACATTAAGAGATAAAATGAAAAGCACAGAATTTAGAAAAAGAATTGGAAATAAGGATGTTAGGGAAGAAGTGGCATGTTACGGGCTGCTGATGATGATGACTCATTACTGTATGGTTAGTACGGTCCCAGAAAATAATTGCAAATGATCTAAGAAGGATCAGTCAAAAAATACTAGAGAAGAACTTTTCCCAAAATAACCTGATAAGACGACAGTTCAAACTATAAACCACTGGAGAAATAAACTTAACTTGGTGTTACAAAAAGGCTGAAGTGAAAAATAACAAATCTTAGGGGGTGAGGCCAAATGGAGTGAAATTACAAATTACGATGATCATTACACCAGGACCAGGGACCAGAAAGGGAATAGTTGAGAAGGATAGGGTAAAGAACCGCATTATTGGCCTCAGAATGAACTACTGTTACGTTATGATAATAATGAAATAGTGAAGTTATAAATAGAGCATCTATGTGAGTATTATTCCAACATTGACCTTACCAAACGTTGCTCGAGTTAATAAGTTCTAAGTTCCGTGGAATAACAATTTCTATACCGGGGATGCCCAACTTTTTTCAGCGGAAGGTAGACTTATGTAAAATAGAATCCCTCGTCCAGAGGTATTACACTGGCTATACATGCGGAAGGACAGATTGGAGTATAAGCAGTTCAAAAAGAAATTACCATAGAAACGTAATCTAATCTTATATTCATATCTTACCCCAACGAGAGTGGTTAAGAAATGTTTTTATGGCAATACCTTGCCAAAAAAACTTATTGGTAAAAGAAACATTTCAATTTAAAAACAATCCAAAGTCATTGAAACATGCTCGTCAGCATTTTAGAACTTTTAAAACTGCAGACTCGGCGATCTTGTATTCTTACTTGTCCACAACGCGATTTGTGTATTTTTAGCTTGCCCATTTGCTGAAATCCGGAGATTGGATTGATATTTAATATTTACCGTGAATCGTGCTGTTTTTTACTTTGCCAACAAATTGCTTCTCAGCATGATAATAATATGAAATTTAGACCCTAAAATAATAATTCATGTTGTTAATTTTTTAAATACAAAACCTTGATTTTAAAAAAATGTGACCCACCCGGAATGTCTTCGCGATCGACCGGTTGGGCATTCCTGCCCTACAAAAAATTAATTAGTATTGTGTTTAAAAAAAAAAAAATATTCCTGTATACTATGGTATACAGGAATAAAATTCATATGCTAAGTAGGTACTAAGTTAGTATATAAAAACTAATAAAACTCACTAGAATAATATAAGTTTCGTAACAATTCTCATTATAGTAAAAGTCACTTTACAACAAGCTCAACACCTATGGCAAGAGTGATAACTGTTACTTGTTTTTTTTTTTTTTTCCAATTAATAAAAACAAAATTCAAATTAGTGTTGGACATTATCAATATAGTAAATCAAATCTGTTCTTATCTCGCTGAAAACAATAATTACAAACACTTTTCTAATAATTAATTAGTATTGTGTTTCTAAAACTTAACTGGTTACAAAATCGAACTGATTTCTAAAAATGTATTAGAAGCTAACAGGTCCTGTCTGGTGTGAAATGAATTGTAGCCCATAGTACGCAGGGATACTATGGTATACAGGAATAATGAAGATTTTTTAAAGTAAAAAAATAGGTTTCTACATACATTTTTTTTTTTTTTTAGATTTGAGTGCTTTCGTAATAGACGAAAGCGTTCGTGTCTCAATTTTTTTTAGTTGGAAGGTACATAAGGATTTTTCAAATTCATATTTCATAATTACTACGAACATCCCAGATACCATCTCTCAACGTTAAGTTTGGAAGCTAATAAAATAAATTTCAAATGAAAGTATATGTGGAAAATTTTGTCGGTCAAGTTAAGTCGTCAAATTTGTCGGAGAATTATTCAACATAATTTTTTGATATTTTGGTTGCATCTTTTCGACCGATCGTCCAGAACGAGTCTTCCCGTCTTACATCTCCAGCGTTCAATTATCACCCAAATTTGACCACTATAGTACGGTTGGCACATTTATGAACGCTGAGCGTTAATTATTGACAGGCCCATTTTCCAATATCGTACAAATTTAGTTCGCGGTGAAATCGTATAGGATTCCATTCTAAAATCTTCCAAGCCTTGTAAATGACTTGTTTTTTTAACCACTCTGTAAATATAGCGTGGGTCAAAAGTCACCATAGGGTTTAAAAATTTAATAACAAAATGGATTTCTTTTACACTAATTATGGAAAATAATGTCACTTAAATGACCTTCGTTTTCAGCTTCGCAATGATGACCTCGTTTTAAAATATTCCATAACATCTTTCAAAATTTGTGTCTGTAGCGTTCGAATTTCTGCAACAATGTAGGCCTTGAGTTCAAGGATTGTCTCGAGCTTGTTCACGTATACTCGCTCCTTCAAATAACAACAAAGAAAATAGTCGAGTGCTGACAAATCTAGCGAACGCGCTGGCTCTTTCTAATACCATTTTAATTAATATCAATATGTTTCTACCATTTCTACTATCGTTGATTTAAATAATAAAATTTTATTATTCTGGTTCTTTGTTCATTTGTGAATCTCTATTATTTATTCTCCAGGTGAAATTTATACAATCTAAAATATATACGAGTATATATATACGAGTATATATATATATATATATATATATATATAAACAAAACAGTTATTAAATTTTTAAACCCCATGGTGACTTTTGGCCCACCCTGTATAAAAATGTTTTACCTCTCTATAATATTAGTATTTACAGATAAGAGATGTTCACAAAATACCTTAGGGACATTTCCTCTCCATGTGGAGTGAATTTTTACCTCTATTATTCAGGTATATTGTAGCTTTTTATTCGTTAAAACATTTTTAAAACAAATATAATTGTGCTTTGGCAGGTACCCTTAAGTTATTGCCTTTCATCGTGGCGTGAGATGAATTTGGTAACATAGGCCTTTTGATAACCTAGGCTGATCTTCAAGTCGATTATTCTACTGGTTGTGGGGAGTTTTGGAGGGAGTTTATCCTAAATTCCTTTCACTTCCATAACCTGGGGTAGCGTAGAGATTTCCTCGCACTCCAGTTTCTACTTCTTTTAATGGATAACATTTATAATGTAAATTGATAAATTCGAAGGAATTTACCAATTTCGCCCCTTAGACGTAGGATGCCTTCGAATTATCGATATATTCGGTTTATCGGCATTTCGAATTAGCAAGATTCTTAGGTTTTATAGAGATGGAGGTTTGCATATTTTAAGGGAACTAGGAAGTGGACTATAGCGAATTAACGCAGTTTAAGTGACATCTAGTGAAAGATAAAATAAATGACAATACTCTGATTATTAAATATCACATTTTTATTATACACAAATAATAAGAATAGCAATTTTTATTATCATTCATTGTTGTGGTACACAATATAATTAACAATAACTAATCAAAGAAGATAATTCTTTGAATTAAATTAATAATAAAACTTAACTAAACGTTTCATTTATTAGGTAACAATGTCGAGATCTTAATCTCAGCCAGCCTACTTGCTCTAGTGGTCATGAAACTAGAATTTTACCCAGGAGACCCAGGTTTAACGCCGGAGAAATCGATTTTTTAAGGAGCAAACCCTTAAAAATTTTGATTTCTTGTCTATTAACACAAATAAAAATATAGATAGCTATTAGTTACAAATATTATTACTGGTGTTTCTTTTTCATACAAGGCAACCTGCATTACAAATATGCAGCAATCTCAGGCTCAAAGTAGATCTTAAAGTGGGCTCTACTGAGTGCTACGGCTACAACAGAACTACAGTGGAACTTTCATTGCATGTCACCGCAGACAATGTGGTTAAACAAAAATACGAGTGACCTGTACTTTTGTACAAAGTATATACCTATGTCATGATAAGGAAATTTTTGTAACTATTTTTATCCTTAGGTAAAAGGACTTCAAACAATAACAAGCTAATTTTATTAAGTGCTATAAAAATCTAATTAAAAATAAAATTTATCTAAATTTATTGTTTGCATCTTTTACTAACAACTTATTGAGTACAAATACTCGTATATTTTCTTTTATCTATACCAGGTGTTTACGTTTATTTTTGTTATCACACCCCGAATAGGACAACGACACCCTAAAATACAACGAGGAAGTATCTAAGTAGAACACACAGCTTTTCTTCGACAGAACGCACAAGTAAGAAGAGAAATGTGGAAGCAAATTATGGAAGCACAATGACTGAAATTAATAGGTGTATAAGAAATTGAATAAATGGTTGAAGAACAAGATTAGAGTGAAAAATGTAGGACACACGAGACATAAATATGATGGTGGACAAGATCTGGAGATGGACAGGTCACACAATTAGAAGGGATAATGCAAGATAGACGAGAAAAAGTAAAAAATAAACATCAAGAGAACGGACAGAAATAATGACTCTTCTCTTTTTCCGGTGTTCAATTCCCCCAATAAAATATTTGTGTACCCAAGGACCTATTCCCCCGATCTTAGGCGTAGAGTTACGATTAACGAATGGTTATACATGTGATCTTTTAATGTGCTGAATAGTATAACTTTCAAGATTGATAAGAGAGAAACAACTTTATATTTATTTAAAAATACAAAAGTGGTGCTGCCAACATTTTTGTCAGTTGCCATCAAAGCACAGCAATCAATCCCTTTGGACATTTTTTTCTCGTTGTCTTAAAAGGTTGAACTTAAGTTGTAAAAATCTGTGAATGGTACACGAGAGTAGTAAACAAGGTAAAGGTAAGAGTAAATTCAAAACGGCTCAGCATAAAATTGTTATTTTTTTCGCAATACTTAAATTTTCCAGAACTCGGAAGATCCCAAAACCCCACGATAATAACTACTTTTATCATTTTTGAAAGCAAATTTGTTGGAAATAGGTTGTGGGTCTGTAATTTCTTTATACATTGTATTAATTTAAACTTTACAAAAACCATACTTCAATTGAAACATAGGAGTGTACTCAATTATTATTAGTAGTAATGGATACAATAGTATTGAAATTCAATTTCAAAATGACTAATGGCTACTCTTACTCATATTATTATAGTTATAAACTAACGTAGTAGGTAAACTTTTCAGAAGAAAAAATCGTGGTACTGTACTTATACAGAACACATTTTAAATTTAGGAATGTCATTTTTCTCTATACAAATACGTTCAATAAAATATGCGCCCAGAGGATGAAAAATAGGCGTAAACATTAAAATAGGCCTTACCATATTGATATGTTCCAGGTAGCGCAATAATCTTGGTAAAATGTTGAATTGAGTTAAATTTATTAAGTCTAACCATTAGAAATTTGAATATTGATGTACCTCCATGATGATTTACTTAAGATAAAAATATCGTGGTTTACCATTGACTACTCCATAGATAATGTAAAAGATACAAGTTTTTAAAATTATCTTGTTGACAGGGGGTGGACATAACCGGGCCCATGAATTATTTTATTAATCATTAGCCGGGCTTTGGTCACCGAGCAGAGTCTGTAAACATCTTGTAATGATCAGAAATTACACTACCTGGATTGAGATTTATTCATTCTAGAGTCCCACAAATGTTCGTCCAAAATCCGAATTTCTAAAACTATATAACCTGGCTGAAAAAGAAAATTCGTCACCTCGGGCTGTCAATTGCATAAAAAATATTTTATACAATTACATTCAATTACCGAAATCCTGCCAGATATTATGAACTACCAAAGGCTCACTTTTTAGCGAAACATTTGTAAGTAACGTTCTGCCTGAACTTCATAATAACCTTCATTCGAGTGAACTGAACATAATAGACATACGAAATCCTGGCAGATCAGAAACACAGATCAGATTAAATAAGAAACCCAACTATCTGATCCCATCCTAGTTTAACGCCAATAAAGACTTTAGCAAATAATATTAAATTATAGATACATTATTAATACTGTGGATTCCTACAAAATCTTTGTATATATAAATTGGTAAAAAAAAAAAAAAAACAAAGGACTGCGTATTGAAAAATAATGTGGTAACTCTTGTGATAAGAGGACTTTGAAATATATTGGAGACACTAAATTAACAGAAACTGGAGACGGACTTATCAGATAGATATAATGAATCCGTAGCACATACTAAAATTGTTTCATTGTTGCCAAAAAAAAGACAGTCAAACAGTTAATATTTTGTAACAAAAAATAATATTATGGCACAAACATTTTTGTCAAAATAATATTTACTGCATATTATTGCGATACTGTGATGTGAATAACAGAACCAGTTGATAGACTAAACTTTAATATAATAGAATAAGGCAGATTAAAGTTTAAGGCAGGCCCTAATATGAAACAATAATTGAAGTAGATGCTACTTCAAAGGGTTGGGAGGAAGAGAATTACTCAGGAATTAATGAACTTTATTAAACTAGCGAAACTGTCTCTCCTCTTTTAATCCTTTCTTTCTGTCTCGCCTTGTACTTTTCTATTCATATTGATAAATTAATAAATTTTATTCAATGAAGTGTTATATAATAATAATAATGCGCAATATAAATCATACATTTTCAATGGGTTATACCTATAGTTTTATGTAAAAGGTAACCAAAATACTCTGTCTACTTCATACGGATTTTTGTTGTTGTTAGAAAGAGGATATGGCATATGTTGCACAAAAGGGAGACTGGCACTTTTGAGTAGTGTTATTTGCTGCAAATATAAAACAATGCCAATTTTAAAAAATAGGCATTGGGCAGATAAAGGTTAAACCAGTTAAATCTTTTAAAATGTTCAATAATCTCATAATGAAAGATAGGTACATAAAAATGAAATGATTTTATATGGGGTGTGTACAAAAAATGTTCGAAAAGTTAGGTATAATGAGTAAAAAAAAAAAATAAGTAAGTTCGAAACAATGAACAAAAATAAACGAATAACATAAAATATAAGTACAAAATAAAAATATAGTGACTCTGAAGAAATAAATTAAACAATGCCTCAACACATTTATGGACAATCATTAATTTCAGTGTGTCTTATTTAGAAAATAATGTAATGAATAAATTATTTGCAAACAATAAAACTTTGGACGGTCCCAACTTTCTAAAATATTTAATGAAAAAACATAGATACAAAAATAAGTTAAAATTTATGAAACATAACAAAAATAATCAACATCAAAAATAATTTTCATGCATGCATTATTTTTATTCCTCTATCGGTTTCACCAATGGGATGATGAAAGTAAAGCCATGTCGAAATTGATACAATACGAGTAATAATACATTTGTTAAATGCAAAGGCTCATCTCTCATTCACACGGCTACTACAGAACAGATTCAATCTGTTTGATTTCTTTGGGAGGGGATTTTATTTCATTGTTCATAGGTGAGGGTATAGTTTCCACAATCTGGGGAATGGGTACCGTTGATTGGAGGGCATCTTCTTCCACTTCTTCTTCTTCCAGCTCATCCTCTTCATCCTCGTCAATGGGAGTGAGGATGTCCAGAACTTGTATAGGCTCCTCTTCTTTAGTACACAATTTCATGTAAGGAGCTATAACACTTGTAAATGTTGAGACCAAGAAAAACGCAGCTGCCATGTAAAATGGAATCGCATAGGATTTGGTTTCATCATAGACAGCTCCAGCAAGAGGAGATCCAACAATAGCGGCAGCACCACGAAACAAAATTAATAATCCAAAGGCATTTGTTAATTTGTCCAACCCCAACAAGTCAACTAAAATGATGGATGTTAGAGAGATGTATCCAGCTGAAAGAAGGAGATTATGTAAAGTTAGTATGACGTCACGAAAACATTGAATATAATGTCTCACCTAAAATATCCCGGGATCTATCTCACCTACAATAACTCGGAATTTATAATCTAGAAATTTGAAACGTAATGAGTTAAGGGGCATGAATATATTTTGGTTTTGATAACTTTTCAAGGGGTTCCCTTAACAGCAATTTTCGTTCAATATTCAGCTATACGACCAATCTTGAAGAATGTATTGATAAAATTTCAGGTATTTACTTCAATACTCTCAAATGCTGGGGGATATTTTTTTTATACAAAAATACAATTTCTTGCGCCTTCAGTGATTTTTTTCAGATAAAACTAGAAAAGTTTTTGAATATTCAAAATAGGCTACAAAGATTTTGCCTTGAAAAATAAATTTAATATAGTCCCGATTAATTTAAGAGTTGATTCGAGTTTCAGCTAAATTATCTCCAATCTTAAACAATTCAAATATGTGAATGTATTGGTGAGGTCGTACAGTGCGAATTTCAGTTTCAACAACAATGGGTATGTGTAATTGTATATGACTTCTGATATTGTTTTATTTCTACGTATGTATATACTTACATACTGATAAATCTTAAACAATTCAAATATATGAATGTATTGGTTGTTGTTGTTGTAGTAGTCTCTCCTCTTTGGCAAGTTATGCATCATCTTCAATTGGTAGGTCTAAGAATCGTGCAGTCTCAATGGGGTTTAGCCACAAGTCCCTGATGGTCAGTGTTGTTGGTTTTCCCGGACAGTTGAACAGATGTGGTGTGTCATGGGGACTTTGACCACACAGGATGCATTTGTCTTCTACTGCAGGGTTAATGCGATTCATGTAGTTATTCAGCCGAGTGGACCAGCCCGAACGAAGTTGAGACAGTGCTGTTCTTGTGACTCGGGGAAGTTTCTTTTCGTCGGGTGCTATATCTGGTGGTCTGCAGTTAAGAATCCGGTTAGGTTTGTATGTGTTGATGGCACTCTCAACTGTCCGCGTGTGTATTTCTCGGTTCAAGATTTTGTATGTTG
>CM022885.1:28368743-28384384 GCA_012654025.1 Pachypsylla venusta | reverse complement strand
TGGATGTCAATTGCTAACTTCATGCAAAATTTCAGCGCTCTAGGTATACGGGAAGTGCCTGAAACTTTTGATGATGAGTGAGTCAATCAGTCAGTCAGTGAGTATCCAAAAGTGCAAACTTTGAAATTACCTATCTCCTACCCGGGTTAACATTAAATTTTGAAGTTTATCCTGTAGTATTGTACTATACTACGGAATGTATGTTCAAAATTTCAATGACCTATCCCCTTGAGAACCGGATATCTGACGGTGTGAAAAATCTGGTGAATTGCTTCGTGTAAAGATACACTGGTGCTTTCCGGAACTTGGCCTGGCGCACTGCCGTGCGCTCAGATGACTTCTGATATTGTTTTATTTCTACGTATGTATATACTTACATACTGATAAACCAAAGCAAACAGCAACAATAGCGTAATGAAAATAAGATGAGCAAATAGGAATTGCTCCTACAGAGAATGTACAAATAAGTAGGCAAACATTATTCAACATCAATGAATTTACAGTTGGGAAATCAGCAATGTAACCAAAAAATACCCTTCCGAATGTATTGGTGATTCCAATAATTGACAGCAAGAAGGAAGCTTGATTATCTTCCATACCCTGAAGCATAAAAACAAACAAACTGTGGAATTAGTATCAAAGAAAAGATAAATTAAGTAATACGTAAATGAAGGTTTGTAGGTAAAATTACATAAAAGTTCCATGTCGCCGAGTTTTTTCCAACTATGACCAAGTTATTCAAAGGCATTTTTTAAAAAAAATTATTATTATGTTTATACTGAATTCCATAATCCAGTTTTTTTAAAAAGTAAAAAAAAATCGCGTCTCCTCGGAAGTAGAAAAAAAATAAAAATCGCAAGTGCTAGAGGGAATAAGATGCAAGCTGACACTTGAAGTAAAAACGTACACTTGTATAAATCACAGTCATTTAGCATAGATCATAGTTTGCATTTCGCTTTTATTTTTAGAGAGATATTTTATGATTCGCAAAACAAAAATAACATACATTAATAAAATACGATCCGTCCGATCTAGACTAAGTTAAAAGCACATTTGACCATATCATACGGATCATGGTACGAGTACCTAAATAACTAAGATTGGCAAAAGTAGTTCTATACTTTTAAGCAGATATTGTTATTGCTCCTTCTTTAACTTCAGCCTTTCCCAATTTTACTTGGTGTCGGCGCTGCTTTCCTTATTCTACCATGCCACAACATTTTGTTGGGTGCCTAATTGCCTACTCTCTTTAGCTTTGACTCTTTCCTGGTACGGCAACCCAAGCTTGCTTCTTGCAGTATTCATACGAACTGCGTAGAAACTGCATTTTGCTGATAATTTCTCATCATTGGTTTAAGCAAAGTTTTTAGAAATGCTGGATGCCCTTTCTAACACCAAACCTTCTGTAATTACACGGGCTTAGGACCGTCATCTAATGAAGCTGGCCTTGCTCCCCTCGGTTACTATATTAGATATTGTTATTTCTGTCTCGTAAATTCTACTATGATCAATCAATACAAAAACTTGAGTTTTTTTCATTTGTAAAGATTAGAAAACAATAGTAAATAACAGGTACTTACAGCTACTTTGGCAGCGTCAACCAAATATACAAATGGTACGTAAAGTCCTGCCATTCCAAAAATGTTACTGACACCAATTAACATGAACACAGGATCTTTCAACAGCGATACATCCAACATTGAACCCAAAACGGATGTTACAGATGGAGGCAAAGGAAAACATGAACATTTTTCATCCGATTCA
Source organism: Pachypsylla venusta (assembly GCA_012654025.1). Lineage (NCBI taxonomy): Eukaryota > Metazoa > Arthropoda > Insecta > Hemiptera > Aphalaridae > Pachypsylla > Pachypsylla venusta. Next base: position 28,382,620 of record CM022885.1, on the reverse strand, counting down.
TCTGAAAAAATAATTTGAATTGAGTTACACGCATGTTCTTTTCTGAGTGATAAATATTAAACCATAAACTGGAAAAAATATATCGATCCATAGAGTGGTTGTACTCTTTCGCTTTTATTATATTGTCAGAGACATTGTTAATAAAAATCTCGACATCTTTCACCACTCATGACTAACAGTAACATTCAATTAATCTTTCACCACTGATATAATGTCTCATTGAATGCTACAGACAGTTCTTGTAATGAGTGTAGAAAGATGTCGACATCTTTCTAAACAATGTCCCGATAATATTAATTAGGAATGACAGTACTGAATGAGAAATTGACAACAAAGTAAAATATTATCAGACTTAGTATGAAACTAGTCACCTCGATTTAACATCTTTATTATTTTTATGGTCAAATGAAGATATGATCTCACAAAAAATTATCATTGAAACCAAAAACTTCCGCCTATGGAAGTAGTGATATCTATTATTGGGGCCAAAGTTTATTGTTGCTGCTGTAATCCCGCACTTAAATTTATTATTGCAGGTTCTTCTGTCTCAATTTTCTTAAAGTAATACGGACTTTATACTTGGTCAATTTTTTCTAAGGCGATTCGTAAAATACTACCTTTTTACAAACTGGCCAAGTGTAAAGTCCGTATTACTTTAAGAAAATTGAGACAGAAGAACGTGCAATAATAAATTTAAATGCGGGATTACAGCAGCAACAATAAACTTTGCCCCAATAATAGATATCACTACTGCCATAGGCGGAATTTTTTGGTTGAAAAAGTGGAACTTGGCCTTTTTTCAATGATAATTTTTTGTGAGATATCAATACTTTTTGTAAGATTACTATATGTAACTGATTATTTAGCCGTTTTTTCTTCATTTCTTCTTTTCAATTACACGACATATCGGAAACCAGGAAATTTCTGTGTAAACCGGACCCAAATATCCGATAAGATCTAACACCAAAGTATTAATAAAGTACCTAGGTAATATACACTACAAAGCAAATAAAAACAGAAATATTTATGGTGTATCTTCTTCCCTGAAGTTATAACACTGGGAGTTAACGAGTTTGAATTTTGATGCACGAATTCAGCGTCTTAGCAGGTGAAACTAGTTTTCGAGCATCTCCGTCCCTTAAGCGGAACCGTTTTGGAGCACCGGGAGTGAAACAGTTCAAATATAAATTATTTCCCGATTAATTGTATGTAAATATCTAACTTTATGCAAGATTTCAACGCTCTACCAGTTTAAACTGTTTTCGACCATCTCCTTCCCTAAAGCGGAACCGTTTTGGAGCACCGGGAGTGTAAATGTTCAAATATAAATTATTTCCTGCTTAATTGCATGTAAATATCTAACTTTGTGCAAGATTTCAGTGTTTTATCAGTTAAAACTACATTACAATACGGTATATTGTCTTCCCTAAAGCGACACCGTTTTGGAGAACTTAAGAGTTAAAAAGTTCAAATTTTCGGATTTTTCCCTTTACTTAAATGTTAATTGCTAACTTCATGCAAAATTTCAGCGCTCTAGGTATACGGGAAGTGCCTGAAACTTTTGATGATGAGTGAATCAGTCAATATGTCAGTCAGTCAGTGAGTATCCAGAAGTACAAACTTTGAAATTACGTATCTCCCGTCCGGGTTAACATTAACTTTTGAAGTTTATCCTGTAGTGTTGTACTATACTACGGAATGTATGTTCAAAATTTCAATAACCTATCCCCTGTAGAACCGGATATCTGACGGTGTGAAAAACCTGGTGAATTGCTTCGTGTAAAGATACACTGGTGCTTTCTGGAACTTGGCCTGGCGCACTGCCGTTCGCTCAGATACAGATAAAAATTATGGACATAGTCTCAAAAAATGATATGTTAATACAGCAATGTTGTTGTATCCGCTCACTTTAAAAGAATGAAAAGCATATTCTTAAAATTTTATTTAACACGCGTTTTATTTTATAATTAAAAGTGAAAAAATGCATTTTTATTTGGTTAGAAATTAGAAGAACTGCAAAACATTCAAGAACTTACTATTGTTTATTTCTGTTATATATATATATAATATGTTATGCATTATCCTCCATTCCAACAAAAGACCTATGAGTATTTTTTAAATTCTTTTTCCAAAAGAAAATATTATTATGTACCAAGCATATTATTAGCTATAGTATTTTTGGTACTCATTTGAGTAGATCTGTAAAATCTGTTTGCACCTAGCACCTACACAAGAACAAGAATCGGGGAAGTTTTCCGGGGTCTTGAGTAGATTCTCAAGATAGTGAGCATTTTTTCTGAGTATTTGTGAGAGCCTAAAAGGTGTAAGCTACTGGTTAGTTATGCAATATGCAAGGGGTGTACAAATATGGGAAATTACAATATAGAATTTTATTGTTTCTTTTTCCTCTGTTTTTCTGTAATCGGTATTACATTTAAGAGAATTTTAGAAAGAAGAACGTGCAATAATAAATTTTAGTGCGGGATACACAGCAGCAACAATAAACTTGGCCCCAATAATAAATATCACTACTTTCATAGGCGGAATTTTTTGGAAGAGTGGGTGGAACTTGACCTTTTATCAATGGTAATTTTTTTGAGAGATATCAATACTTTTTGTAAAGATTACGATATGTAACTGTTCATTTAACCGTTTTCTATTAAAGGCTTTTATTTAACTTGCTTTGTATGTATGTTTGTGGGTAAATCTTAGAAATTAAATTTAACCCACTTCCCATTGTTTACTTCTTCTTCTTCTTTTCGATTACACAACATTATGAGAAACCAGAAAATTTCTGTGTTAACCGGCCCCAAATGTACTATTGGATCTAACACCAAAGTATTAATTAATTATCTTCTTCTCTGAAGTTATAGCATTGAGAGTTAACGAGTTTGAATTTTGGTATTTACGGATTTAATTGAATTTAAGTCTCTATACCTTGATGCAAGATTACAGCGTCTTTGCAGTTGAAACTAGATTTCGTGCATTTTCTCCCCTAAAGCGGAACCGTTTTTAAGCACCGGGAGTGAAAGAGTTCGAATATAAATAATTTCCCTCTTAATTGCATGAAAATATCTAACTTTATGCAAGATATCAGTGTTTTATCAGTTAAAACTACATTCCAATACGTTGTATTGTCTTCCCTAAAGCAACACCGTTTTGGAGCACTTAGAGTTTGAAAATTTCATATTTTAGGATTTTTCCATTTACTTTGATGTCAATTTCTAACTTCATGCAATTTCAGCGCTCTAGATATACGGGAAGTGCCTAAAACTTTTGATGAAATTTCAAAGTGCAAACTTTGAAATTACCAATCTCCTGCCCGGGTTAACATTAACTTCTGAATTTTATCCCGTAGGGTGCGGCAATTAGTTCACCCACTTTCAAAAAATCGTGGGAGGGTAAGTAATAGTGGGCGGAGCGTGGGGTTTGTGATATTCAACAAGAAATGACATCTAGTTTTTTATGTGTCGCAATGATTTGATCGTACGTTCGTTGTCAAGCTGTTCTTTTTTTTAAAAGTGAATTCATTATAGCCACTCAGAGGGCGTTCCCCACAAGGTATGGTTTTCACTTCACAGACCCAATTCCTGATCGAAAAATAATTTTGAGGTTGGGTTCACAACTTCAGGACCACATCATCAGGTGTAGGCTGTATGGGACTACGGCCCGTGTTCCCCGTTCACGTAATCTCCTTTCAGCATGACATTTCGTGGGACCTCGTTCGCCGGATTTGAGTCCCTGTGAATTCTTCCTGTGGGGTTACTTCAAGGCTGAGGTCTTCAAACATCGTCCTGGGACATTTGAAGAGTTAAAGGAGGCAATTCTGGAAGAAATCATCCAAACTGATGCTGGTATGCTGACGAGAATGAAAAACCCAGTGAATTTATTCGTGTTAAGGTTAAGATACACTGATGCTTTCTGGAACTTGGCCTGGCGCACTGCCGTGCGCTCAGATTGTTATGACATAATTTAAAAATCTTTAGTTTTAAAAATATTTTTTACCTTTATTAACTTTCAAATATCTTAGTACTTCTAGGTGTGGTCTCATAAATCTAACCACTAATCATACCACTCCTCACGATGTCCAATTCTGGGCACCAGGATAACCTGGGACGCGTATCTATTTAGAAATACGCAGGATAGTTAATTTTAAGATCTTCTTACCTTCTTCGACATCTTGTTCCATTCCATCAATGTTCACTGTACTTCTTGAGTATCTAGGAATTGATAAAACACTCTGTCTGTATGTCACTAATGATTTCTGAGATTGATATTCTGGTAAATGTAAAATACTACCAGAATAGAAAATATCTTTCCTGGACATTGGACGAACAATATCTTTTTTTACATGCTTAATGCTTTGTTTGGATGCAGAGAAACTAACACCATCCTGGTCAACCTACAAGTAAAACGCATTTTATAGGCAAAAAGTATTTAAAATGTAAAACCATTCACTCAAAAGCTTAGGATTTCATTTTAAAAAATAATAGAAATACTATAATAGTCGCATTTTTCTTTCTCGAAATAGTAAGTTAAATAAAAATATTTAAGAAATGTAGGGATAGAAAGGGGAAGAGGGGACCGAAAAATGCAACTAAACAAATCACAATTACGAGACCTGAATGATGCCGTTGGTGCATTTAAACCCCCCCCCCCCNAACTCCCTTTACATGACCCCCCCCACCGAAATAAAATCCTGGATACGGGCCTGATCATTAGCACTACTGAAACAGGAGTTTAAGAGATAAATATATTTATCAATAAGTTGTCCAAAAAGTGAATGTAAATTTTTTTTGCTCCATGTTTAAAAATTCCTGATTACCTTATTTATTAAAAGATATTCCTAAATTTCATCCCTTATCAATAATTTATAATTTTGAAAAAGCACTTACATCCGTCTTAGACCACATGTCTTCGTTATTTGTGTTTGTTTTGCTGCCCGCAATATTTGAAGTACTTGAGAGACGTAAATGTAATGATTTTCTAAGATCACCGTTAGAATTAAGGTTAGGTTTTGAAACTTTGATCGGTCCAAGAGAAGGACGATATCTTTCGCTTGCACTTGTTTTACGAATACGATCAAAATTTGGAACAGAGCCATTTTTATGTAGTCCTTGAACATGTGTGGTGAATGCTGGTTGTGAGGCATTTCTAGGAAGAGTTCCTTTTGCCTCAACAGTTTTCTCGTCAACAATCTCGGAATTTTCATCAAGAGAGGTATCATTCTCTAGACCTTCTGTTTCATCATTTTCGGTGTTTCCTTCGTCACTCTTGATTGTTTTCTCTTCCTCTTCTTTGATTTCTTTTACGCATCCAATTTTTGTATCTTGCTTATTTTTGTCAACTTTCAATTCACTGTTGCTAGAAGAACTACTGGAAACACTAGGATCGGGTGCCTTTGCTTCTGTTATGGTTGGAAGAGTAGGTATAGGGGTAATGGGTGTTCCAGGTACAAGTTGATCCAAATTGAAGCTTGAGTGGACGCCAGGATCGACATTAATTGGCATCTTCATACGTTTTTCCATACTACCGTCTGGAAGTTTCACAATAAAGTAAGAACCCCCAATAGAGCCCCTTTCCATTTGAAATCTTTTTTCATCTGCCATTCTTTGAAGTAAGGGCTTATGACTTGAACTTTTCGATGCTTCTAAAGGTCGCATTAATGCGCCAAAAATCTGAAAAAAAAAATAGTTTTCTTAAGCAAAATCTGTTATTTTCATAAGTACCTACCTAGATTTATTCAAATACATTTTTTGTTTTCAGTGTTCGATGTTACCAGGGAGGGTAAGCAAATGATTACTGGCCGAAATAAACAAGTGGATCTATGTATTGTAGACCTCACTGAGTTGAAATTACGACCATGAGACAGCGGGTATTGAGCCCATTAGGAACATTCTCAAACTCTATGAAAATAATTGCTGCCCGGTATGAAATGTAAACAAAATCAGACAAAGCGTTTGAGAGTTATCGTGGTACAAACAGACGTTTAAAGAAATCGTGGAAATAGACCTCACACCGTTGGGACAATAAATTAATCAGACGTTACAGACGTAGAACAATTATGAGCAGTTTCTAACAACAACAAAAAATGCCTACATTGCCTACAATCCTAAAGTACATCAAACGAAAATATTAAACGAGAATTTAAAATGTTCCTGAATTTGCAAACAATCAAGAAGATACATATATTTGCACTGCAAAGACTTTTATCTTTCGAATTTCACCCACGTGCCCTTTCATTACAATAGTTTTTCATTTCGGATGATGTTTGCATTCTTTGATTCCTTCAAGCCTTTAGAAAATTTTAGATTCCTCATTCAATGAGGAATCTAAAAAGGAACAAACAAAGAATATCTTATTGAGCTTTAAAGTCCGCTGTCCAAAACGGAAGTCAATCTTTGAAATGTAATATCTCCAAGCATTATACATTTATATTTCAATACCTCTTTTCACAATAAAGCAACAAGCTCAGAAATATAATAAGTGCATTATTGCATTATGCAATTCTCATCTCACTTGATTTAAAACTAATTAATGTTATTATCTATAGCGATAAAAGTAAATAATTAAATCTGACCTTTGATTACAGTTCTCAAATCTACACAATCCTATAACGATGAAATAATAAACCGTAATAGATTTTTCTATTATATCAGAACATGAAGTATATTCAATAATTATGAATAGAATGAAGCTAAACTTCTTTTGCGATAATATTATATCTATCTTGGTATAATTGTATGTCGCTTTATTCCTTACGCATAATCCGCCTTTCTGTGACGCAAAAAAAAACACAACATATAAAATACAGGAGTGGTGTTTATTGGATCTAATTTTATTACAACAGAGATGGAACCAAATCTAATCTATTTCACTCCTTAACTTACTTTACACATCTTGGAACAGCCTAGTTCAAAAATTCTATAAAAACTGGTAGCAGATCTCTAATGAGAATAATGAAATTATCACTGTGACCTTTGTTTAGATCTATTGTGACCTAATTACAATTGAGTACAGTAAAAACTAGGAATGTGTCGGAGAATATCGCAAAATAAAATATCTAAGAGTATTGTGCTATAACCCCTAGACCCGGAATGAGGTAAACAGGACCGGTCCTAGCTATAGGCAAATAGGGCAGGTGCCCAGGGCGGCACTTGGTCGGGTTGCAGCATTTGATGAGATTACATGAGCTGATCTTAACGGATTTTTTTTAGGCGTATATCAAAGATTTATATTCCAGTCTGCACTAGAGATTTTAATCAAGAAGAATTGAAAAATGTTTTTTTTTTAATGGGCGGCTTTCTTTTCGTTTGTCCAGGGCGTCAAAACTCTCTGGACCGGCCCTGGAGGTAGAAAAACATCAAAATAAACTTACAGCACAATGAAGAATAAGACCAGCTAAAACCAAATTTGCTCCTCTCCAATCAAACTCTCTCAACAGATATGATGCAAGGGGAGCAAAAGCAAATGTTCCGAAACCAGAACCACAAACTGCTATACCAGTTGCTAGAGATCTTTTGGTTTCAAAGTAGTAGCCAACGCATACCACTGCTGGAAGATAAATGAGTCCGAATCCAATGCCTGCCAAAGAAGAAAATATGCTTTACTCGTATGAAAGACCAAAATGTAAATTCATCAGACGATAGCAAAGAAATACAAATTATAATTGTCGATAATTTTAAAATCAATAGTGTAATGTTAAAAATGTAAATGTAGTGTTTCTTTGTGGTAGGGCCCATCATTACTAAGAATCCAGATGTACTAATAATCTCTTCAATCTACCAAACGAAATCCTTTTACTCTGGTAATACCTCTACTAAAATTCAAGTAGTTACTCAGTTGTCCTCACGAGGCTGAGTGCAACCCGAAATCACAAGCCATAGGTCGAAATTTTCCGACCCTGCCGGGCATTAAACCTGGTCCATGGCAGTGTGATACCTATTAGAGCAGGAGGACTGCATATAAAATTATTAGTATTTGAACATAAAACCAAATATTCCTTTTTACTTTTTAAATCCTCTTATGTACAGTCGGACATACCACTTGATTTCTTCTTGGAGCAGCATTTATTTTACAGAATTTTTGAGTTTTCCTTTACCAAACTTTTGGCCCAATGGGTTACCACATCCTTATTTATCTGGTTTTGAACGAACCTATTCACCAAAATGGCCGTACCAAGCGATCATTATTGACACTTATGTTAATATTGCTTGTTATTGCGATAATTATTGACACTCATGTTAATAATGCTTGTTATTGAATTTTTCAATGATGATATGAAAACCCCATACACGTGTATGTCGTAAGCTGCCACTTATTGTTATCTCGACATTGACTAATCTAGTTTCACTCTACGCTGAATGAACGCACGTAACACCATCAAAAACGAAATCAAATAATTGACAGGCATACTAAAATTCGAAAATTGCAAGTCCACTTATAATACGGGTTGTATTTGCTAGTGCCCTAACTTCAGTGTGATGATGACCATTCAATCACAAATAATGTTCATATATTTTCATTCATGCAGTTCAATATACTCGTACTATAATAAAATATCTCAATCAAAGAGTTTAATATTTACAATTTATATTTGTTTTCATTGCCAGTTGTGTAGAGAGGGTAAAGATTGATTCTCTTTAGAAGCCGATCAGTAATTGAATAAATTCACTTATTAGAATCTATATGAATCAGAAATTTGTGTGTACCTATGTATGTGGTGGGGGTTGTCAGTTCCAATACCACAGCCCAAACGGTAGTAGCAAAAATTTGATGGGAATAGACTCCCTCCCCCAAAAATCATGGTCTGCGACCCCAGAAAAATCAGAACTAAAATATGTCAAGCCGTTTTGAAGTTACGGCCAAATTTATAATTTATTCACCAAAATCGGACAGTCAGGGTCCGATATCTTAAATTTTGTCGCCACAATATATCAACTCAAAGTGAAAAAGTTTTAGGTGGCCGTTTAGTCCTTATTTTAGGACATTTTCTGCCAACGTATGGCCAGCCATTCCAGAGTTACAAGTTCGAAACCGGGAACCGGCAAAATAAAATTTAAAAAATAGTAAAAAGTCAGAATGATCGTGCCTCTAAGGCCCCTGGCAAAATCTTGTTTTTTAAAAAGATTGCACTATACAGGGTGGACACAAACTCATACTCCTCCTTCCCCCCCACCAAGGACAATGGGTCCTTAAAAAACAAAAATAACAATATAAGAATCGTAGCGAAGCACGGGCAAAACAGCTAGTAAATTCATAAATCCTGAAGAAGTATTTTCTTTGTAAAGCTATTTATTATAAATTGTATGCTGAATCTTCAAAAAGAATTGAAGATCGAAATAGTTGATTGAATCCGTTAAACAAATATCAAATTAACTCTATAAGTTCAGCGTAACATTTAAAAAATAGGTTTCTGAACTTCATGTACAATCAATGAAAATATGAATCCTACAAAAGCAAGTTCAAAGAAAGTCAAAAGTAATAAGGGAGCGAAGGTTGAACTGAAACTGAAACAAGAAAGATGAACTTGGCAGAGAAGTTGAACAGTTCTAACCCATCTCTACTGTTGAGTGATCGTTAATTTTCATTTGTATTTTGTGTGTCTCACTTGAGATCTTCATTAAAGTTATGTGTGTATAAAATAAATATCGTCAATGATAAATTTGTATTGTTTTCAACTGCACAAGATGTAGAATGCCCAATTTTAATCTCGTGATTGCATAGATAATACTTATTATGTATGCAAATAAATAATAACCTACGTTTAGAAAAGAGAAAGGTTTAGTGCTCTTTGTTATTTCTATTGTAATATCATATGGTTATATTGACAAATTTTAATTTCTTTAACTATTGATACCCTTTTTATTATTTTGGTCGGGTAAATTTAATTAAACAGTATTTTTTCAAAAAAATATTGGGACAAGTTATGTATATTTCATACAACGTTTCTAATGAGAAACTTTTACCTAAAAAACAGAATGTTAAAAGTCGGATGTCTGAATTTTTGGTTTCAAGTGGCCTTACGATAGTAGCCGGATGTAGCCAGATGCGCATGTTATCGTTTTTCTAATCTTGGAGGCTAATAATTTGCATGGTCCCCCAGAACCATGCCAATCACTGCAACATTTTTGTTTCATTATTATCATTGATGAAAATTTGGAATCGACCAGAAAAAAAACATCTCCCCCATTTTTTATTCGATAAGAAATTAATTAAAATTTATGATCTAGCTTAGGTAAAAATAAAAAATAAAACTCACCTCCCATAACTCCATATACAAGCATGAGTTGATTTACATTTTGACATAACGTACTAAGAGCAAATGCAAGACAGCCAATTACACTGCCAGCTATGCAAACAGCTCTACATCCAAATTTGTTCGCTAAAGCACTCACAATGGGACCTGTAAAGACAAAATTTTATTTCTGGCAGAACTCCTTACTGATGAGTTAATTGTGGAATCATTAGCTTACAATAGTTATTATTTTTAGCCCGTTCTAAGTCTTTAGATTTTGGAGAACTTTTTTATTTAAAGATGAAAATAATGCGAGGTGAACCTAAGGTGAAATTTGAAGCAGAATAAATTCATACCGTATTGTTTTACACAAAGCCTGGTTAAAGGACAGCTATCTCACTCGGAAAACGGATCTTCGCCAGGTGAAAACGCGAAAAAATATATTATTATGGTTTATATTTGTCACGCCAACTTTACTGTGGGATGAACGATTTTCATAGCCGCGACGGATTGCCAGTCGTGTGAAATGCTCGATGTGAATTATTGCTGCAAGCCGACGCAGCCAAGTCGCCCCCTCTAAAGCAACTCTTAATATTAACTCTGACATTTTTTCGGTATGATTCTTTTCTGATAAAATGTAATATCCATACACTCTGGTATATTATCTAGCGATGTGCATTCGTCTGTTTCTTTGGTCTAGAGCTGCTGCTACTGCTGCTCCATTAGATCACATTCTGCGGGTTTTCCTCTACAAGCAATTAAAAGATCACTCTATTGTCGCTTAAATTAGGTCGTATATAAAATTTATTTATTGTCTTGTTATTTCGTGATCCTGTATTCGCTTGCAAAGGACGATCGGACTTAACTAGCTCAAATTTGATACAAATTGTATCAAATGTGGGAACTTCAAAATTTTAGTTATATTCCGACAAAGTAAATTAAATGTAAAATCGGTTACCTTTGTTGGAGATGAACCGGCAAGACATTGTCATTGTACAGCGGGCAAAGATAATTTGTGTAATATTTTTTCTACTCACCACAACTGAGATACATCCCAGAGAGTAAACTGCCCACCCAAGCAGTTTTCCCTTTGCCTTCACCAAAATATGTGACAAATTCACCCAGGAAGACACCAAATGTATATGCAATCCCATCTACTATCATGTTGCAAAGAAAACTTGCTATAACTATGACCCAGCCGTAGCCTCCATCTGGAGGTGCTGGTACTTCCTGGTATTCACTATATGAGATGACCTCATCTTGAACATCATCTCCCTCAATAGGTAAACGTGCTGATTCTTCGCCCGGGCCAGGGACTTCACCCTCACCCTGAAAATAGAAAAACAATTTATTTGTAACGGAGAAATACAAATTCCAGTTCCAACAAATAGTGTATAAACCAAAAGCAAAAATACCTGGAGACAAAGTATATATTCACAGGTTTGTAGAAAACACACGTCTCACAAAAAAATTATCATTGAAAAAAGGCCAAGTTCCTTCCACTTTCCCAAAAAATATGAAAGTAGTGATATCCATTATTGGTGCCAAGTTTATTGTTGCTGCTGTATATCCCGCACTTAAATTTATTATTGCACGTTCTTCTTGACTCAATTCTCTTAAAGTAATACCGACTTTACACTTGGCCAGTTTTAAATAGATAGTATTTTACGAATCCCCTAAGAAAAACTGACTAAGTGTAAAGTCGGTATTACTTTAAGAGAATTGAGACAGAAGAACGTACAATAATAAATTTAAGTGCGGGATATACAGCAGCAACAATAAACTGGGCCCCAATAATAGATATCACTACTTTCATAGCCGGAATTTTTTGGGAAAGTGGAAGGAACTTGGCCTTTTTTCAATGATATATTTTTTGTGAGACGTGTGTTTTCTACACACCTGTGAATATATACTTTGTCTCCAGGTATTTTTGCTTTTGGTTTATACTGATTCAGATGGCCATTGTTTTAAACTTTTAAATGAATACAATACTTCTTTATCTGCGGCAATTAAATTCCATTCTTTACACCCTATTAAAAAGAGGAAACTGTCCTAAAATAAGGACTAAACAGCCACCTAAATTTTTTTTTTTTACTTTCTCGCTTTGAGTTGATATGTTGTCGCGACAAAATTTAAGATATCGGACCGTGACCGTTCGATTTTCGAGAAGAAATTAGAAAATTGGCCGTAACTCAAAAACAGTTTGACATATTTTAGTTCTCATAATTTTCCTGGAGTCATAGACCATGATTTTGGGGTGGTCCATTCCCATCAATTTTTCGCTATCTGCTACCGTTTGAGCTGTGGTATTGTAACAGACAACCCCTCATACATAGGTATATGGTACAAACATACAAATTTCTGATTTATATATTAAGATTGTCAAAAATTTGATTTACAATTTTATTCAGGGAACTATCTGTAAGGATCGAGTTTTAAAGAATATCTCTAAACAATTGTATTTTCATACGAGCTAAGTCAATTAGCTTTGGAAAAGCCTGTATATTATTTTTATGTATGTTTCATTATAATTAAATAATAATTCTTTATTATATTTTGTTGAGGGAACTAAGTTTTAATATTTTACAATAAAATTAAGGAGTTGGGTTAAAAAATTACATTTTTGATTTTTGTCATTTAAAGGTGTTTATACTTTATACTGTTCCTCAAAAAAAAAATATTCAACTAAAAAATGGTAAGCAAAAAATCACGAAAAATATCGTAATATAGGAGGCGTGTCCTTCCATGGGAAGAAGTTTTTGCACTTTTTTTTAGATATTGTAATTATTTCTTATTTAACCTATAGAGCTTGCGGTTTTAAAGAACACATTGATGGCTGGCTAGGAGTGGCCGTAAGGCTACCAAGGCCAATTAAAAGAAAAAAAAACACATTTTTTTCTGTTACACCTTGTATATAACTCCCCCTGACGTTTCTAAATCAAACAGCTACACAGTTGTCCTCATGGTGTTGAGTGCACCCCGCTCGTCCTCAACCCACGTCGTGGTCTACCCACGTTTTTGTCATCAGCAAAAAGTTGTAATGAAATTGGAAAAATCGGGAAAAATATTTTGTGTGCAATTTGTTTTTGAAAAATGAGCCGTTGATCAAAGCACAATTGTCGCGTTCTGAAGGCTTCTTCGCTGAAACCCAACAAGGCATCACACCCGACTTTGTATATCTTCAAAGATCTGACGAGAAATGATGTCTTTTTGGCATATGTGAGAGTAAGTAAAACGTTCAAATACAAATAGGGACCAACAAGGAAGCCTCCAAGTAGTTCTTTATTCTTCTTAACACACAATGTACACCGCGACACGGAATCGCCTTTAGGAGATAAATTTTAATTTATTGCTGTTGTTATTTTAATCAATAAGGAAACGAAATCGACACCCTTCTTGTTTGATTCGCACTTTCATTTTTAGTCATACCAGCATATAGCTGTATAGTTCGGGAGCTGGCTAGCCATATCTTACCTCATAAGGTATAAAATTTTTGACCCGTGGGCTGGAAGTGCATCGGTGGGGTAATGTCAAAACCCGCTTTCTTAGTTGCCAGACCGGGGGCGTTTAGAAGCTACAGACCCGCCAAAAATCGAAATTGGGCCAAAAATTACCTCATAAGGTACACGAAAAAAACAAA
>CM022885.1:28340123-28361394 GCA_012654025.1 Pachypsylla venusta | reverse complement strand
GCTGTAGTAAGGTAACACCATGGAGATCACCATGCAGAAAGAAATTTTTTAATAAATCTGGACACTGGACAAAATTGATTAAAATGAGTATTTATTTGTAGGCAAATATTTTTTTGAGAATTTTAATTTTACATTATGTGAGAATTATTTTTTATTTTTTAGTACATTTTTGATTTGTGATTTGTTTAATTTGTGTTTTTTTTTTTGTGATTTGATTATAAGTAGAAATTCATTCCGAATCTGTGAATTATTGCAAAACCGTGTATGATTCACTAACTCATCATTTGGGAAATGGATCATGCTTTTTGTTAGAAGATTATCCAAATGAATGAGAGGATTATCCTCTCATTAATCTGAATAATCTATAATTTTCATCGCACATAATATATATTATTGCCAAATATTGAATAAGTTGACAGCTAATGTCGGGACAAAGGTATTTTCTTTCCTGGAGGAATTCAACCATCGTCTCTTTCAAGAGACAATGGACTTCAGAAATCGATTACATACGTAGAACCATATCAACCTCCGATTTGTCTGATCCTGCTAAGAACAGTAAAGATGTAACCCCCAGATTATTAGCATCTGGTAAAATATAACGATTTAGAGGATGTTTACTCATTTCGTTGATCTTTAACCTCATAATGACGATCCTGACACATGAATTTGTAAGTTTAATGAGAGAAACAAAACAAAGTAATAACAAAAGATCGATTTTTCAAGGGCAATTCCTATTATTCAAGGCACAACTAATTGCCAGTAAAATATATTTGTATATCAATTTGTCTGTCGTACGAGAGACATTCGTGCATAATAGAATATCTCTCGGGCCGAGTCAAGAATCTGTAAGATTAACAAATAAAAATATGGCAAGATATTTGAATTATAAAAACAAGTGGGAAAATCATTACAAGTAAATAATGATGAACTAACGTAATAAATATTTACAGGTATGCCGCCAGGAATTAATTGAAAAAGTAAATTGCTCAATAAGAAATTATAGTCGTACATTTTCCTTACATTCATACATTTCCTAGCTCTTATGAGATATTTTATCAAGGGAAGTCAACATTTATTGATCAAACTAAGTCAGATCTAGTTTTATCTCTACGATTTTGCTTTCATTATTTCGTCAATCTGTTCGGCGGCTCTCTGTTTGTCTTCTTCTAAAACGATATTGGTCAACTGACCTTTATTCATAGAATTATTTGATAATTTTAGTACTTGGGCAACTGGAACCTAGTGATTTTATTTTTTAAATTGGAGGGACACATTTGCAAAAAACATATTTTCTTCTTACTTTTTCTTATTTAAACGGACCGTCAAAATTAGATATTTTCAGAGGAATCAAGTGACGCCCGACTGTTCACAGAACTACCGTAAAACTTCGCTAAGTGGGTCAATTTGGACGCTAGTGATCTAAGTGTCACAAATTGTCTTTTTAACACTTGAGGTCAAAGAGTTTTATTTTTCTGTATATTTTAAAAGTTAATTTTATTTAACTGTCGAGAAAAAATTGATCACTAATTTCTAAATACGCCCGTTTGACCGTTAATGCCAGGAGCTGACCCTAAAGTACTGCCTGCAGTTTTGTCCTCAGAAAGATCGTGCGTATTTACACAGTATAATATATTTGGATTATAAAAACATAAAACGACTTATTAGATAGAGATGATAATCACAGGCAAATAATTGTTCATAGGGTGTGCCAGAAAACTTGTGTCAGTTGTTTTATTTATACTTCATTTTTCCTGTGCAGTTATAAAAACAAATAATTGTTTAAGGGTGTATCAGAAAACTTGTGTCAGTTGTTTTATTTATACTTCATTTTTCCTGTCCAGTTATAAAAACAAATAACTGTTTAAGGGTGTATCAGAAAACTTGTGTCATTTTTTTTATTTATACTTCATTTTTCCTGTCCAGTTATAAAAACAAATAATTGTTTATAGGGTGTGTCAGAAAACTTGTGTCAGTTGTTTCATTTATACTTCATTATTCCGTCCAGTTATAAAAACAAATAATTGTATATAGGATGTATCAGAAAACTTGTGTCAGTTGTTTTATATATACTTAATTTTTCCTGTCCAATTACAAAAATAAATAATTGTTCATAGGGTGTGTCAGAAACCTGTGTCAATTGTTTTATTTATACATTTTTTCTGTCCAGTTGTAAAAAGAACTCCACTTTTCCTATATCTAGGAAAATATATATTCTTCAGATGGTCATGATATTTGAGGATTTATTTAAGAAACATTTTTCGAATGTTTTATTTGCTCTGGTCTTTTTCTGGGTATTTTTGCCTCCTAACGGTAAGTAAGTAGCAATGGTAATAGTGAAAAGATAGCATTATAATGGAAATGAAGTATAGAAGAGTGATGATTTTTTTAAACACTTTTTAAACATAATAACGAAAAGTTTTATATTTACAAAATATCATCAATTATAAAATTTTAAAAATACAAATGAATGGCTAAATAGATATGAAAGAATGTTATATGTTTCAATTGTCATTTACTCATTACAGGAAGCAACAAAAAGTTTCAGTAGTAATATTACTGAGACCCCGGGTGAAACGCATTAAAATTATAAATATTTCGCCAAAATATAATAATGTACCTACCGATTTTGATTGATTATAGGCTTTATGAACCCAAATTCAATCAAACAACTAAAAGTGTTAGCAGTCCTAACTGATCAAATATCAAACTAATAGGAAAATCGGAAAATACACTTACAGTATGGTTAGGTAAATTTAATTCGACCATTCCTCAATGATATGAATATGAATAACAATGGAATGGCGATTTTTTGTAGGTTTTCATTTTTTGACCTAACCAATAGCGAGATTTTACTCCTGAACACCAATCTTAATAAAACGGATGTTATTATTCATTTCATAATTTACATTTAATCAAATTGTACGTGAGGAATATTACATATTGAAGCATGAACACCAATCTTAATAAAACGGATGTTATTGTTCATTTAATGGTTTTCATTTAATCAAATTGTACGTGAGGAATATTACATATTGAAGCATGAACACCAATCTTAATAAAACGGATGTTATTGTTAATTTGATGGTTTTCATTTAATCAAATTGTACGTGAGGAATATTACATTTTGAAGCATGAACACCAATCTTAATAAAACGGATGTTATTGTTCATTTGATGGTTTTCATTTAATCTAATTGTACGTGAGGAATATTACATATTGAAGCATGAACACTAATCTTAATAAAACGTATGTTATTGTTAATTTAATGGTTTTCATTTAATCAAATTATACGTGAGGAATATTATATAGAAGCATGAACACCAATCTTAATAAAACGGATGTTATTGTTCATTTAATGGTTTTCATTTAATCAAATTATACGTGAGGAATATTACATATTGAAGCATGAACACCAGTCTTAATAAAACGTGTGTTATTGTTCATTTAATGGTTTTCATTTAATCAAATTGTACGTGAGGAATATTACATATTGAAGCATGAACACCAATCTTAATAAAACGGATGTTATTGTTCATTTAATGGTTTTCATTTAATCAAATTGCACATGAGGAATTACATATTGAAGCAAGATTTCTCTTCTTCAATTATATTGAACCCATGAGATCTAAGAAATAATATAAGAATATTACTCCAATAATATTCATCATGTATGTGGGGCTCCCCTCTTACCGAGAAAAAACTGACATCAATCAATATAAAACCAACATGGCTTCTTTAACAATACACAACTAATTGAAACAGAATAATTATTAAATTATTTATTTATTAGTCACTCTAAAAATGAACCAAGAGCCTGAGAGAGCATAAAAACTGATTATTAAAACGCAAAATTGAATGACAAACGCAAGGCTATTAATTGCTTCAGGCCAATTGAACTCAGATAGGGTCCAGACATCAGAAGATATATTTAGCTCTTTACGTTGGGCCACGGAGCAGTTGTGAAAAGATTCAGTAAAAATATAAATGCAGAAGAACTTTCGTCCAACAATGGGGTAACGGATTGACGTGTTTTTTGGAATAGAAATAGTTAATATTTCGGTGAGTGACATGGACTACGTTTTGTCCCAAGTAGAACAGTCTCTAAAAATATAAAAAGGAAAAACTTTTAAAGATCTAAAGACAGGAAAAACTTAATCTCGCCGAGTCAAAACAATTAATATTTTTATTCAATAATAATAATAAAGCAGATTACTTCTCTGCTAAAAATATCTTTTTTCCATCTGAGCCATTCATAATTTAGAGAAAAATATCCACGGAATGTGGAACTTAAATCTTTGAATAACGTGTTAAATATAAGTGAAAAATATTAACTTTTAAATAAATTAAAACAAAACACTTACCAAAAACACTATTAAATTTATTATTATTTATGAAGAAACTAGTTTCGAAGTCGACTCGACTAGACCGATCATGAATCCTCGTCAAAAATAACGGTAGTGTTTTTTAAACTAATTTCTTCATACATAATTATAAATAGTGTTTTTGTGTTTTGTTTTAATTTATTTAAAAGTTAATGTGGTACTTATCCTCATATATAACATCAAGGATATTAATCTTAAATTGAGGCCCAGATATCCATGGAAGATGTCACCCAAGGAGCAGTGGGTCACAAATTTTGCATTTGAGAACCACTGATGAAACTTAATGTTTTTCAATTCATCTTCCACTTCTGTGTCAACAGTGGAGTCGACATTGACCTGATGATCATAACATAGAAGTTAACAAAAAATTATTTGAATCGATTCTGTCATTTGAAAAATATTATTCCATTCAACTCAAGTGATATACGTAACGACCCCTATGACACTAATACATCGGTTTATTAAAAGAAATAAACGTCTCTGTAACGCTGTATTGACGTAAGTCTGATCAATTAAATGTAAAAAACACGCGCTTATTGAAAAAGAACGCAATGTACTCATGTCACTCATAAAATATCTAAGACAAATAAGAAGATCGCTGTTCATCGCTACTTACTTCTCTATTGTTCCAATTTTAAAACACACTATCAAAATACACACTATCTTTCAATTCAATTGAAATCGTTTATTTAAAATATAAAATATAAGCATTTATATCCTTTGAAGATGTTCTGCACAGCTTAAGGACAGCTATTTATAATCAAATTGTTGTATTTTTGAAAATAAAAATTCTATTCTGAGATATCATTTTCGAACTAAAACAGGAAAGAAGTTGTTTTTTTCCTGTTAAAGTTTTCAACTGTCAACATACATCTAATCTTGGAGGCTAATAATTGACATGGGTCCCCCGAACATGTCCATCTCTGCAATCTAAGTATATCAGTAACACAAATATAATAATATTGCATAATTCCTTTTTGTGGAGTTAGGATGTCATCCTCAAGTAACTCCTTACAAAGTTGTGTTTTAACATCTTAGCTGACTACATCAAAATTTAAGGAATTCTTAAAATAATTTTAAATTTTGTCTTTAGAATCAAACTAAATCTTCTTACTTGACGTTTGCTTTATATTTCACAATGGAAGTTAGAAAGTTATAATAATTGTATTGGAATAAATTACGCTTCTGGCCTTTTCTATACTCCTATAGAAGCATCATCTATCTATGAGACCTAAATTGTCTACAAAGGATACTTTATAAATTAAAATTATTTAAACAATCAAGATTGTTATGAATCATTTCTTGAAATTTCAACTCTGGCAAAAGACTTTACCATCACAAACAAAAAGGAGAAATAGTAGGAAGTTCCGAGTGGCGGTGGGTAATCAATATAATATTAATTTACATTTTGTGAACTCATAGCAAGTGTCAATAGTAACAAATTGAAATTTTTTGATAAACACGAAATTTTATCCAATCATACAAAATGTAATGAATAAGTCTTTCTTTCTTTCTTCATTAGCCCAAGAATGAAAAAATGGGTTAAAAAATATTAAATGATATATTTCTAAATTCTGCTGAAAATGTTCAATTAGACTTCCCTCACCAAAATAATAAAAAGTCCGAGGTAGGTGAACTTTATCGAAAACTTTTATTAGACTTTAATGAATGACAATTGAATTTCCAACAAGAGTAGTCCCATACATTTTTGTCGTATCTCTGAAAGTGTTAAAGATGTAGAATAGAAAGTATTGAACCGTTCATTCGTGGTAATTTGTGCATCTGGTAAATAATACTAATTAAATGTTATAATTCTGAGCCCTAAAGAGTCAAAAGAACTCTTTTTTCATAGAGTTCAATTTATTTTTTTTGTTAAATTGGGATACTATGTCAAGTAAAACCAATAAAGATATAGTAGATATTATATATTACCTACCTCATTAATTTTTTTGTTTTCAGTAACACACCCAATATAAAACTGTTTACAAATACTATAATTTAGCGAATTGTATGTTTCAAATACTACACCCACGGGATTAAAAGATACATTTACTTTAAATGGGAGATATTTCAATCTTCTATTTGAAGGAATATAAGTCAGGGAATAAATTAAAATGTATTTCCAATATTTTACGGCAGAAGTCACGCTGTTTCGCTGACCAGTAAAGGCTGTAGCCCCAACAAGATCACTCCACAATTATCAATTATGGAGGTTGATGCGGAAATCTATAAAGTACTGTAGATTGTTTTAGAAGGGCAATTGCAAGGAAGAAGGGGTTGAGCAAAGAAAAAAGAACTTCCAGGATGCAGATCCTAAGAGAGTGGTTCAAACACCTCCTTCTTAGGAATTGCCAAACATAAAAATTATTTCACCGGAATTATTGCACACGTCCAGTAATGGATATGGCACGCGAAGAAGAAGAAGAATGGGGTTTTCATTCACACTTTGAATTTTGTACTATAATGATCATACTGGCTTTATATAAGCCTGGATTTCTGTTTCGATGCACGATTCTAAGCAAGCACCCAATTAAAATCAGCTCCTCTGTAGTCTAAAAAGCGGGCAAATATTTTCATGGAAACAAAAAGTAGACAAATATTGGTCGGGAAAACTTCCCGAGTAGGCTTGACATTTGAAAAAAATATCCTGTGAATTATAAGTTACCGAAATTATTTTGGTCATATATTATTTTATTAGGCATAACATTTCAATGTTTTATAAATTTTCTATCAAACTTTAGTGTGAAGATAATCTGGCAGCCATTGAAACTACTCGATTTGTTTTATCAGAACATTGAAATCAATGAGCTATTAGACACAAGCGTACTTGAAAATAAAGATATCCCTTTTTCAATAAAGATAAATAAACTTCATAGCTGTTTGAACAGTACAAGGTGTTTCAAAAATATTATTCAACTCGAAACCTCGAAAATACAAGAGATTTTTTAAGTAAATTCTTAAAAACGTAGGTATACTCGTATGTATTTATGTGAGAGTTTATTAACAACAGGTAATGTTTCGACACTTGCTAATACAGTTGGCAGAAGTCGAAGTAACAAAAGTGTCAACAAACTTTGTCTATTCATTGTGGCCCCGTCTTGTATTATTGTGGTTAGGTTTATATGGCCAAGTCTGGATGAGAAATGAACCAAACTAATGGAACGCAAATTTTTTGGTTTTCTGATTCGAATAATATTTTATCATTTAGTAAATATGTAGAAATGGGTATATAACGTCACGCTTTGCGAAAAAAAACATAACATCTTTTGACCCAAGAAAATACGCATCCATTTTTTTTTTTTTAAATACGATATTTATATTCTTTTCAGAATAGGATTATTTTTTCATAAGCCTATTCTATGATTTTTTTAATACCATCCACGTGCAGAAATAGAAGCATTGCGAGTAGAAAGGCTGGACCGAGTATTAGGTACTCGTCAGAAAAAAAACCTGATAAAGGCGAAGAGATCAATATTTGATGTGTTGCTGGTAGTGATGGTGTAAAGCTGGTAAATTCCGGGATGTATACACAAACAGCTTGATGAGAACTAACAGGATGACAATGAATTTTATTATTATTATCATCATTTTTTTTTTTGTCACCATCGTTATCAGTGATTGCAACGTTTGACTACGAAATATGAGCTGCAGCCCCGGATTTCCAATCTTCATAGGTGGACAAATGGAGCCATTCCTTCGTGTCATCTGGCCAGAATCCTGACTCTCTCTCTCATGACATTTCTGAGAGAAGTATACGAAAGTAATTTGAATTTTATTATTGTAACAGAAAATGTTTCTGACAAAATTTTTTTTTTTTAGATTTATTTAAATATTGTGCTTTTGAAGGGGTTATAATCGTACATCAAAATCTAGATGAATATTACCTTCGAATAAAGAGCTGAAGTAAATATTATTGCAATGGGTGTGGAACTAGATGAATATTGCCTTTGAATAAAGAGCTGAAGTAAATATTATTGCCATGGGTGTGGAACTAGATGAATATTGCCTTTGAATAAAGAGCTGAAGTAAATGTTATTGCAATGGGTGTGGAACTAGATGAATATTGCCTTTGAATAAAGAGCTGAAGTAAATATTATTGCCATGGGTGTGGAAATAGATGAATATTGCCTTTGAAAAGAGCTGACGTAAATGTTATTGCAATGGGTGTGGAAATAGATGAATATTGCCTTTGAGTAAAGAGCTGAAATAAATATTATTGCAATGGGTGTGAAACTAGATGAATATTGCCTTTGAATAAAGAGCTGAAGTAAATATTATTGCAATGGGTGTGGAACTAGATGAATATTGCCTTTGAATAAGGAGCTGAAGTAAATATTATTGCAATGGGTGTGGAACTAGATGAATATTGCCTTTGAATAAAGAGCTGAAGTAAATATTATTACAATGGGTTAAACTAGATGAATATTGTCTTTGAATAAAGAGCTGAAATAAATATTATTGCAATGGATGTGGACCTAGATGAATATTGCCTTTGAATAAAGAGCTGAAGTAAATATTATTGCAATGGGTGGAACTAGATGAATATTGCCTTTGAATAAAGACCTGAAATAAATATTATTGCAATGGATGTGGAACTAGATGAATATTGCCTTTGAATAATGAGCTGAAGTAAATATTATTGCAATGGGTGTGGAAATTTTGAAGCCATTTTTTTGTTGGCCCATTATATTATGTTCTTCGTTTCCAATCCTTCCTCTCCTAGTTACACTAATTGTCAAAGTAAACCTTAGAGGTTTTCTATATATAAAGTAGCTTATGTCACACTCAAGTGCATAAACTATATCCATTAAAACTCATATATCAATTGGTTGCTCCGTGAAACATCCACAAACCAACAATCACAATTTTGTATTTATAATAATTATTGTAAGATTATTTTTCGAATACCTTATAGGATGTTTCAAACATTGTATACGTTTTGAATGATTTGATTCTTTTCCACAGGTGATTAAATCTATTCCAATATTGATTGTTTTGGGACTCACTTGTTGAGTCACAAAATACTCATTTCATTAACTAGTGATTTTGAAAGGAATCCATTGTAGTTGTTTTTAATAACCTCTGCGTGTTTAACAAGATTTATAACATCACAGCAGACAGTCTACCAAATTGTATTTACCGTTCCTGGAAGCATCAACCTCACCAAAATGATTGAGTAAAAAAATGAGTTATTACAAAACATAATATTCTATTCTACACTAGAAAAATGGAGAGCGAAAAAATGAGAAAAGTAAAAAGAAAAATTATCAAAAAATACTAAGATGGGGAGATACTGATAAAAAGCAATTGCGAAAATATACAAACGCGAAGAGGAAAAATAACTGATGAGATGAGGGCATCGACTAGAGCTTGCAGGGCATTTTTAGAAAATGACGAAAAACGGCCGACTAAAAAAATATGAAAATACAGCGAGAAATGCAAAACAAGAACAAAGAGGATGAAAGGAGTGAGGGCAGATTTGAAGAAGTTGAACATCGAGATAGATACTTACGGGGATAAGATAGATACAAATCAAAAAGTTTAAGAAGCTAGTAGATGTCAAAAGACATATATGAAAAGAGGAAAAAATACCAGAATTGAAAAGAAAAAAGATACGAGTACAAGGTGTCATGGGTTAAACGTGGTCCGCAGAAGACTGGATCGATAATAATATTCCAAAGTTCTGTTTTATTCTGCTTTCTGTTTTAATTTAAACGTATCTAAGATCGACTTGACACAGAACGCCACCCTCATGTAACTTAGTCCTATCTCAAGCATAAGCTCTTTTTTTATACATTGATATCGTGAATATTAGCCTTCAGTAGTACAAGAATTGTAAGAATTTACGACTTCAATCAAACCAGTTGCTAAAATAATGGATTTGTATTCTTTAGGAATCTGATGCTAGTTTTAATCTAAAGATATGGACATTGAATTTTAGCAGAAAAGTCTTGGAGGGGATTGTGATAAGCATTAGCTTAATACCATTCAATCCCTTTGGATACCCACATTTTCACGCGTCTTCGGTACGCGTGAAATATAAAATTATCAACGTTTTCGGTAATACACGGATTACAAGAATGTGCAAGCCGTTCGTATAGTTCTGAGGTCCATGCCAATTATTAGCCTTCAATGTTTATTTTCAAGGCCAAATGTGATGAGAATTAAAAGCAGACAAAATATATTTAGAGCTGCAGTCCCATACATCTCGCTGCCATTGAATACAATACTGTCACTATTGATGATAATACACGATGCTGTCACTATTGATGATGATGCACGATGCTGTCACTATTGATGATTATACACGGTGCTGTCACTATTGAATATGATACACGATGCTGTCACTATTGATGATAATACACGATGCTGTCACTATTGATGATGATACACGATGAGCTGTCACTATTGATGATAATACACGATGCTGTCACTATTGATGATGATACACAATGCTGTCACTATTGATGATAATGCACGATGCTGTCACTATTGATGATGATGCACGATGCTGTCACTATTGATGATGATGCACGATGCTGTCACTATTGATGATGATGAACGATACTGTCACTATTGATGATGATGCACGATACTGTCACTATTGATGATGCTACACGATGCTGTCACTATTGATGATAATACACGATGCTGTCACTATTGATGATGATGCACGATGCTGTCACTATTGATGATGATACACGATGCTGTCACTATTGATGATGATACACGATGCTGTCACTATTGATGATGATACACGATGCTGTCACTATTGATGATGATGCACGATGCTGTCACTATTGATGATAATACACGATACTGTCACTATTGATGATAATACACGGTGCTGTCACTATTGATGATGATACACGATGCTGTCACTATTGATGATAATACACGATGCTGTCACTATTGATGATGATGCACGATGTTGTCACTATTGATGATGATACACGATGCTGTCACTATTGATGATAATACACGATGCTGTCACTATTGATGATGATACCCGATGCTGTCACTATTGATGATGATGCATGATGCTGTCACTATTGATGATGATGCACGATGCTGTCACTATTGATGATAATACACGATGCTGTCACTATTGATGATGATACACGATGCTGTCACTATTGATGATTATGCACGATGCTGTCACTATTGATGATGATACACGATGCTGTCACTATTGATGATGATACACAATGCTGTCACTATTGATGATGATACACGATACTATCACTATTGATGATGATACACGATGCTGTCACTATTGAAGATGATACACGATGCTGTCACTATTGATGATGATACACGATGCTGTCACTATTGATGATGATACACGATGCTGTCACTATTGATGATGATACACGATGCTGTCACTATTGATGATAATACACGATGCTGACACTATTGATGATAATGCACGATGCTGTCACTATTGATGATGATACACGATACTGTCACTATTGATGATGATACACAATGCTGTCACTATTGATGATGATACACGATACTGTCACTATTGATGATGATACACGATGCTGTCACTTTCGATAGTGATAAAAATTATTTACATATATGAATGAGATAGTGAAAAACTTGGGAACTCCATTGAACAGATATGAATGACAGAGCTAGGTCATAACGTCACCCGAATTCAGAAGGGGTCTAAGTCGAAAAAAGCAAATTTTACAGGAGAGCAAAAAAACCGTTTTTTTTAAAGAAATATTTTACGTTGTCTTTTATATCTTACAGACGGCTTGGATTAAAGGTTTCATTCAATTTTCATTTAAAATAAGACATGAGGAGGGATATTGAATATATTAGAAATGTATGAAATCATGAAAGTTGGATCTTTACAGCTCCACAATTGGATCTCTACTGTATTAACTTTTGTTCCAAATACAGTCAAATAGGGTTATTTATACTTATACTGCTCTCTAAGTTTTGTAAGAGTGTCTGAGATGGATCCATATTGTCCAACTAAAATCAATAATTATAGGTAACAATTTAGTAGATACCTATTCAATTAGCTGAAAATTAAAAGACTACTAAATGATTTTTCAATGCTTTTTTATTTTTTTGTTCGTTCAAACTGTTAAAAATATTAGTAAAGAATGCTAGAAATTAATAAAACTGCACATACAAAGTGTCAAGGTAGAAACAAAATGAGAACAAATTTTCATAGATTCTAATATAAAATAAAATAATAATAATTATAATATAGGAATGTCTTTAGTGACTTTATGATTTTCTTGAAAATTAAAAATATTTAAATTCTTTCCTTCAACAAGAAAATCAATATAATATAAAACTTCGTTCTCATTATTTTGTTGCTGCCTTCACATTTAGAGTGGAAAATGCTTATTAATTCTTAATAATTATCAGTCTTAGGTAATAATATTGACCAGAAACATAAAAGAAATAAGAATAAAAAATATATATAATAAAAATAAAATCACTCACTTTTTTGTTTTACAATTACCTATTATAATGATGAGGTGAGGCCCATATCCAAGGACAGGGTTTTAAGAGTTCAATCCCCACCCCCAAATTTTTTGAAAAGGTTTGATTTTTCCTATAATTTCTATAATATGGTAAAACTCCCTTAACATGACACCCGAAATAAAATCCTGGATACGGTCCTTGATGACTCCATTTTCTCTTTCGGTTGTAATTGCAGTATCCTGACACACTGAAACCTCCATTAACACCACTCTCTGATTCAGGGAATGCTGTAGGTATGATTGTAATATCTTGACATTCTAGCCCACCATTTTCTATGACATGGAATGCTGTATAGTACATTTTTGATTTGTGATTTGTTTAATTTGTGTGTTTTTTTTGTGAATATAATAAAAGCCTTTTTCATTAAAAATTTTATGTTTTAGCTTCACAATTGTATAAAATTTCACCTTTCTGGGTCAAATGGTAGAAGGGATTTAGGCGATCGGTTTCATCAATTGCGTTATGACAGTCCTACAGTAAATCTAAGTGTTAGTTAAATCTAAGTGTTAGGAATAAATATTCTTTCTAAGTTCTAAATAATATTTTTAAGTTTAATTTAATACAAAATATTTATGTATTTTTTTTTTTCTGTGATATGTGTGTGTTTTTTGTGCATTCGTAATATATGAATCGTGAATTTCGGCCCAAAATTGTATTTTTAAAACTAAATTGAAAATTAATTATTAATTTAAAAAAAAAAAAGTAANATGTAGTGCCAAAATAACTATGAGTGTGGACAAGACCAAACCTCTCACTATGGACTTCCAACATAATCACAAGCCGCAATACCCAAAAAATAACAGTTTGAAAAAACCCGTTAATTCAATGTCTATAAATAAATCTCTGATCACTAAACCTAGTCCCAACATAAATAAGTCAAATAAAATTAATAAATCTAATAATATGAACAATAAATTGAATTCTGATAGAATTCAAATATCTTCTACTGTCACTTCAAGTATACAGCATCTTCCTCACAGCACACCCAATAGACTGAGTCCTTCAGCCATCTCCTCATCAAATCTCGTTCAGAATGAATTAATATTTGAGCCCATTTCAAACTTATCTCCTATCTCTGGACATCATGAAGGTACTTGGGAATCAATTACAAGGTCAACTAAAAAATTCATTAGATACGAACAGCGTTCATATCAAGAGGAAACTCTTCATCATATCCGACAGTATGGGTAGGGGTCTTAGCCAACTACTGGCCTCCGTGCCCCTTCTGGAGGTAACCCCCTTTGTCTATCCAAATGCGATGTTCCATCAATGTTTAAAGGAGGCTGAATCTCTATGCGCGGATCTCACCAAGGAAGACTTTCTCTTCATTTTATGTGGCACAAACAACACAACATCTTTATCTCCTAATGCTTGTCCTCTTCTCAGTTTTAAATCCCTCGAAAGGCTCAGAATTAAAACCAACGTGACATTGTGCTCCATCATGTACAGATATGATGGATTTAACTATCAGAACACCAATATTTTTTATGCGAATGAGTACCTACGGCACAAGTGCAAGACCATGGACATTAGCTACTTCTGTGGAAATGAATTTCTGCGGAGACACCACTACACCCGACATGGCCTTCACCTCAGCCTAGGAGGAAAGAAATTGCTGAGCACCAAGCTCAGACAATATATCGAACTTCGTCTGCTATCAGCACCCACGGACATTATATCTCAGTATAACGGGCAACCTCGCATCTCCTCCCTTGATATGTCATCCCCTTTCCAGCAAGAGCTGATGGATATCTCTTGTCCATTTGAGCAATTTTCTCTCCTTAATGAAACATTTAATGATAACTCGCCTGGTCCATTGAATACGGCATTTAAGAGCTCGAGCACGCTTCCGTCTACGATGAACGTTGGTGAAAAAAACAATTCAGGTTGTCGGCTTTTTCTTGACCAATACTAAATATAATACCCATGTATCTCGTTCACTACGTACTCAATTTACTTTCCACCCCCTACCTCCTCGATCTTTTTACATGAGAATCAGGGGATCTCTTAATCTCATAAATTTTGTCACATCCTATATCGGAAATAATTTGATAGACATCAGAAATATCAATCGCTGTCGAATGCTACAATTGATACATCCATTTGATATACTTTATAGAGATTCATCTTTATGTTCAATCTCTCTCAGTAACTATAATTCTCTTACCAACTGTAGGGCCCGTGTTTCTTACCTACCTTCTAGTGTCATAATCGCTAAGACATTAATGGTACAATTATTTCTCTTGCTATCTAATAATTATTATTTTTCTCGCGCTGTATGTTTTATTTTTTACGGAGGCAGGATGAGATGTTCGAGTACACCCTGTATATCACCAACATTTAGTAATAATTGTCAATTCCTATTCTCCTTTATCATTAATTATTATGAAATTGGTTTCTTACCAACATGTTGCCTCCCCTACTTTGTCTTATCAGACAAATGTTCTCTCTCTTTTGATTTTCTTCATGCAAAGTAGAACTGGACATACAAACCAGGGATGGACTCGAACATCGCGACCTGTAGTTTTGTTTTTGAATATCTTTATGGCTCTGTACCCAGAGTATGAAAATTTATTTGTTCGTATATTTAATATTCTGCTCTGTAATCCACTGCACTCTTTGAACAATAATGAGAGTGCACTGGAGTCTGAGCTCTCTCCCTTGGCAGAACCCTTCTTCCCTCGGGGGATGGAGCCAATTCAGCTCGGTTCTTTTGCGCCATACGGTGTAAATGATGAAGCCCCTGTAAATTACTGGCCTGTCTCACCTTTCATCCGTCCTTTTCACCAATCTTTCTCTTCCTCCACCATCTTTTTCCCGTCATTTCCTCTTACGGCTCCAACGTCTATTCTCAACCGTCATCCTCTACCACTTTCTGCCCAATTAAACAGTATACCCTCTACCTCTCAATCTGTGCCTGTTCCATACGTACAAACTTTCGACTTCGCTTCTTTTAATAATCGCTCTAAACTAGCGGCCTCCCCCAAGAAAAGGAGGTGTGTTCCCTCAGCAAATAGCCCCCCTCTCTGTCTGACTGTGATGCATCACAACATGCAAAGTATTCGAAATAAGATACCACCCTTAGAAGTTTTCCTTAACTCACTCAAAACGATCATTATTTACAACCAGATGTAATTTGTCTCACTGAGATATGGTTGACTAAGAAATGTGCTTCTTGTTTCAATATACCGCACTATGTGAGCACCGCTAGTTTTCATAGGGAGGGCATAGCTGGAGGCGGCGTCTCTATTTTCGTGAAAGATACTCTAGATTTTCTCCCCCTTTCCTTGGAGGTGCCGTCGGTAGTGTTTAGCTTTGAATTCGTAGCGGTCACATCAAGGGGACATGACATCGTCATTATATGTCTTTACAGATCCAAAACCTACCTTCATTTATATCGTCTTCTCACTTTAACTTCCTACCTCCCCCTCCAACATCTCAACAGTCAACTTATAATTCTCTATCATCTTCTTCTCCAACATCTCACACTTCCCATGATTTTCCTTTATTATCTCAACCACCTCTCTATTCTCACTCTACTGTTAGCACCACCCAATCATCGTATCACTTAATTTTTCCCAATTTTGCAAATTCTCCCCCTTTCTCTCAATTCCATTCTCACTTTGATCACCGTTCCCTTCCTAACTCACGACCATCTTCTCACTCTGCTAGGGGCCCTCCTTCATCTACTCAGCAGTCTTCTCACTCAATTTCCACTTCCTTAGAAACTACATATTTTCTAGATTATCTAAACCAAGGTCATCTTTCATCTCACTTGCCCGAATTTGTGCTGGAGCCCTGCTCTCCCGAAGAGGTGGAGAGAGTGGTGGCGGGTCTTCAGAGCAAGATGTCGTGTGGGGAGGATGAAATTCCCATGACCATTGTTAAAGAATCAATTTCCTATCTAGCCAAACCTCTCTCCTATATCTTCAATTCATCATTTTCTTCCTCAACTTTCCCCAAACTTTTCAAAACCGGTGTGGTGATTCCCGTTCACAAAAAGGGTTCGAAAAAGGAGGTTAATAATTTTCGCCCCATCTCACTTCTCAATAACTTCTCTAAAATATTAGAGAAGTTGGTGGCCCTCAGATTAACCTCCTTTTTAGAGTACCACAATCTTTTTATCGACCAACAATTTGGATTCAGATCGGGAAGATCCACATCGGATGCGGTTTCCTCCTTCCTCCAACACTTGGATAAAATACAATCATCCGGGAACCACGCAATAGCTATTTTCTGTGATCTCTCCAAGGCCTTTTAATTGTGTTAACCACCATATTCGAAATTCAAAATTAACTTATTATGGTATACGGTGTCCCTCGCAGAGTTGGTTTGTGTCATATCTCGGGGAGAGATGTCAGGGAGTGAGGGTGCCAAATGATGTGGACGTATTCTCTGACACTCTCACCGTGATGTCTGGTGTACCCCAGGGCTCTGTGCTCGGACCACTTCTATTTCTGCTCTACATGAACGATATTATCTTCTCTGACACATCAGCCCATTTCACCTTATTTGCTGATGACACCACAATTCTCATCAGTGGTAAAAATTATAATGATGTTTGTGAAAGAGCGGCGGGGGTGGTCTCTGCCATTCAGCTCTGGTTTCGGGCTAATAGACTGACTCTGAATGAGGGAAAAACCTCGTATATTTATTTTAACTCAACATATAATACTCTTCTAGAACCGATCAGAGGTCTTGGAATTTCCATAAGACCCCCCTTCGAGGTAAAGTTTCTGGGTCTGATTCTGGATTCGGGGTTGAGGTGGAAATCTCACACCGAAGAATTAAAGACCAAATTAGCCTCAGCTATCTTTGCGGTGGATTCTATACGGAGAAATGTTGATCCAAGTACTGCCTTACTCTCCTATTTTTCCTATTTTCATTGTCTAATGAGCTACGCCTTGGTTTACTGGGGGTTCTCGTCAGGCGTGGGGGACGTCTTCATACTACAAAAGAGGACCATAAGAGCAATTTTTGGGCTGCCACGAACTGTGTCCTGTAAGACGTATTTCCCAAGTAATAATATTTTAACTGTATATGCCCAGGTAACTCTTGACACATGTGTTCTTATTCATAAAATTTCTGGTTCATAATTTTATATTATAATACACAAAAAGCCCGATTTTGAAAATTTTTGCGTTAGATCCCTTCTGAATTAAGGTGACGATAAGCAGTAAAGCAGTACGAGTAGGTGCTCCACTAGATACTGAGAAGAGACAAGGTAAGATACTCTGCCGTCCCAAATTCGTCTAGTTTTGCACATGACGTCATACCAGCATTGTGAGCGGCTCGCATGACGTCATACCATCCGCTTATTTTTTATATTTAAGTTTATTTTAAATATTCCTCAAGTAAACATGTCGTGACGTCAGCTCTTTCTGCCCAAGAACATATCTTGTCTTCATAATATCATGGGTACTCCAAATTATCTTCACCAGGTTCGCATTAGAAAGAAAAGGATCTAAAAACGATGTTCTAAGATCACAGGACTACAACCTACTGTAAAACTGGACAGATAGTTATTAGCATAAGTACGGTTAGTAGGCACGTTTGGAAGGGAAATTCATTTTCCTTATGAATTCTTTAAAAAAACTCGTTTTTACGAGTAAAAAGCGTAACACAAAGAAATTATCATTACTTATATCTGCAAGTATTCGTAAAGCACAGAGAATAAAAAACTAATTGGGAACAATTATCAATCTATTTGTTAAATTAAATGAAATAAAATACGTACACTTGTATGTGATGAAATGAGTATTGTCCATAGGGCATAGGGTGGGACAATTTAGTAGCAAACTAAACATGATAATATATTATTACAAAGACAACTCCCCTCATTATTGTTCTATGCAAATAAAGAGTAAATATGATGAGCAATATAGGAAAACAAAAAAGCACGTTCAAATAGCAAATATTGAAATACTCATCAACGAAAAGGATATGGTACAAATAAAACATACGACTATCCTTACTTCTAGTATCGGATTAAAGAAGACACAGAATAACGGATTCGTTACCAGGAGGCTTTTAATTTAAATCCGAGCGAAGACAACAATTTGGTAACTAGAAGTTCTCTGTACTGTATACCTCTCTCACTTACATGGCCACGTGTTCTCTAATTTTGACCCAAAAACTAATCAGCAACTTCTATGAAAATAATGAAAGTCTATTTCATCTAAATCGGATATTCCGGTGTTCCAGAGATCTAGAGTTACCGTGGTAAAAACAGACAAACCAAAGAGAAATTGTCTTATTAAAACCAGATCTCACTTCGTTCGTCAGTAACACGGGGAAGTCTATTGTGACAAAACGATAGCTTTAACAGAAATAATTTCTTTTGTTACCGGATTAACCAAATTATGGAGAATCGGAAAATGTGAGAGGCCTTTTGGACATTGTGCTTATTGATTTTGTTTATTTAAAATGTGAGGAAAAAAACAAACAGGGCACTATGGGCAGCGCAATATCTCTCTGGGGTGGGCTCTAATGATATGGAAGAATAGTTTAATGTTCGATCCCATGAAGATAGTATTAATAAGATCCAGAGACAAGCAATCGATAATGTGACTGGACGATGTGTGCATGGCAAAAAAAAAAGTTTCTGGCATTCTGGCTATTAGAGAAGAAGAACAAAATGGCTTGTTTTCAAAGTGTAGTTAGTGAAGGCGTGATGAGACTAGAAATGAAATTAATGAGTTTTTTTTTTTTTTTTTTAATTTTGACGAAGAGTCTGTAAAAAGAATTTCTTAAAATGCAAAACATGTGCTACCGTAATATCTAATTCTGAATATAAATGTAATAATTTTGAAAAAAAAAAAAACTTTGAAATGGAAAAATCCAACATCAATAAATACAAAAGTTATCTCCCTCGGGTGTGAAATAAAATCAGTCGAATTAAATGCACATGGGAGACACATATTGTGCACTTTGACTCACAAACAACTGATTTTTCAATTAACAAAGGCGCTACAGGAGCACATTTTACTTTGTTCAAAACAGTTCAAATGAAAATGAATTTCAGGGTATTCGCATTTTGTACGTCAATATAAATATATGATTGAAAATTTTAGAAAATGTAGATTAAAGTTCTCTACGCGAAGATAAATAAAGGTACCCCAATATCAAAGTCGACCAAGTCCATTTTTTTCGAAAATGAGTTAGCTATCTTCACAGAGGTAAAATGCGGAATATCCATTTTTGAAGTAAAAAATTAACAAAAACGACCATTACCATTTTACCTTCTTTATTCATTTCAAGCATTTAAATGTGCCTGAAATATAAAAATGGCTTGGTTTATAATTCAAAGATAGCTTGGTTACAAAAACGACCCCCACGTTTTTTAGGCCACGTGACACAACTATTCTGACCATGAATCTTGCAGTAATTTCCAAATACAAGCTACCAAAAAATAAACTACATCTCTATTTGTCAGTTCATCTCATTAATGAGCACTTTATATTTTGATAGATTTTTGTGACCAATACTGAGTAAATAATAGAAATCTTCATCACAAAAATAATGCTGTGGTGGGTACTATAATGTTTTTATGTTAACCTCAAGTTTCGATAACATAAATAAACTATCAGTCGATTTCAATAAGATACCTCTTAACATACCCGCCTCCATGCTTCACTATCCCACTAATATGAACAAAGCTTCACTATCCCACTAATATGAACAAAGCTTTACTATCCCGCTAATATGAACAAAGCTTCACTATCCCAGGTTATTCTAACATACAATATACTCGTATCTGATGTGATGTATGCGTGTCCGTTATGGACATGACCAATTTTTTCCATCACCCTGTATTCAAAGCGTTTGTAAAATAAAGTATTTTGAACTTCGAGTTGTGCCGAAACAATGAAAAAACACATCAAACGAGCATACTCGAGCATTTTAAAATGTACATTTAGATGCTTTGGACAACGCGGGGATTTCCCCTACGTGAAATTTAAATTAAAACTACTCGTAATGTTACGTATGGACTCCATTTATATACAAAGTCCGGTTCATATAAAATAAGAACAAAATATATATGCTATACAGACTTGTATTTACTATCACAACAGTTACGTTTTTATTTGGCTAGTTTTAGGAAAAAACACGAAATATAGAACAAAAAAAAAATTAAAAAAAAACATCATAATTTCATCGAGTATTAGGTATACATTTTTTAATTTTGAAAATTTCCCGCACCTACCAGATATTAGCAATGTTACCAACTATTTCAAATTTTTGGTTTAGACAGTTATCATTGTTCAGGGTCTTACTGATTTCTACTGATTCGAATATGTCCAGTTTCCTCCCCTTCTTACAAATATGTTTTATTACTTTCTCTTCCATAGAAGATAAAGTATTGTATTCGTGCA
>CM022885.1:28314810-28331950 GCA_012654025.1 Pachypsylla venusta | reverse complement strand
TTATTTTGACTTGGCGGGGCGGAGCGCTACCGCGCTCCTTAATATTAGGAGATACGAAGACAGAACCCTAAAATCCAAGTACTTCTATCTGGCACAGAAAGCTGGACGCTGACCAAAATTTTCAAATTCGGCGTTATAGAAGAATATTTCGAAAAGAATATTAATATAGAAGTACTAAATGGATTAGGCAAAACAACTGAGATAATAAAAAGAGAACTGGAACACTTAAAGGACACATTTCTAGAAAGATATAAAACAGTTAGAAACTTAAGTAAAAGAAACCTATTGCACAAAAAGAGTATTTTGTATCAATCTTCAGAACATCAAGAATGAAATGAAGGGGTACAACTTACATCTACACCAATCACATACTACACTTACAAAAAACAAATTGAACAAATCGAAAGGTGCAAAATACAAGATATATTTCCTGGTGAAAAAGGCCGCGGAAAGTATAGCCAGCGTCCAAAATAAAGGACAGAGAAAATAAAAAGATAATGAACAATTATTTAACTGAACAAATACTGGTACATATTTGTCCGAACGAACGAAGTGTGGTTTAGTTTTAACACCATGATTTTTCTTTAAACGTTTGTCTGTTCATCTCATGATATCTCTCGAACACCTCGACCGATTTCGATGAAACTTGATGTAGACTATCAATAGGTTCATGGACTTTTCTTATTTGCTTTTGGACCCTATTGGGTCGCCCGAGTCTTCATGGCGGCATTATTTAAGTTCACAGTACTACTAGTGTAGCAGATAAGTAATCAATAGATGTCGCACCCCAAAAAAAGGCAGTATATAGGTAGATAGATTAAAGCGCATCTATCGAACTTTATTCGTATTTGCTACAACGTAGGGTAAACAGTACAGTATCCGGCACTCCATACAGTAGTCGGCACCCTAATTTTCTTTTTAAAAAAATAAGTAGCCAGGAAATTTTAGTACTGTATAATTATTTTTGTATTTTTCTCTATCCTGTTCTTAAAACAATGATATAATCCTCACCCCGACAGCAGCTCTTATTTCTTCAAATCAATAGTTTTAAAAAAATATTCCATGAGAGCAAATGAAATTAACGATTTCTTGAGTTTTTTGTTAAGGAATGTGATTTTTAAATTAGTCGTTCTGCACGAGTTGAAGTTTAAATAGTTATAAAAATGTATTAATTAGTTAGTTAATAACATATAGAAGTTTAAAAATGTATTTAAATCTCATAATTTAAATCATTTTTGATATAAATGGGGGTGCCGAAGACTGTCATGTTTATTTGTTACTTTTCAGTCATCGGCAGGGGTGCCGAAATATATTTTTTTTTTCAATAAATATGTTTCGGCACCCCCTCAGAATATTTATAGTTATCCAGCTTTTGGATAGAAATGATCGGATCCTACCTGGGGAACTGCCTTTTTTTTTAACAGGACTTCATTAGGGTACTTACATAATCACATATTTTATATAATAAAAGACATTGATATGGTAAACTGTAATTTTTATGGTTCCGTTCTCGAAGAGTATAACTGAATCTCTATTACTAAGCCTACGATCTCTGTCTGTCACAGGACTGCAACTTATCTAAAAAGAATAATAAAAAACCTAAAAAATCCAAGAGCTCTGTCACGGAGCCATACATTTTTTTTTTTTTTTTATGGAACTGTGCAGAACCCATAACCTACCTACATTTTTAGCAGAGTTATATTTATTTAGTTAGGTTCTTGGATACATTTTTCATATTTTCAGCCATTATTTAACCTGAAACAGGGGGAAAATTAACATATGTATGTCAATTTTCCCCCCTTTTTCAGGTTAAATAATGGCTAATTCGCAATTTACTAAAAATAGGAGCAAACAAAAATTAAGAATTCAGACTAATAGGACCTATAAAGAAAAGGAATGGTTGACGTTATAATTGGTGGGATGAAGAAAGGAGT
Organism: Pachypsylla venusta; assembly: GCA_012654025.1. Lineage (NCBI taxonomy): Eukaryota > Metazoa > Arthropoda > Insecta > Hemiptera > Aphalaridae > Pachypsylla > Pachypsylla venusta. The sequence continues at coordinate 28,330,016 of CM022885.1, read as the reverse complement.
TGCCAGAAAGTATAATATTCCAAGACAGACATTACAATATCGATTATCCGAAAGATGAAAAAAGTCATCTAATGGTCCCAGTCCAACTTTGACCGAGGAAGAAGAAAATTTACTTGTTGATTGAATTCTTACAAGCGCCAAAAAAAGATTCCCCCAACGAAAGGGGGACGTACAAGTATTTGGCAGTATGAAAGGATTCTGTCAGCTCAACGCGAGACCGAATTCGGTTGGTATAAGGCGTATTTATCCCGTCACCCTTCTATCTCCCAAGAGAGTAGCTGGAGCCGTCACTTCTGCAAACTCCTGTGTAACTGAGAAAGACATACGCGCTTGGTTCAAACAAATTGGTCATATTGACAGAAGAAGGCCACCCAGCCACAGAGATAATTTGAAAAGCTACGCGTACTTAGCTAGATACCCAAATTTTATACGATGCGTTGTTGACTATTTGAATTTAAAATTGAGTAAGCTTTATTTAGTTAGAATCACACACTATGCAAAAATACCATTCATGGCACGTGTTTTTCATTGGGAACGGCATCATGTCATAGAGTGTAATCTTTACTTTAGTTGTATGACAATTTTTGTTAATATGTCATGCTATGCTTACCTGAAATGCAAATATATTTATGAGCAGAGAGTGGCCAAACACTCAAATTGGTTAGAAAAAAATCCTGTCTCTGCTGGGGTTTGAACCAATACTGTCTCCGTAGCTGGTAAACTTCTGTTTACCAGCTGCGGAGTCAGTACACCCAGCTATTTACTATTCCTATCTATAAAAAAATCCTGTTTTTATTTTGCAACTATAGGGTACCTATTTAGGGATTTAAATTAATTATTTTTATTCTTATTTAAAGGGAAAATGTCAAACCAGTTCTAATTGCACTTAAAATTTAAAAAAAATAAAGTTCTGTGCTAATTGTTTACGTGTAATAACGTAACTATCTTCCTTTTCATTAAGATATTTAGGCTTGTTATTTCATAGATATTCCAAACCTTTAAACCTACGTAAGAAAAGGTTTTGAACCAGTAATCGAACCCAGGACTATTTAATACAAGAGTCGATGCTTCTATAACACAAATCATAAAATTGGAATACCTAATTATCTACCTAAACAGATAGATGTAGGTTGGTACTTAGGTCTAATACTTTTTTTATAGGGGTGCCGAAAACTGTGAGGGGTGCCGACTACTATCTTTCGGCACCCTGCCGATTACTATCTTTAGGGTGCCGACTACTGTCTGTTTTGATGTTTTTTAAGGTCATGGGCGTACACAAAGGGGGGGGGCTGGCCGGCTGTAGCCCCCCCCGAAATTTTTTTTGGGATAAGTATGTCATCTAACCCTATGCTTGTTTTCAATGTCACGCAGAAATCACTTTTTGGGACACTTACATAACAAAGTGCAAAGAGGGATTTAATTTTTTTTCTACATATTTTCATTTTTTTTTTTTTTTTTTACTTTCCTTAATATTCTATAAAAAGGAAAATATTGTAGGTAATGGGCTGAAATTTTCCATGTCGAGTTTTAAATGCCAAAACACGTTTTGGGGTCCCCAGAACCAGTTTCAGCCAATGGTCCGTGTGTGTGTGTGTCTGTCTGTGGACAAGATATCTTAAGAACGGCAAGTATTAGAGACATGAAATGCCGCTTTTTAGCGGTTTTCCCATATTCTGCTTAAAATGAGAAAGGCAATAGCTAGAACTTTAAACTTGCTGCCTATTCATATGAATTACATACAATAAATTGAAAAATACAACGTAGGTTGAAGTGAAATATATTGTTGGCCGCTAGTTAGTGATTGGAGGCCACTTTTTGACGGTTCGGCCTAAAACCAGAATGGAAAGAGCTAGAACTTTAAATTTGGTGCCTATTCATATCTATTCCATACAAGAAATTGAAAAATACAACTTAGGTTGAAGTGTAATATATCTATTGTTGGCCGCTAATTAGTGGTTGAAGGCCGCTTTTTGGCAGTTCCGCCTAAAACCAGAATGGAAAGAGCTAGAACTTGAAATTTGTTGCCTATTCATATCAATTCCATACAAGAAATTTAAAAACAGAACTTAGGTTGAAGTCTAATATATTGTTGGCCGCTGATTATTTTAGTATTTTTTTTTTTCCTCATAATTTGAAGTTCATTGCTTACTAATTAGGTTGTAACTATGTAAGAGGCTATTCGAACTATATTTATTCGGATGATTATGTGATCCTGTTTCCTACAAAGGAAAGGATCCCATAAACTAACAGACGTTTCTTTAGAGCTCTTGGCGATTTCCTATAAAAAAAGAATGGATCCGTGCTGTTACCTCCTGGGTGGTGTAGAAAAACAGAAAAAATCCAAACCTCTTTTTTAAGAAGACAAATACTGAAGGAGTTAAAAAAAAACTATATCTTGGGCGCGATAGAGTAAATTACCTAATAAGCAGAGGCGTAGGAACTGTGGGGTGGACCGCCCTAGATGCCGGTCTTATAGGGCTTTGCTACGCCTTTTATATCTAGAAACATTCGATTATCGTTTTGGGAGGGCGAGCGCATCTATTCCGGGCGCCTATAACAGCTACCAGGCCAACGATACGTGGTATTCACAAGCGGTCACCAATCCAAGTACTGACCACGCCCGACGTTGTTTAACTTCCATGATCTGACGGGAACTGGTATATTCAACGTGGTATGATCGTTGGCTCTCACATTGTTTACATTATCTCTCTGTGAAACTAGATGGGATCAACGACACGATACTGTTATGGTATAGGTAACTTTTGCCCAGCCCCCCCCCCCCGCAAAAAAAATCTTGTGTACGCCCCTGTTTAAGGTAATCTAATTTTAATCAATTAAACAAATGAAATACAGTTTAAAGTGTTTATTTTCTACAAATAGACAACTTAATCTGTCAAATGAAAGAAAAATCATCTCATTTACTGGTAATTTACTATTTTAAAAATACAAGCGAAGTCGAGAAAATCCTTAAGGGTGCCGGCTACTGTACTGTTTACCCTAATACTAGTTTACATTCATGAGAAGCCTAAAGATGTTAATTGTCATCTTGGATACTCCATCTTTGTAGTTCAAGGCAACAACTATCATTTCAGCCGAAAAAGAATGTGTTCCACCCCGTATATATCTTTGAATAATTGGATCCAACTTCTCCTCAGTCACATCTACTTCTCGAAGATATCCAATAATAAACAACACAAGCTTTTAACCTTCATTACGTCACAAAATAAAGTGAACAGAACAAGCAATTTGCTTTTAAATAATATGTACATCTATTCGTATTCGTTCCGTGTGACGTTCACAACTCGCGGGTATTTCAAAAACTATAAAAAATACGCGCTAGAGAGATTATCACATACCTAGTTACCTAATATCTTATTAATTTCTGAATAGAACTAAAGCTAAAAAAAACGCAAAATCATAGACCAAAACAAATATTACAGCCACGAGACAGGACGCATACAAATCAGCGAGTAATAAAATAAATGCGAAATTGTTGTGAATTTTGCATAGAGACCAGAAAATGACATTGGCTACTTTTTATCCCGATACTTCTGCACCATGCCTCTAAGAGACCTGCTGTGGCATCAGATCTGCCTGCTTGTTAATAAATATTAATAATGTTTTTTCCGTTGATGATAATAACTTAATAGATTTTTTTCAAATTAATTCTCTAAGTTTTTTTATTTAAACGGAGTGTAACAAAATAAAACATGTCAATATTCCTACCACTCATGCCGACTAGGCTAAAGCAGTGTTGTTGTCAACACAATTACCTTTCAAAATGACACGCCTCAAAGGCAATCATAAAAATTAATTTTTTGGCTTGCCTTAGGGGCATTTTGTAAACGGGGAACCAAACGAAGATTTTACCATTTTCTAACGTACCCTGAAAATCAGACAATATTTTTAATCCGAATTTCAAATCTGAAATTGATTGCCAAATTTCAGATTTGGCAATCTGAAATTTTTTAGTGTCAATCATTAAAACTTTCTTTTTCATATATCACATATGCAAAGTTTACGGGATGGTTCTGAATTTAAGATCCTCAAAGGATCAAAAGATTTTATTTTGTAATTATTATTATTATTATTTTATTTTTAAATTTCCGTTTTTAATGGCAGAGAAAAAAATAATTTGAGCTGTTCATCAAGCTACTACCATCGGACACGGTGGTGATGATGATTACATTCCGACTATATTTTTTTTTTTTTTTTTTTTTTTTGCTTAACGTCTTTTTAACATCTATTGGTCATTTGAGACGGGGGTTTACCCTCCATTCGCTGGAAACTTGCAAACCATCTACCCAGACTGACCTCACCCAGCCTGGGTTGGGCAGGAAAAATAGCCAGCATCATGAGGACGCGAACCCAAGTTAACAACCACATGGCTCAACCTCACTGGACGTTGCTTAACTTCAGTGATCCAACGGGAACTGGTGTATTCAACGTGCAATAGACGCTGGCTACTAATTTAATTTCATTATAGGTATTATAATGTTTTATTTATGTATTTAATCCGATGCAGTGGGTTCAGTTGATAAAGCAAAAAACTATCGTGCCGAGGTTCGGTGTTTCGAGACTAGATGGTGACGGTTTTATCTCAATTGACTAATTCTGTCATTGTCCCGTTCCATCAATTATATAGATAAGACAATGAATATGCAAAAATGTTCTGTCAAATATTTTCACACTTACCCTGCTTGTTGTACTTATTTTTCGATTTCGATTTTGTTGTTGAATCAAGGGTTGTTTTGAATTTAAGTTATTTCTTGACATTTTGTACGAATTTAAAACTTGTCACTTTAAAAAGAAACTAATGTAAATTAAATTTCACAGAACATAATTTAGAAAATTTTGTAGAATATTTTTTATAAAAATTTAAAATTGTCAGGAAATTAAAGGAGCCGTGTAAAAGTAAACTTGATTATAATATAAAGAAAATATCATGCAAAACATTTCAATCGACTTATGAACTTCGCTCAAGCAGTTCTACATGAAGACTAACTACTTATGACTCCACAAGACTAGCATATGATTCATTTGACAGTAATAATATTCATACAGTACGAGTACAATGTATCTACATAGTTACTATCTTATACTAGATGGGCTTTGCGTTTTACAAGTATAAATACTACTTACACAGGGAACGTTAAGCAAAAAAAAAAAATTAAAACGTTTTTTTTTTTTTTAAAAAAAAACACAAAACTTTCTTATCTTTATTCTAAACGGAACAGTAACACAAAATGTTGAGAATGCTGCGAACGTTTACTGTGTATGTAGGGCAGAGGTTTGCGAGTGAGTTCAAATGCAAAATTCAAAAATAATCGATAGTGCATCAACTATCGAGTGTAATACTGCAACACAGAATATAGAGTATGCAACGGACATTAAGTTAAATGTATATGTGAGGCCGAGATACGTGGTTTGAGACTAGAGGTTACTTAGTTACGACGCCAAAATCTTGTGTTTATTGGTGCTTTTTCAATCCCGCACAGAAAAATCGCGGGATTTGTGAAGTTTCAAAAAATCAAAAGAACTTCAAACAAACTCTTATTTTGGTGAAGATGGATTAATAGAATTCATCATCAAACAGCCGTGGGCTGTTTTGCAACAACTCGCCATGAGTTCTTGATACTAAAGAATTCTTATTGATAATGCAGTAGCTTCTTCTGGATTGGTAATGGAAAAAACATCGTTTCTGACCCTGCCCTTAGTCGCTTTTTACGACCCGCATAGACTTGGGTCTCTTGGAAATATTCTTTTTAAGTCCCCCCGTCCACAGGGCCATAGAAAGAATAATGCAGTACCTAGCTTCTCCTTCTTTCTGCATGGTCAATAGAAAGGATATCGTTTCTGATCCTGCTCATAGCCGCCTTTTACGACTGGCATGGGCATGGGTGCCTTGGAAGTATTGTTTTTAAGTCCCCCCGTCCACAGGGCCATAGAAAGAATAATGTAGTACCTAGCTTTTCCTTCTTTCTGCATGGTCAATAGAAAGGATATCGTTTCTGATCCTGCTCATAGCCGCCTTTTACGACTGGCATGGGCATGGGTGCCTTGGAAGTATTTTTTTTGGTCCCCCTATCCACAGGGGAACATTAAGCTTAGAAAAAGAAGAACAAGAAGTATCAATCATAATTGCAATGCTCATAGATTTCAATTCGAAAAGGCACGTACATCAAAATGGCAGAATTCAGTGCTGGAGTATAGTTTCAACTTTGGTATACTTTTATTCATGCATTCAGATTGTAATGAAAACAAAAATATTCTCATTCTCTCTATAGTTTCTCTCTATAATTGGAACTCAAATGAAAACAGTAACACTTATACCAGAAAATGGCTGACGTTCCAAATCAGGTCCAACCTTTGGACAGGTATTCTGTGTGGTAATTTCATCCCACACAGAAAGACCATGCCTCTAAAGACACCTGTTGGAGCAGGAGAAATACGGTACTAGCCCTTTCACAAAAATTTCTCTCACACATTTCAATCAGTGCTCCAATCTCGTAACATCTATCTTGAAAAGAAGATACATATCAGAATTTTAGATTGTTTTGTTTAGTGATGCGATGCGGCCAGTATTTTACAATTTTAGATTGTTTTGTTTAGTGATGCGATGCGGCCAGTATTTAACGAAAGCGGCACCTGACAGAGAATCCTGGACAAGAAACGAGGGATTTTCGGACACGCGGGAGTTTTCCTATTTGCGGCTTGCAATTTGCAATATCTTTCCGTCTCTCCGGCCGCCTCTTTTGTTTTGTTTTTAACTTTTTATGTTTACTTGTTAGCTTTATTGGCATATTTTAACCCCTCTAGACAGGTTAGGAAACGTTTTTACGGCCATGCGTAACATGTCTTGATGATCAATCTTGCTTGAGCACGACACTTTTTGAATGTGATGAAAAAGGGGAAAAAATATTGAGGATATCATGGGATTAAAAGTGGTGGGATTTGGGAAAAAGCGATTTATCTGTCCAGGATTCTCTGTCATATGCCCCACTCGTATTTAACAAAATGCTGCGCTTGATATTTATTTACCTATAATAGTGATTTATAATTTTGTTTTGGTTATTATTTATTTAGGTATCCATTGGAAAAAAACTTGATAATGCATAGGACTTATAATGCTTTGGTTCAGACGTTTATTGCGTTTTTTTGAGTGCTGGAAAAAATAATAATCGGTGGGTGACAAACAAAATAGAAAGTTACATCCTTAGAATTATTTTTAAAAATACTTGGCGGGGTCGAGGTCCAATCTCGAAATTGGAAGCCCTAATAAATTACTTAATTTAATCGATAGTACACTTTTCTTGACACCTATCCAGTATAGAGAATGAAACTGACGTTTACTGTATGTGGTACAAAGGTACGACGTTTACGATTTGCGATTGAGATAACCTAATGAGTGTTTACGATTTCGAATATCTTTGAGTTTAAAGAAAGTTTTTATAATTAGCTTGGTTCTTATATTTTGGCGAGAGAAAGATTTTTTTTAATGAAAAAATCAAGCGAAAGTTATTAATAAAAAGTTTTTTGGCGAGTGAAATAAAATGGAGCATCATAATTTTCCTTTATTTTAATGTTCTGTCGTTCATACTCAAGGATGATACACGTACAGTTCCTACATGTATGTCTCTCTTTACCTAATATTTTCGAGTTTTTTCTCCTTGCAAACAATAGTATAACACAGTGGTTCCCAAACTGGGGGGAGTGAAGGTAAGCCGAGGGGGGCGCGAGACCAGTTGAATTATTATCATTTAGTTAAAATATAAATTTACACAATATTTTTTACAAAGGTAATTATATTGAACATGATGATGTTTAGAAAATTTGAATGAGATAGCATTGAGCAACACATTAGCGTTTTGAATAAGATAGCATTCAGCAACACATTAGCGTTTTGAATGAGATATTCAGCAACATATTAGCGTTTTGAATGAGATAGCATTCAGCAACACCTAACCCATTCATAATGTAAAGGGGAGGGGGGCGTGGGAGGCTTTCATTTCAAGAAAGGGGGCGCGGTACCAAAAAGTTTGGGAACCCCTGAGTATAACAGAAGTTATTTTGCATAGAAGTACAAGCCCCAAAATGTTTGTCATGAATCGCTACTGCGGTGCCGGCGGAGAATCCCGCAAGTACTTCGTAAAACAATAAAAGTAAATCATTTTCCCTCAAATTCCCTTCGTCGAAAAAGTTATTGCCCCTGATGAACCCAAAGTAAAGTCCTTTAGGAGGCTCTTTAGACAATATACCTTTAAGATCCCTTAGGAATATAAGCGAGGTTCCTGATAGACCCAAAGGTAAGTCCTTCGGAAGACTTTCAGTCTAATATGAATAGCTTTAAAACCTACAGAGCCATAGAGTTATGCTGGGTTATAACGGGCTTCCCTCCAGGTTTTTGGGACCATTGTCCCTCCTCCCAGACACTAATTAACAATTTCGTCACCACTGCCAAACTGTCCCGTAGGGGGACAGTTGTAAGTAAACCCTGCCCCCTAAAAGATTGTGAGTGAAGATCTCTGGGAAAAATTGTAAGGGCCTCCTTTTTATACTCATAAACTGCAAAGCCAAGTGGATTCTGGTAAGGTGATCAACTTGAAAAGGCGGAAGAAACGGGGATTGAAAAAAAAAATCTTCCTAAAAGTGAACTTTACAGGAGATAAAACTTGATCACATGATTATTATCCGCAATTGAATTGTAAATTACACAGATATCAATAATTATTTTCTAAGATATCAACCACAAGAACTGTCACAAATGAATTTATATGAGACTACATCAGTGGCGGCTGCTCCTTAAGGGCAAAAGGGCACAGCCCCCCCCAAAATATTACAGAAAATAAAGCATAAAAATATTTTGTTTGTAATTTAATTTTATATCTACAAAAGTATTCTTCTTTCCCCAAAAAGGTTAAACACTTAAAAAAAATGTATCCCTTTATTTTCTATAACTTGCGAGTTGCTTAAAATATCTGATGTTCATTTGCAAAATATATCGTATGTTCACCATGTCTCACAGGCAGTATATAATATAACGGACGTAATGCTTATATCTCCAAAATTCTAGAAAATTTCCTTTGTAATTTCGGATCTTTTCCCGCTAATTTCAAAATAAGAGAGGAATTATCCATCCTATTTACATAGAAATTGGGCATGCTCATAAATTATTGGTTCTCAAAATGTATTATAATGTTCCATTTCAATTATTTAGATCGTGTCTGAATAAATACCTAACCTTTTAACATGAAAATTCAAAGTCTATCATTGGAAGAGGAATTAAATGGAAACCAAATCTAAATATGACTCAAATTTCGATATATTAGTCAGGTAAGCCAAAAAATCAACTTCTATTGCATTCTAGCAATGCCTGAGGGGGGGGGGGGCATGTAGCCCCCCAGGCTAAATATTCACGGGCCGCCACTGGACTACATGATTGCTTCTTTCCGAAATACAACATTGGATAAAAGGTTCAGAAATAAGATTGTTTTAGCAGATAGCAACTCAAACACAGAGGATGAATCATTTTAAGTATAACGGTCAATTTCTCTGAAACTGTTGAAAATACAAAAAAAAAAATGGGTTTTCATGTATTTTGCATTCCATAATTAAATTACCTATTAAATTCTACACACAATTTACTATTCTTTTTTTTTTTTTTAATTGGTTAATTATAGCCATGTGTGACATATGCCACACACTAATTTGTAGTATATCAAATTAGACTGGAAATAAACTGTTAAAATTACTGAATACAGTCAGAGGATGTTTATGACAGTAATTTCAGCCAGTTGTTGTTGTTGTTGTAGCGGCAGACAACGAGTTTATTCAGATTTCTTCCATGTTGAGCTCAAGGAAAGCTGCCACTTCCTTGGGTTTGAGCCATAGGTCTTGGACAGAGAGTGTAGTGGGTTTTTGTGGACAGTTGAATAGGTGGTGAACGTCATGTGGCTGTCCGTGGCAGAGGGGACATTCATTTTTTANTGAGGAGATGTTATCAGGTCCCATAGCCTTGGAGTTTTTGATTTTCTTGATGGCCGCGGTAACATCAATTGGTCTCAGTTGGTTGTCGAAATCATTTGTTATGCTTTTGTATTTGCGCTTAGTTTGTCGGGTGGATTTGTCGCGTTGTGTAGATGGATGTGGGGTAAACTGCTTGTTGAATTGATTAGCGCAATTTCTTGGATCTGCGGTAGGATCGCAATTTCTTGGATCTTCAGCCAGTTAATTTGACTGAGGTATGTTTGAGAACATTAATTCAATATAAATTTCAAAGATTTTTGTGTATCAAACTACAAATATAAAAAAGGGAGTCACGAGCGCTTTCGTCCGTTACCAGACGATGTCGTAACGGACGAAAGCGCTCGTGACTCTACTTTTTATATTTGTAGTTTGATATATACACAAACAATTTTGAAATTTATATTTCACAATGACTACAAACATCCTAAATAATTTATCTAAATTGAAATAATTCAATAAGTCGAAAATACATGCCTAGGTAAAAAAAAAATGCCTACCTTGCGAAAACTGCTGTAAAAAAAAAAAAAGTAGCATGCAGATTTTAGTAGAAAATTCGAATATGCGATGAAATATACATAAAATTTTAGTTAAAATATTTGTTTTGTGTCATTAACAGGATTTTGATTGAGTCATATGCCTTAATAATATTTGAGTGTTTTACTTAAAATGACTCCGCCTGAATATAAGAGACCAGTTTTATCGATACGCAATATACGCATATATGATCATTTGATCATATCTCGGCCACACGAAGACGGCGAAGCCCACTTATACAATAAAAAGAACGATGTACAGGGGTATAATGAAGGAGCCCAAAGAATAGTGTTTCAAGACACCCCCCTCAAAAAAAAATCAAAATTTATGTGCATACAGTGATGATCGAACCCAATATTATCTTTCGCACGGTTAGCAGATATATGCGTTAAAATATTTTTTTCACCGGTTCACCTCTGTAGAACAGATTACTTAAAACAATTTAGTGGAATTCATATAGATAGATATTTGTTGGAGATTCTTAACGATTTTAGGGATAAATATGATTGTACCAAAAAAAAAAACACGTTTGGACATACACAAACATTTCCTAGCTATTTTCCCGTACTTCACTACGGTTACGAAATTCAACAACAATTTCGAGATCGCGAAATTGATGATTATCAGATTTTTGGTGGAACCGACCCCCAGACCCCTTCGTATTAAATTTCAGCTTTCTCGCTCATCCCGAAGTGGTACTTCTCAATTCCAATTTTTTGGTGGTGAAAACCGTCCATAAATCGGGGAGAAACAGGAAAATTCCAAATTTTATATTTTTTATAGGGTCCTTCTATACTATTTGGGGGGGGGGCCATTCTCGGTCATTTTTCGTTTCTCCTTTAGTTTGCCCAAAAAAAATTACAAAAAGACCCGCTAAAAAGCGTCATTTTTGGCGGTAACTTGCTCCCACTTGCATTTTCCGTTCTTATTATGCACCTACATAATAAAATGGATCTGTGTGCCAAGTTTCAAATCTCTAGGTTTAGCCATTGTGGAGCTACGTTGATTATCAGTGATGCTTTGCGTTTTATATCCTCAATATCCCGGAAATTTTACACCCCTCTAAAGTTTTGACAGGACCAGACTGGCGATTTATTTAGTGATACCTAAATATGACTCTACCAAAAAAAGGCACGTTTGCCATGCCCAAAAATACCCTCAATATCCCGGAGATTTCAACCCCCCCCCCCCCGGATTTGGATTAAACATATTCGTAGTGTACTACTACTACAAAAGTATACTTGTTAGTTTTTCCTTCTTTTATGCAGCGGCGGATGGACGAAACGGCGTGATATGTGGCTTTGTGAGCTGTACAATGCCACATATAAAGCCGATTAGGCTACATTTTACCCCGGTACAAAAGACCATGTCTGTAAGATATCTTGTGTAGCAGGGAGGTCCTCCCATATAATTATAAATATTTCATTAAATATAGAAGGGACCGTTCTTCTGACGCGAATGATAAAGATGGTAGGTTCACCTAATCATAAATAAATACAAGGAGCACACTTATATTATTTATCTATACTTATAAAACCCAAAGCCCAGTTGATATACTGATTGATTAACTAACTCACTGACTCATAATGAAATTCGACCCTGACTAAACCCAGGAACTTGAAATTTGGAACACCGTTGACTTTTACTACAAAGCAAAATTTTATTGCAAGTATACCGCAAGTATTGCGTATGAATAACGAATGGAATGCGTATATTATATGTTTTCACCTATTGTTCAAAGAACCATCGATTTTAGAAACTGAGCAATTTTGATCATAGAAATACATTCAGGTAAATGTGGTTAAATTCTAGAAAACTGAATATAACTATTGACTATGAACAAATGTTTACTACCAACTTTAGATGTGGGTAAGCTCCTCAGATCGAACAGTAGCTAATTGGTTTAATAGCTTTTTCAAATCATACTTTTTTAACTGGACATTGTGATACTTTTGTTTCAAATAACATAAACATCCGAAACATATTTTTCTGGATGGACAAAATAGTGATCTTAATTTGACATTTCTCCGATTTGAGTTCTTGAGATGAATCACATTAAAAAAAATTGTCTGGATCGACAAAATAATTCGTGAAGGTATCAGAAACATTTCGCTCAGAGATATTTTTTTTTTAAACATGCAAGATTTTTTTTTAAAAAAAATTACCTGTACCATTTGAAATAATGTATTGCTCGATGATAATTCGGGGCCGGTGATATCTGCGACTGATTCTCGGCTACTCACCGGCCCCATCTCCGCTGTGTTCGGTCAGTATCTTCTTGTGAACAAAACATAACACTGTTATTTATATACGAATAAAGATGCAAAATACGTATTTTTTTTCAAAGAAGCGCGTGCTCCATGTCGATCAATAAAGTACCCTTTCCGTCAACAAACACCCCTTCCGTAACACTTTAGGGAGAGAGGCGAATTAAGCTGGAATTGAACACGGGCCGAGGTGTGTGTTTTTTTATTCGTTTTTGGGACTCAACATATTATTTTTCAAATTTAACACTATTTCATATTTCCCCCACAATACGCCCAATAATTATTTTCGCGACAGGTGGGTGCTAAAAATGTGTCCAACGGTTTATTACATGTTTGTACAAACATTTTTTTTTTTTTCCTAACATTTATTTTCACCCTGCATTCTCTGCAAATTTTAAAATCAGTTTTGGTTAAATTTTATTAGGGAATCAGATCAAAGGAATGATGGGTTGGTATGTTGTGCTTTTGGTATGATAGGTTGGTATGATGGGTACCGATAGCAATAGCACTGTTATCACTTAACGATAATTTGGTTTGCAAACAAATATCCTCTTTTGCGTGATATAAAAAAGAGTGTGCGAAGATGACAGTAGTTTTTTTTTTTTTTTTTTTTNTTTTATTTTTTTTTTTTTTTTTTTTTTCATAAATTTAACAAAATTTGTAAATAAATTATAATTCAGTTTTGTAAAATATTATTATTTGGGGTTGATCTCTTCGAAAAATTTTCTACCCCGCATTTTGACACTTGATATCAAATAAATTTCAGTTTGAATTATTAGATTAGATTATTAAAAAACCACTAGTGTAACCATTATCACTAATTGTTGCAAGAGATTGATGCAAACTACAAGAGATAACGAAAGTGTCTCTTCAATGACCCCCCTCCCACCCCCAAAAAAATGAATGTCATCCATATCCATACTAATATTATAAATGCGAAAGTAACTCTGTCTGTCTGTCTGTCTGTCTGTCTGTATGTATGTTACGCTTTCACGCTTAAACTACTGAACCGATTTTGATGAAATTTGGTATGGAGATAGACTAAACTTTAGGGAAGGACATAGGCTACTTTTGGGGTTGAAACTATAAACGGCCATGCCTCTAAGGCGCCAAGCGAAGCGGGCGTATCCTGCTAGTATGTTGTGACGGAATAATCCTATTATAACGATGTTGACCCATTCCAATAAGGGAGATAATAGTGAAGAGCAAAAAAAAAAAATGTGAATATAAAAATAGTGTTATTTTCTTTAATGTTATTCTAATTATTGAAATTATTTAAATACACAATATCAATTCAGATAATAAAACTAATATAATAGCACTCAAGCCATTGTACAGACCGAAGTGCATACTAAGGAGTCTACGGTGTTCAGAGAAGAAGGAAAGCAATGCTATTATTGGTGTTCAGGCCTAAGACGACCTAGTTTTGTAAGTACAGGATTTTTTTAGAGAATATATAGTACAAGATTCTGTAAGTCTTTTCCCCCGGGCCCGGCTCACTAGCTTAAAATATGTAATCGACTGCTGAAGTATTTACACGATACATCTATTAATGGGCCCTAGGCACCTCCATAGATTTTCACCTTCTTACGTTTCTAAGGTTTAGTAAACTTACACCTCAGTGTCAAAAATGGGATCCCAGAACTACGCCAATACTGTAATATATTTACAATTACGTTAGTAGAAAATATCAGTTGTGTTATTTTACTCCATCAGCTCAGGTGATCTCGGCCAGTAAGGATGTCACCATCAAGTAACTTCTCACAATTTCATTTATGATTCTGTTTTCCTTGTGAAGAAGTAAGTTTCTTATTGTTTATTTCTGGCGGATTTTTTGTCTTTTTTTGTATTCTTAGGAGTAGTAGAAGTCTCACTCGTTAGCAGTTTATCTATGTTTCCTTCTTGCTCAGGAGGTGGATTTTCAATATTCTTATGAAATAGGGATGTGATTTGTCGCAATGTGTCGTCTGTTTTCGAAAATTCTTCCTCATTTGGCTGTTGGGAATTATTTTCTGAATTCCCTGTAAACATAAGACTATCACATTTGTATTTGCGTTACACTAAAAGAACCTCGTTTGGAAATAGAAAATTAAAAAGAATATCTACTTCCAAAACCAAAATATCAAGCCCATGACTTTTGTAGAAGGTGGCCATGACCATAGTCCAGGTCGTCTTGCTTTTATAAGCAAGACCTGGACTACGGAAAACTGCTGCATAATTAACTCAAACAAAGCAACAATGCTTCACCAGATTTCAATAAAAATATAGTTCTTAGTCTCATTACCTCTGCATCTCTTTTAGTGCGGACTTTTTTTCTTCCTAAATTACGTGATCTGTCAAAGTCAAAACTGAGTATTTTTTTTTTTTTTTTTTTTTTTT
>CM022885.1:28302154-28312864 GCA_012654025.1 Pachypsylla venusta | reverse complement strand
TATTGATAGGTTTACGTTCAATAGTATAACATAAGACTTATGATCGGTATTCACCATTGAGCGCCCAGGCTTTCATTTTTAGTCATACCAGCATATAGCTGTTGTAAGGTAACACCATGGAGATCACCATGCAGAAAGAAATTTTTTAATAAATCTTTTAAAAGCGGAACTGGAAACGATAATTAGTAATGTTCAACGAAACAAGAGATTGAGGAAAGAGCATTATTATTATCAAGATTGGACCTGATATTGTTTAGCTAAAAGCTAAAATTATTATTTAAGGTCTGCCTGGTCCTCCAACTTCCAGGTGTTGGAGCAAGCTCTCCACCACAAAAGCTTACATCCTCAGAATCATTGCAAGGTCCAGAGGTATTTTGCATATTTTTTACTAAACAGTGTCTGGCTATGTGGCACTGTTGATTTTGGATGGATTGTTTTGTTTATTTATTGAAAAGAAATGTCTAAACCGAGATCTTAAAATTGGTACGGGCACAGCTAGGAATATCTCCTCCCCGAAAAATGGTCAGTGTGTTTGATTATTCTTTCATGAATAAGGGTCCAGCGGATATTTCTGCGTATTTAAGTTTTGAAGCTCCAGTTGCTCCCTCAGTTTTTCGATGAGATGACGTCGGGGACGGTGAGACAGAAATCATTGAATTTCCAAAACAAGTATTTTATGAATTTCGTTTGTACGTTCTCAATATTTTTGGAGTACTTAT
This sequence comes from Pachypsylla venusta, assembly GCA_012654025.1. Lineage (NCBI taxonomy): Eukaryota > Metazoa > Arthropoda > Insecta > Hemiptera > Aphalaridae > Pachypsylla > Pachypsylla venusta. The sequence continues at coordinate 28,312,145 of CM022885.1, read as the reverse complement.
CGTTCTCAGGGTTTCACGTCTCTTAATGATATGAACTTCTGAACAATTTTTCGAATAGATAGAAAAATATTTTGGTTTATTATTTTCAATAATGAAAATTTGGAATCGTCACGAAATAAAGAATAACTAACCCCCTCAAAATATGATATTTTTTTGTAAACCTGGTGTTGGGTATATTTTGGTATGGGACGCTGGTTTTCCTATGGAAAAGGTTGTTCCTCGTCTATCCGTTTCAGAGTTACGATAAACTCCTTTTTAAGTTAATAAATAAACAAGTCTCACCAGTTCTATTAATTTGTGCCAAAATTTGTATTCTTTCACTTTGTAATGTTCGACATAATTTAAGAAGAGCAGCTAATTGTCGAGCAGTTGTTGCCAATTCTTGATCTGATTTTTGTTTATCAGTTGCCATTTCTAGAAGTGCTTCGTGCGATCTCTCCCATCTTTGTTTCCATGATAAGGTTTCTTTTTCTAAATTAGTTATTTTTGAAGACATCTAAAACATGACAGACAGACAGACAAGAAAATGAAAAACAGTATACAGGGTGAAAAAAGGAGGAGAGATTTTGAGGAAAATATGTTAATTAGGTTCAAATGTACATGTCAGGAGCAGAGAGGGAATCACTCTTTGTTTGTATTAGAATTGAGATATATCTAGTGGAAAATCGTTATAACTAGACCTCACGTCTAGTAACTCCAAGATTTTTCTTTAATTTTCTGCTTGTCCGCTATTGATGAAACCAGACATGGAAATTAATAAAAAATAGTTCCCCCACATATTGAGGTCTACCTTTCTCGAACCTACCAGTATGTTTAGGCTCTAAATAAATACATTAAACACATGTTATAATTAAAATACATTTTTTTTTAATCTATAAAACAACTAGTTCTGTGAACTGTGGACCTCACTCGATTTGGCTGTATTATTGTGAACGCAGATTATGCTCAGTCATTCGAGACGATAAATCTCAAACGCCTCTTCCGATTTGATGACACTTGGTAGGTAAAAATTAAAGTACTCTGTTTACATCATTACTCTAGTCTAGAAATATTATTGTCTCCCTACACAGTTATTTGATTAATAGACTTTCAATTCGTACGGTCAAAAATCTGATTTTTGTAATTTATGAGGTAGCTGTGGTCACTACTGTAGTTTAGAAATAATATTATTGTCTCCTTACACAGTTATTTGATTAATAAACTTTCAATTCGTAGGCTCAAAAATCTGATTTTTGTAATTTATGAGGTAGCTGTGGTCACTACTGTAGTTTAGAAATAATATTATTGTCTCCTTATACAGTTAATTGATTAATAGACTTTCAATTCGTGCGGTCAAAAATCTGATTTTTGTAATTTATGAAGAAGCTGTGGTCACTACTGTAGTCTAGAAATAATATTATTGTCTCCTTACACAATTAACTGATTAACAGACTTTCACTTCGCTCGCTCAAAAATCTGATTTTTGTAATTTATGAGGAAGCTGTGGTCACTACTGTAGTCTTGAAATAATATTATTGTCTGCTTACACTATTAATTGATTAACAGACTTTCACTTCGTTCGGTCAAAAATCTGATTTTTGTAATTTATGAGGAAGCTGTGGTCACTACTGTAGTCTAGAAATAATATTATTGTCTGCCTGCACTATTAATTGATTAACAGACTTTCACTTCGTTTGGTCAAAAATCTGATTTTTGTAATTTATGAGGAAGCTGTGGTCACTACTGTAGTTAAGTATTAAATAAATTAAATTTAAACAAAACACTTACCAAAAACACTATTTATTTTAATTTATGAAGAAACTAGTTTCGAATCATTCGATTCATCATCATTCTAGTTCCAGTCGAGTCTAAAGATGGAAGTTGACTGAATATTATCCACCGCGTGCTGTGTAGGGTCACGCGATGTACTATCAAAATATCTATTGTCTATTTCTAAAACTTTTTTGAATATAATATTGTCACTGGCCTTATCAATTTCAATTTGATTATTTGATGATGTATAATTTTCATTGTTTTTATATTTATAAATTTATTTATTTACTACTGTAGTCTAGAAATAATATTATTGTCTCCTTACACAATTAATTGATTAAGAGACTTTCACTTTGTTCGGTCAAAAATCTGATTTTTGTTATTTATGAAGAAGCTGTGGTCACTACTGTAGTCTAGAAATAATATTATTGTCTCCTTACACAATTAATTGATTAACAGACTTTCACTTTCTTCGGTCAAAAATCTGATTTTTGTAATTTATGAAGAAGCTGTTGACACTACTGTAGTCTAAAAATAATATTATTGTCTCCTTACACAATTTAATTGTTTAACAGACTTTCACTTTCTTCGGTCAAAAATCTGATTTTTGTAATTTATGAGGAAGCTGTGGTCACTACTGTAGTCTAGAAATAATATTATTGCCTCCTTACACGGTTAATTGATTAATAGACTTTCACTTCGCTCGCTCAAAAATCTTATTTTTGTAATTTATGAGGAAACTGTGGTCACTAATGTAGTCTAGAAATAATATTATTGTCTCCTTACACTGTTATTTGATTGATAGCCTTCAATTCGTACGGTCAAAATCTGATTTAATTTATGAGGTGGCTGTGGTCACTATTGTAGTCTAGAAATAATATTATTGTCTCCTTATACAATTAATTGATTAATAGACTTCAATTCGTACGGTCAAAATCTCATTTTTGTAATTTATTAGGTAGCTGTGGTCACTATTGTAGTCTAGAAATAACATTATTGTCTCCTTATACAATTAATTGATTAATAGACTTCAATTCGTACGGTCAAAATCTCATTTTTGTAATTTATTAGGTAGCTGTGGTCACTATTGTAGTCTAGAAATAACATTATTGTCTCCTTATACAATTAATTGATTAATAGACTTCAATTTGTATTGTCAAAATCTCATTTTTGTAATTTATGAGGTAGCTGTGGTCACTATTGTAGTCTAGAAATAATATTATTGTCTCCTTATACAGTTAATTGATTAATAGACTTTCAATTCGTACGGTCAAAAATCTGATTTTAGTAATTTATGAGAAAGCTGTGGTCACTACTGTAATCTAGAAATAATATTATTGTCTCCCTACACAGTTATTTGATTAATAGACTTTCAATTCGTACGGTCAAAAATCTGATTTTTGTAATTTATGAGGTAGCTGTGGTCACTACTGTAGTCTAAATATAATATTATTGTCTCCTTTATCAGTTAATTGATTAATAGACTTTCAATTCGTAGGGTCAAAAATCTGATTTTTGTAATTTATGAGGAAGCTCTGATTGACTTACCCTGTAGGAGCAAGCCATGCGTCAGAGGGAGGAGTGACAGAAACCTCCTTTACCAGCCAAATAAAAAGTGAGAAGTTGTAATGAAAACATCGCAATCCATCTCTATGTATAATATCTATCATATATTTAAAAGAGAAAATTTATTGACAGTTGTATATTTTTCATACAAAACTTTCCTTCCTATTCACCTAATCTGATTATAGAAAAATATCTGTCAGATATAAGATTTTATAGCACATATAAGGGATACGTGAAACCGTTTGTAATGCTGTGATGTTTTCATAACTTGATAAGATTAAGACCAGAGTATTATAGCTGTTTTATCTGCTACCACGTTTGAGATAGCTATTAAGACTAAAGTAGCACAAAATATCTGATATATTTCAACTAGCTACATCAAAAATTTTCTGAGAGAGAACCGTGTAACTATTAAGGCTACAGCAAAGCATTTTTTATCTCTGAAATATTTCAACTAGCTACCTCAAAATATTCTTCTCGATATTAAATTTGTTTCATGCTAAAGCAGTTATTTTTTGAAAGCAATATATCCAAGACAATTAAATGATATATTTATACAAACATAACAAAAGCCGCGCTCGACATTTCAATTGAAAGTTCATCCATCTCATAATTTTTTTCATAAGAAATATTTTGTTGAAAAGAATTGTTATTAAAAGTGCAACAAACTTATTATGTCATGCTATTTAGATGCATTCTATCATGATTGCAGATAGCATAATCACAGTTTAGTCAATACTATTCTCAGAGAATTGAAAATTTGATGAAATATACAGAGGCATATACTCGTATATTATGAGTTTTGTTGTTTATCATAATTTACTTGTGTTTACAATTCTGCTTCTCACCATGCGCGGATAGACCCCTCTTGTTTTGGGGGTGAAAATCGCACAATATACTTAATAAAAAATTTGGAGGGGGGAGAGTAGGGACTCGTAACCCAGGGACTGGGGGTTCGAGTCCTGGGCAGTACTTTTTAATGCAATGTTTATCGAAGTACGATACCTAATTTGTTAAAAGCTCTAGAGCTTACCACAAATACCTTTCATAAGGGTGATAAGCGATTTTATAAGCGTGATGAAGAAAAAAAAGTGCCATGACGGATGACAGAATTTTTGACAATTTTTGATTTACCTACGTCATTCTATTTAGTTTCAGAATTGGGAATTATTTAGGGGCCCGTGCCCCCTCCCCCTTCTCAATGGCATAAAAGACACAGCGGATCACCATATTTTTTTTAAAAAAAATTTACGTGATTGGGTATAATGAAATTCGAGAAACATCGCCCGCTTAAAAAAATCCGCGCATGCTTCTCACATTGCTGTTGCGTCCATGGGTCCTGCAACACCACACCATAGATCGGGCCCCAAGAAAATATGAAATTTAAATATTTCTGGTTCGTGTTCAAGTTATAGTCGATTTTCATATTTTATTTACGAGAAATCATAGACTATGTTGTTGTTGTTGTGGCGTTCCTCTCAAACTCAACCGTTCATCCCATTCATAGATTCATGTTTTAAAAAAAATGATAGCAACAGATTGATATATTGATATGAGGTTACCGAAAAGATTTTGATCGCCTTTGACTGGATCGATGATGGTCGTTACATATCGTCTCGGTACGTAGAATGGGCTATCGTGAGGAAGTATTATCGTATATAAGGCAACGAAGTGATTTTTTTTTACTACCACGGCGGGCATTTATCCAAACTCTTTATTAGAACAAAAAAAAATTACCTTTTCCATTTCAGATTTAAAGCCAGCAAAAATTTCATTACTTCTTGATAAGGTTTGTTGAAACTCGTCGTACTTCTCACTGTACATTGATATTTGATTTCTTAAACTGATTTCTGTTTTTTGCATCTCGGCACATTGAGTTTTATATTCAAGTAACTCCTAGAATAAAAGCGGTAAAGAAGGATGTGTTTAATCATAATCACAACAAACGCAAAACAAATATTAGAAGAAATTGGAATACCAAAAACCGAACTAAGATTAATTGAACAATTATACTGGAATCAGAAAGACAAAATTAGAACGAATCTTGGAGATTCACAGACATTAAGGTAATATAGAAAAAAAGAGTACGATAAGGTTGCTTAATATCACCTATATTAATATTTATGTAGAGAAAATCATCATCAAGGCCTTAGGAATGGAAACGGAAGGTTTCAAAATCAATGGTAAACAAGTAAATAATCTCAGATATGCTGACGACACCTTAATAATAGCAAGAACTAAAAACGAAATGAAAAGTCTATTCGAACAGCTTGAAAAAACTTGTAATGAGTACGGTATGAAGATAAACATGAAAAAAACAATGACAGTCAGAAAAAAAAACTCGACCAGAAGAAGAATCGAATATCAGCTTGGAAGAGAAAATCATAGAAGTTCATAAATATACATATACATATCTGGGTGCTGATATCACCAAAGATGTTCGATGTGTTCAAGAGGTCAAGAAGCGCATTGGCATAGCTAAGAGCACTTTTTTGGAAACACAAAGAAATATTTCGTAGAAACGTAAATATAAATACAAAACTAGGAATCCTAAGCACATATATATATTTTCCACCTTAACATATGCCTGTGAACTGTGAATCCTGGATAATTGACTAATAAAGCAGTAACAGAATAACAGGATTCGAAAATTAGTGTTATAGAAGAATATTAAGAGTAAAATGGACAGATACAGTGAGAAATACAGAATTGTTAAGAAGAATGAAGGGTTTGTTTGACTCGCTAGCTAAAATAAGGAAAAGGAAGATGGCCTTTGCCGGACATATTATAACAGGCTCAAACGGAGAGTTTTTACTAAACATATTAGAAGGAAGAATTGCTAGCTCTCGTGACAGAGAAAAACGAAGAAGAAAATGGTCGGATGATATCAAGGAGTGGGCAGACATAAGAACATAAATATGTCGAATGCAAGAGATTGGCGTAGCGAAGAGAAGATTGGAAGAACTTAGTAAAGGACCTTCGGATACGAAGATGCAACTATCATTACTCTTGTTCATCAAATTTTAATTTTTAAACATTTAATGTAGGCGTAATTGCCTAGGGCTTAAAAGAACAGGCTCAAACGGAGAGTTTTTACTAAACATATTAGAAGGAAGAATTACTGGCTCTCGTGAGAGAGGAAAACGAAGAAGAAAATGGTCCGATGATATTAAGGAGTGGGCAGACATAAGAACATAAATATGTCGAATCAAGAGATTGGCGTAGCGAAGAGAAGATTGGAAGAACTTAGTAAAGGACCTTCGGATACGAAGATGCAACTATGATGATGAAGTTCATTACTCTTATTTTCATCAAATTTTAATTTGTAAAAGCGTGATTGCTTGCAATCCATGTGTGACTTGAACTTTCAATAAAGAAAAATAAGTCATACTTGAGATTGTGAGAGGTAAATTGAGTGTGACATCCATACGATTCGAGTCCACCTGCAATATCATAATATTTTATAACTGATATCAGTGTTACTGTTCTAATTATATTGCTATGATTGACATGGTTCGATTCGCCTATATTATTGTCCGACATCCAAGAATAGATGTATGATGAAAATCAATAACTAATTTGCAGCTGCAGTCTCATACATCCACCAACGGACACAATGATACCACAAATAATTAACGAATTTTTTTTCTAATTTTCAAAAATGTATCGATATTCATCTGCGATTATTATTAACTTGAAAAAAAATTATGCTCCGGAGCCGCTTTCGTATTACGCCAAGGGATTGATTATTAATTTCCAAGATACCTACAAAGAAAATATACAAAATAAGCTTAAGAAAACTCAATTCTCAATTGAGTAGGTAGTTCAATAAGTAAATAGCTACCTGTGTCCTGTGTTAGAAATGAAAACACAGCTTATTCACATTAACTTTCCAGCCTAACCTTTTTACAGGGCTTCGCACTTATCCACACGACCCACCTTTTTAACTCACTAAAAAATATAATTTACCTAACTCGGAGCTGGGGAAAAGATGGAATAGGTAACTGAAATAAGGCAAAACATCAAAAGGCGAGAAATGTATATTCCAGACGTATGCGAGTCTGGTTATGAACAGACTTCGAATAGGACACCCTGTATACAGAAAGGAAAAGGGTGAAAACTTTATCGAAAAATGTTTGCTAAAGGTGACAAAAATATTTTTAAAATCCAAATTTACCTGCTCTCGAATCTCGTACTGTTCTACGACCTGTTTAAATTTCTTGGTGATATCCAAATTATCATCTCTCAACTTTACATTTTTGTCGCTGCTTTCTTGCATGAGTGTTGATATTTCATTTAATGTATTTTTAAACTTCATTGATACTTCTTTTCTTTTTTCTTCTTCTTCGCAAATTCTTTTTAAGCTTTCCTCCTAAAACAAAATAATTATTATTTACTTTTGGTTTAGCTATTTATTGTTTACAAAAATGATCCAAAAATGTTGAAAAAATGTGCTTTTAATTCACAGTATGGACGTAAGGAAAAACAAAGAACGTGATTTCATAATATTCAATGTTGAAATTATTCTTTATGTAACTATGGATAAAATTATGAAAAACAATTGAATTAAAATGTAGGCAACAAAGGCGTCTCTTGTCTGTGAGTTAATTTTTACTTTCTTTTTCACGAAGATAAAGTACTGAAATCATGCAAATAGAAAGTCCACATTTTATTTATATAAGATTTTAAGCAGTTGCCTTCGGAATTTCTACCGAAGGCTTGATTCATTCCTATCCAAATATGACTTACTATATTAGTGATAACGGGTCATACTTGAGATTATAAGATGTTATTAGGGTGACATCCTCACGGGCCAAGTCCACTGAGGTGTAAAATAAGAAGCAATTCTGGAATATTATTAGGTTACTGACGTAATTATATTGCAGTGATTGAAATAGTTCTGGGGCTCATGCCAATTATTAGCCTCCAAGAGTATATGTATGACCAGCTTTTTCGCCCGTGCTTCACTACGATTCTTATATTGCTATTTTTGTTTTTCAAGGACAATGGAAATTGGGAGGTGGTATTGGTTTGTGTCAACCATGTATGTTGCAACCTTTAAAAACTAAGATTTAAACGTTTCGCCAGGCGCCTTAGAGGCACGGCCATTCTGACTTTTCAGTTAGCTAAGTTTTATTTTACCCGTTCCCGGTTTCGAACTCATAACTCTGGAATGGCTGACCCTACTTTTGCAAAAAATGTCCTAAAATAAGGACTAAAGAGACACCTAAAACTTTCTCGCTTTGAGTTGATATGTTGTCGCGACAAACTTTAAGATATCGGAGAAGAAATTGGAAATTTGGCCATAACTGGAAAACGGTTTGACATATTTTAGTTCTGCTAATTTTCCTGGGGTCGTAGACCATGATTTGGGGGGGGGTCCATTCCCATCAATTTTTCGCTATCTGCCACCGTTTGGGCTGTGGTATTGTAACAGACAACCCCTCATACATAGATACATTCAAATTTCTAATTTATATATGTACAAATTAAAACTTTGGCAGAAAACAACAACTTCTTTAGAGCTACATTATCACATCACACATCTGGATACCATCGGAAACGATAGTCACTATTGACTGATTGATTAAGAAGTCTCGAGTAAGTATAATTATATTATTTATTTGTACACATATTACTCCTTTTTTTTAAAAAAAAAATATTTTATTTTAATCTAAGTCTAAATTTCATAACCGTTTTCAATACCTTCAAAAATCGTGACTCCTACAATCTGCCACCAGTTGTCCTAACTCCGAGAAAATTTATCGGTTATATCATCATCATAAATACACCCCTATAATCCGCCACCGGTTGGCCTAACTGCGAGAGAATCTATCGTTTATATCATCATTATAAATACACCCCTACAACCCGCCACCAGTTGTCCTAACTCCGAGAAAATTTATCGGTTAGATCATCATTATAAATACATCACCGGTTGGCCTAATTGCGAGAGAATCTATCGTTTATATCATCATTATAAATACACACCCGCGCTACAATTGATACAGGTAGGATCGTTAACTGAAACACTTACTTTTATAGCTTTATTTTGTTTTTGCAATTCTCTGCATAAATTTTCTAACTTTTCTCTTGTAATAACGTGTCTGTTGTTATCAATTTGCAAAATTTCTTTTTCTTTTTGTAAAATTTGACTTTTCTTTTCATGCTCTCTTGTAAGTGATTGTAAAATACAATTTTCTTGGTGTAGATCCGAATATTTTTTACAAATAATTTTAAGTTTTTCTTCAGTATTTGTAATACCGTTTAAAAACTTTAATGGTACTTGTTTATTTTCGTCATTAACACTGCGTGTATTCTTTTCAATTGCAGTAATGGCCTGAAATATAAAACATAGTCCTGTCAATGAATGATCAAAATAGGGGTGTAGAGTGCGTTGGCTGGAAACCAAGGAATTTTTTCAGAAGTTTGTTTGGTGTGGTCAGAAGTTAAACATACTAAAAGTCCTGGGACCTGGGGGGTGAGCCAAATGCAGGGGGGCGTGGCGAAGGTCACTTTTTTTAAGTTTTCCCCTATATCTCGAAAACGGTTACTTTTAGCGTACAAAGTATTCTCGGTAAAATTGGAGCCATCTAAATTTCCTACAAGTTTGCTTCTATTCATTTTTTTCCACCCCTCATAGTTTTCGAGATATCTTCCCACCCCCCACCGC
>CM022885.1:28270177-28281953 GCA_012654025.1 Pachypsylla venusta | reverse complement strand
CTAAATGAAGGATTAAGATGTCACCTAAAACTTTCTCGCTTTGAGTTGATATGTTGTCGCGACAAATCTTGAGATATTGGCCAAAAATCGGAAAATTTCTGAAATTTTTATAAAAATCGGCCAGAAAAGTGGCCGTAACGAAATGACCCCAACCAAAACCAAACCACATTCAATTGTCATCGAAGATCTACCACGGTGCCAAATTTCAGCTCAATCGGACAATGGGAAGTGGGTTAAATTTAATTTCTAAGATTTACCCACAAACATACATACAAAGCAAGTTAAATAAAAGCCTTTAATAATAATAATAAAAAGAAGATGACGAAAATGTTGGGCCGTTGACCATATCTGAATATGAGAAAAGAAAAGAAGGATCAGGAATATGGAAAGACCAAACTTGAAAAGGAAACGTGAAATGAGGAAACATCTTTGATAAATTAATAAGTGGAAATATACAGCTGTCCCAGTATGACCGGCCTTAACATTTGAACGGCTTGCAATTTTAGAATTTGGAAAAGCTCCAGAGATAGAAAAGGGTCATGACCAATCGAATGGTTATAGTGAGATCTAGATTCGACTCCCAGAAGTAACTTTTATTGACAAAAAAAGGAAAATCTTTCCTTTTAATTTTTTCAAAAAAAAAATCAAGTCTAATGTTTAATTTTGTTACACCCTGTATACCTAACGGCGTTTATTTTAATCTTTGACGTAAAAGTTCCCTTATTGTGTTCCAAAAAAGGTTTCTCATCTACTTAAACCATCAAAAGTGTACATTTTTATTTTCATCAGTGTCGTAAGAGGACTAAGTCAAATCTCCTGGAAGTTAAAAATAGGCCGTAAACGGCAATTTTCGGGTAGAAAGTCTGAAGTTATTGAGGACAAACAGTGATAACTAACTTGAATAAGGACACCTTTTAACGAAAAAAGAAAAACTTTCACCTTCTCAATTCTTTCACAGTGGTACCAGAGGAATGAGAATATTTCAATGCTTTTGTATCTAAAACCCACCTTAATTTTTGAACTGCTTCGAATTTTGGGTCATTCTGGGACACGCTGTATAGAGACTTTATGATGCAAAGGTCAAAGAGATAAACACAGGAAATGGCAAAATGAAAAGTGTCTTAATCATGACTGCCTCGGTAGCTCAGTGGTTAAGCGCTCGCCTGGTAAACAGGAGGGCGTGGGTTCGATCCCCAGCAGAGGCAGGATTTTTTCCTCATTAATCTGAGTATTTGACCACATAAAAATAGAGCTCTAAGGGTTAGGTGGTAGAAAATGTCTCAGGCATTATTGGTTACCTTCCACTCCAGAGTTACTTTCTTTCTTTTATGTCATTATTTTTTTAATCATGACATAAAAGAAAGAAAGAAATGAGCTAAGCGTATCACATATGGATAAGTCAATAAAGAAGGAGACACAAAGAAATACGAAAAAATTAAAAGAGAATTTAAACATGGATTAAATATTTGTGGAATAAGTAAGTAAATAGGGGAGACTTCAGATCTATGGTGCAAAGCAAAAAAAAATATGCCCCTTTCATACTACTCGTTTTTTTAAAAAAAGTTGAATAACATATTAAAATAATTACTTTTAAAATTAACCAAAAACACTATATTTATCTATATTATATGAAAGGAAAACTAGTTTCGAATTGTTTGAAATTAGAGGAGACTACTGCCATCCATTAATTCGACGAGATGATTGGAATTTTAGAATTCATCGAAAGTAGTTTCTCTTTCAAATATAAATTAAGTGTTATTATTTTTTCATTGCCCATTAAAATGAAAAAAAAAAAAATTTAAAAGCAGATTTGCCGTCCCGTCAAAGATTACATTCAATCTTGCCACTGAACGCGAGATGATGAAAAAAAACGGAGCTAGTTATTTTTGATTAACATACATGTGTTAGTCAAAAATATTCACAATCTCACAGGAAAAAGTAATTCCGACAAAAATTAAGTAAAAAGGCTTTTCAATTAAGTTAGTATATAATTTTAAATATTTATTTTTCTAATATGAAAATCTGAACGGCAAATTAAGTAAAATTTGTAAAGAATGTTTTTATAGTGTTTTTTTTTTTTTTTTTTTTTTTTTTTTTTTTTTTTTTTTTTTTTTTTNCCGGCCCCAGGAAATAATCAGAGTATAAGGAGTAGACATTGAATTATTGAAAAACTGAAAATAAAACTTGAAATAAGTATCTAACATACAACTAAAGTCGTGAAAATATTTAAATTAAAAAATGAAACAAAGTTTTTTAAATATATATTTCATAATAAAATAATAATAAAAATAAAACAAGAATGTAGTGTATGTAGAATAAAATAAAATTTTACAAAATACACACACATATCTTAATTATAGAAATAAAACCATGAGATATCATAAAGTGTAGCTATTACTAAAATCAAAATGTTAGAAAATAAAATATGATTTCAAAAAATAATGAAACATACATTTTTATAACAAAATAAATGATGTACAAAATACACAAACACGAATTCATAGAATATTAAATATAAAACTAAATAAAAGATTCAAAGTTAATAACACATGTGAGTCAATATATATGCAATAATAAAATAATATATAACTTCTTTTTAAATAAATAAACAAAAGAGGGAAAAACTCTACTCAATATTGGCCATGTTTTCAGTTGTTAATATTATTAAATGATAAATATACCTATTATTTCATTGCAGTTAAATACAAACAGTTTTCATTTTTAAAAATAAATGTGTTTTTAATTTAAAATTAGCCATATTTTTTCAATCTACTTGAATATTTCTTTCAGTTTAATAATATTAAAAACTAAGAAGACGGCTAATACACAACTTTCTTTTACCCTGTACCACAGACCAATAATGAAAATAATGTTGCACAACCTAATTTGTTTATTAGCAAAAAGTGCTAACATCAGAGATTAGCTACTGATTGATTCACCTCCTGAAAATATTACTTGCTATATTATTGTTTACATGGTACAGTGCTGATCTGTAGATAAAAAAATCTAGATATGCATAAAGGAATCGAACTTTCCCAGGCACTGATTAACGGAACTGAACCCAGAACATCTAAGAATATAAACAAAAAATAAGATAGCCAAAAACGGGTATTATTATCTAATATCTAAGAGTCACTCGTTTTTTTTTTTTTTTAAAAAAAAAAAAAAAAACTCTCCGACAATAGAAATCGAGCTGCTGATTCAACCAACATTGTGTTCAAAAATTGAATTTAATGCTAGTTCGGATTATTTTGTGACCAGTAATTACAAAACACAATATTATTAATTTTCAAGGAGATAAGGAAAATTATATTAGCTTATAACATCATGAAAATTTAACAAGCAGTTCGCATTTTTTTTTTTTTTTTTTTTTTTTTTTTTTTTTTTTTTTTTTTTTTTATTATTATTCATTTTTTAACTAAACAAAAAAATCTCTGCCATTTCAGCACATACTCAGGTTTATTATTTCACTAGCTTAAAAAAATAATCGCCTCAAATTTTGATATTTTAAACTATACAAAACTAAAATCTTTAATCAGAGGTATTTCTATTTTAGAGGTGAAAAAATAAATTCCGATTTTTGATCAGATAAAAAAAGAACCGCAAATAAATGATAATGGCGTAATAAATTCTATAATGGTATAATAATGAATTGGCAAAGGATAAAAGAAAGTAAAATCGTTGTTATCACAAAACTTGAAAAATTTATACTATAAAGACAATATCGATTCTAAAATTTTTAATTTGTGGCGAGCTTTCAATAGTTCTCAGACTATCATCGTCAGGCCGATGTTGACTCTACGATGTTCAGAGTAGAAGTGAGGGTATCATAGTATGAGATGTTAATACTTCTGTAGGTCGAGCAAGTTTTGATAAATTCTTATATTGTTTCCCACATCACTTTTGTAATTAATGGAGCATGGATTTTGATTTATGTGGAAAGCCTCTAAGATTTTTCTTTTTTTATACTGTTTCTCATTAGCAATTATTTTAGCCTCATCAAAATTAAATTTATGTTTGTTTTCAAAGGCATGGTTGGTCAGGGCTGTATTGTTTTTCTCCTTTTTTACATCATATTGGTGTTGGTATAACCTCTTTTTCAAATATTGTCCGGACTCTCCTATATAATTAGACCCACAGTCATCACAGTTTATCTGGTACACTACCCCTGATTTAATTTCTTTTTTGATTGGATCTTTTAAACAAGTATTTACGATTCCTTGAAAATATTTTATTTACGATTCCTTGAAAATATTTTTTATTATTAAAAATTTATACGTTATTTCTTAGAAATAGTAAATAAATATTATTAAAAAAATGTTGAACGTTCATTATTTTATCCACGCTCAACGATTTAAGGTAATTCTCGTATTATAAATCGGACAAAAAAACAAAAAAAACTCACCCACAACGACTTACCGTACTTTTTCATTTGATTCTCATACTATAAATCGGTATGCCTAACAAAAATCGTTCGGACTTATCATTTGTATCTAAATTGGACAGTTTTTCAGAAGAAAATCACACGAAAACACTGATTATACAACTATACACAGATCTCCGTGGCCGAGTTGTTAAGAGCATTGACTCTTGGTCCGGAGGTTGTGGGTCCGAATTCCGCCTGGAATGGTATAGTTGTAAAAAGGAATGCCCTGAAGTAATCCGAAAACGGTTCCGGGGCAAAACTATTAAAACAAAAAAAAAAAATCATGTTTACCCACAACGACCTATCGTACTTTTTGATTTTCTTACTATAATCGGTATGCCTAACAAAAATCGTTCGGGCTTGTCATAATTTGTGTCTAAATTGGACAGTTTTTCAGAAGAAGAAAAAAAAATCACACGAAAACACGGAATATACAACTATACACAGAGGTTGTATTCAGATCAAACAAAACCCTAGTTTTGCAACGGTAAGGAAAACAGAACGAGTGTGCTATATAAAATATACACGAGAAAAAAGGAAAAATAGTTTAAAAATGTTTTCTTGATTTGAGCTTATGTGATTTACTATGATTCCTATGAACAATTGTCAAGCAACCGCACAACAGCTTCTATAATTGTAAGTCCTTTTCCATATCGTGTCAAATCAGTTGCTGGTTCCTTTATTTTTTTATCAAATATTTTAAATAATTCTTCTTTAATAGCCAATAGTAATTCTGCAATCTAGAATGAAATGTAAAAAAATGAGACTTATCATTTATCGAAGATAGAGGAAATCGATATGACTTTCGATCCACCGGACAACAATCAAACTATGACTGAAATCCAAATAGTCTACCAACCAGCTTTTATATCATTAGATTCATTAGGTTATACCTTTGTATAGTAAGCGCAACTCATTCGCTGGGGTGTAATCATTCAGGGTGCATTGAAAGTCATATTGATTTCCTCTATCTCCGATATATGTAATAGCTATTACAAGGCTTTTCTATATTCCCAGTCAAAATATGACTAAAATATGTTTTTTGAAAGCATGAAGTTAATTTTATACTGATTTCAATGCTACTGATTTTGCTCTATTTTGTTTGACTTTTACCAAAACAACTCTCGAATAAGTTATTCCATTTTGATGTTAATAAAATTAGCTGATTAGTTTTGGGTCAACGGGGGTCA
Organism: Pachypsylla venusta; assembly: GCA_012654025.1. Classification (NCBI taxonomy): domain Eukaryota; kingdom Metazoa; phylum Arthropoda; class Insecta; order Hemiptera; family Aphalaridae; genus Pachypsylla; species Pachypsylla venusta. The sequence goes on along the minus strand of CM022885.1, from coordinate 28,276,337 downwards.
ATTATTTTAGGATTTATGCTTTGTAAGTATTTTATATACAAACTTATGTTTGTAGACATTTTGAAATATTAATTTGAAAAAATTTGATATATCCCATTTTGAAATATTAATTTGAAAAAACTTGATATATCAACTAAAATTAATTCGATGAGACAAGAGCGCTTTCGTCTGTTACGATATTGTCAATCAATTTTTTTTTTTTCTTTTTTTTTTTTTTTTTTAATTNTTTTTTTATTATTATTATTATTATTATTATTATTATTATTAGATTTTCTTGTCAACTCACGAACTTGCTTCGTTAACACTAATGTTGAACAAATCTCAATCATCGTTCTGTGCATATCCTAACAGCTTATTAACTTACTTCGTTATCACTGATATTAAACACAACCCAATCGTCATCAACTGTGAGAACAAATTTGTCTACATATTTTTGAACTTTGACATTGCCTTTACAAAATAATATGAGAGCCACAGGTGAAACCATGGTACAATTTCTAATGAACAATTTGGACGTTTTAATTTTTTCTTGAAAAATCACATAAGGACTTGGAAAATATCCTACTCGTTTCAAGGTTGAACTGGGATGAATTGACACCTATAATAAGAAATAATAAAAATTATTAATTAATTTGGAACAATATCAAAAACATAGAAAAACCAAGTATTTTCAAACGGTGTCGTCGATAGCTCCAGATCACAGTGAGTTGTCGTCGGAATTTTCCTCCATTGGACCCAACCGTGCTGCTCCAGATACTTCCTCAAAGAGTTGGTATATAAATCCTTGCTAAACTCTGAAGTATCTGATCGTTGTCGTCTATGTATGCTGGCTGCTCATGATGTAAATCATGAGCAGCCAGCAACTATCCATCATTCATCTATCCATCAAAACCAACTAATCTAGAGTGGTCCGCATTATGGACAGATCATGTTGGAAAGGCCGCCTTCCTTGGCCTGGAGACACAGTGAGAGTCGTTGAGAACGTTAACAAAAACAACATAGCTCCAGATACAACACTCGATAGCTAGATACAACATAATATATTTCTGGTAAACTAAGTAAAGTCTACGAGTTAAAATGACGATCAATTTGAACACGCTATTAGCGTAAGGTCAATGTTAGCTCTATGATTAGACGTGTACTCTAACCACCATAGAGTTACGGAGGTCACAACCAGGTTTTGGAATTAGCATGAGTTTTATATTTTTTCCTACCTGGATTATCTTTTACTAAAAAAACGTTATTTTAAAGGAGGAGAAATTACCTTTTTCTATTCCGAAAGGGACATACATCTTTTTGAGCCGTTGAATGCGAATTTTCTCCATCTTAAAGTAACCATTTTCGTCTTTTCTAGGCCTTGGAAAATTTGTATTTGTGTAAAAATGGGAAAAATCATCTAGTATTTTGTTCTTGATTTATAAATGGTCATATGTACTTCATGTTATAAAATAAAATTAGTGACAAAAAAGGATATAAGAATGAGCCTCAAAGAAAATTACAATTTAAATCCTCAAATATGGACAAAATGTTTTGCAAAAGGGCGTACACAGTAAATGTTAATTAATAAAGTTTCACGCAAAATGTAATTCTCAATCTTAAAATTTTTATTTGAACTAGGCTATTCCACTGACAGAAAAATTCTACTTCTGCCAATGGTTTATCAAATTTAAGAGTTAAGTTGTACTTAACTCTTCAATATGGGCATGTTTTTTGTGTGGCACCAGACACGGCCAATAAAGTGATCAAAAACAACAACATCGAAAACAATGAGTTCTAATCTTACCTCGTAATTTTGTCTTGTTATAAATGACAGATGTTCAGGTAAAAAATCATTTCCATAACGTGTTGGTGGCATAGTGACCGTTACAATGTTAGGAAACAAAGCGGTACAAAGGATTCCTGCTAGTAAAGCTTGATTGTCACCATACTTGTTCAATTCGGGCCCTGTGAGTTCTAGTACATTATCCTTTTGTCCATTTCGAGGTAAATCAACAGTGTTAGGAATAAAATTACTATGAGCAAGATATCTTAAAAATTGATTTTTTGTTTCTCCAAGAACTATTAATGTGTGATAAGATAGATAGTTTGCGACAGCGAATTGATGTCCAGTGCCTTTTTCTTCTTCTTTCTTCCATTGCTGAAAGATACAACTTTGGTTACAATCAGAGGATTTTATTTGTTAAATTATCTTACCATTATTTATTTCTAGGATACTAAAAACTTGGGGTTCCCTCCAGAAAAAAATATAAGGCCGTAAAAAAGTAATCCAACCTTACATTCGTACTCCCCAAACCAGAAAAAATATCGCTTCAAGAAAATGCCCTTCTCTATGGGAAATTCCTACACCTAAAACACTCCTCGAATCCCTTGAGAGTTTCTAACGCCGACTTGGGGTTCAAGAAATGTGAAAGTAGAATAATCTCCCGATGAGCCAAGAAAATGAAAATAATTATGGACATCATTTATCTCTTCGAGAATATCATCAAATCAGAATAATCTCCTGATGAGCCAAGAAATTGAAAATAGTTATGGACATCATTTTATCTCTTTGAGAATATCATCAAATCAGAATAATCTCCTGATGAGCCAAGAAAATGAAAATAATTATGGGCATCATTTATCTCTTTGAGAATATCATCAAATCAGTAATTTTTGGAAATTCTATGAGTCAGACCATGGGTCGTGATACTCTCATGCGTAATAGTAGAGCATGAAAAATTACGCTCCTCTTACTTTATGATAGCTCTACACAACGCCTTGTGTGCGATACCTCTATTTTAGCGTAATCGTAGCATAAGGATGCTCTGCATTACGCTTATTTTGCGCTACAAAAGTTCTAGCCTCGTGTACGGTAATACCCAGGTTGTTTTCCCCAGACGTAACAATTACGAGATCATAAATTATTTTTGCCGTGTTAAAAAAGTTGAAACACTCTCTAGGGTTCTCAACGAGTCAAATCTGCAATAAAATCTAGTAATCCTAAGTAAATGTTACTCTCATAGGTAAATAATAATATTATTACGTACTTTATATGCATTCAAATTTGTGAGATGGTCACTGAAACCTGTTGCAAAATCTTGTCTTCTTATTTCCATTTCTTCTCTTTTATTAAATGGCGCACTAAAAGGTGGTTTAAAAGAAACACACGCTGCAATAGTTAAAACAGAATCCAGGCAGAAGAATGTGGCTCCATAAATTATAAGTTTTCCTATTCTCACGTCGACAGGTAACTTTGCAAGAAGTTCTCCAAGTGGAGTTAATTCAAACTTTTCATTCAAAGCTTCTAAATGCTGCAGTCTTGTGGCTGCAAATTCAATGTTTTCAGTCTTGGGAGGTTGTACCATTTTCCCTGAAAAAGAGAAGTGTTTTTTTTTGTACAAAATGTTAAAAAGTCGTTTTCTACTGAACCTATGTTCCCATGTATCTCATAACGTACAAAACATTTTTACAGGACAAAACGCTGAATGCATTCGACCAAGTTTGACCATTAGTAAAGAGATCGCACAACGATTTCCAGTAAGCCGAAAATAAAATGTCTTTTTTATAGCATGACCCTAATAGATCATTAAACAATCCTTCGATTAAAAACATTACCGAAGATGTATATTCTTAAAATTAAGGATGATTCATTAACTTTGACAAGAGAAATAGACCATACTTGGGATGGTATGAAGTTCTGGCGAAAGATTCCACCAGATAAAGGATTGTACAAATGTACAACAATCATTTTATATGGTTACTATTCCAAAAGCAAAAACCGCCACAAATAATAATCACATATGGCTATTAAGATGAGTAGTCAGATTATTATCTATAGAAAACATTTCTACATACATGTGTTGAAACCGGTTGATATGAGGTTACCGAGAAAATTTTGATGGAACTTGGCTGGAACTCTGGTGGTATTCGTTCCAGTTCCTTTCAATGTAGAACCGGCCATCGTGAGAACATATTTACCTAACTAAATGATAATTACCTAAAACATCTTCAAATGATCTGCCTTCAAAGATAGGAATGGTCCTAATTCTTAAAAGTGCTTGTTCTAAAGATACTCTGTGTAACTCTGGTTCTCTTTCATCTAAGAATTGCGAATGACGGTGCTTTGTATATAAATGAATACAAACGCCAGGCATAACACGACCAGACCTTCCTCTTCTTTGTCTTGCGTTTGCTTTGGAAACCCATACAGTTTCTAAACATTCAATGTTTCTCAAGGAGTCAAACCTGTAATGAAAATAATTAATATTTCTCAATACAAGAAGTTGAAAATAATTAATATTTCTCAATAGAAGAAAGTCAATTTATAATTAAAAGTTTGATATTATAAAAAAAAAACAATACTATTAATATTATAGAAAACAATCAACGAGTCAAATCTGAAATGAAAATAATTGAAATGAATGTTCTAGACATTAATAAGAGTAGAAAATATAATTTGAAAACTACAAACCTGTTTTCTTTCATCTTTCCAGAATCAATAACAAAAACACAATCATCAATAGTAATGGATGATTCGGCAATGTTTGTGGATAGGATAATTTTCCTTTGACCGAGCCAAGGTTCTCTGTAAAATAAAATAAAATAGATTAGGTGTCAAATAAAAAATATCAAAAAGTTTTTTTCGAATTTTCTACTTGAACATGTTTGAAAAAAAATTTAAGTACCAAATCTTCATCTCTGAAAGAGTACGGACAAATAATATTTCAAACTGCCGAGTTATTGATTCACCCTGTATGCAGACTCACCTCACCGCTAATTTCTTCTTTGGCTGTTTATAATCAACAACTGCCGAGTTATTGATCCACCCTGTATGCAAACTCCCCTCTAATTTTCTTTGGCTGTTTATAATCAACACTCTTCTATTTTGGATCTAGTTGATAAAATAGATCAAAATTTTCTAATTTGCAAAATAGCTTTGCACATACGTTACGTTGCAAGTATTCTTGTACATGTAAAGTGCAAAAATCTTGCATTAGGCGTGCAGTTAGGCACTCAGTGGAATCAGATTTTTCCATTACTTTGTACAGAATATGACACCTTTGAGGCAAGAGGCTCTTTTAGGAAAACGCACCTTGAGTAGCTATGATAATAGGGACAAGTAGTGGCGTCATAAATTAATTTAAGAAAGCGATTTGATTAATAAAATTTTGGATAATATCAACGTTTACGGGATAAGTCCAATTGTGGTATATTTTGTTTAACAATATGAAGATGTAAAGTGACATTTACATAGAGACTCGTTCATTGTACCCTAGAAGAGAATAATACATGATTTTTTAAGTCTTACTTGAAAACGTTATTCTGTTCATATGATGAGAGAGATGAATGTAAAGGAATCACCAAGAATTCTTCTGATGAAAACGTTTTGGTTTTTCCTAAATCATCAAAGAAGGATCTTATTTCCTGAAGACCAGGTAAAAAGACCTGGAATCAAAGAAATACATTATATCATTAATTTTTTAATTTATTCATTTTCGGGGGGACATACTTTTTGGAATATAATCTTCATGATTTGGTCCCTCCACAACAAAAAATAGAAAACTTATATCCGCCCATGATTACAACTAAAACTTTGGGACTCCACAGGCAATGTAACACGGTTCTATGTACCACGTCCATTCGGGAATGTTTTCCCGACCTTTCGTTCCGAGGACAATATTTCCCTCTTTTACTGGGTTTACTCCAAATACTACTACTTAGATCTGCATTGAATCAAATCTTTATTATTAGTGAAGCCTAAGATCAATCAAACAATATTGCTATTGCTGGGAATGCAGACAATGAAACCATTTACTTGAATTCACCCGCAGTGACCCTCTTCAGTCTGAGAACAGCGTTAATATCATCGAAAACGTTAACAACATAACCACCGCCTTGTCTTTTCTCTCTCCTAGTTTGGAACCTTCGATATACAAGTACGCTTTATATAAGATCATTTTGTTTCATTGTAAAATGTTTCTTACCAAAATTGAACCAACTTTAGGATATTTATGATCTCCAGAAACAATCCATAACAATGTACTCTTAATTAACTCATAGTTGATTCTTTCACTATTCATTAAATAAAGTGTTTTTATTGTTCTCAAATGAAATCCTGCAAACACAAAAATAAAATTACAAACAATTTCGAGATTGTTTTTTTTTGGGGGGGGGGGGGGAA
>CM022885.1:28224216-28254656 GCA_012654025.1 Pachypsylla venusta | reverse complement strand
GGCCCCATGGCTCCAAATATTTCCAAACTTCAAAAATGACCCGAAATAGTGAAAATATGGCCCAAAAGAAATAGGAAATGATATATTTGATTTTGGGTTCCCGTCAAACGATTTTTTGGGCCAAAAAAAGTCAACATTTTCTGCACGAATACAATACTTTATCTTCTAGGAAGAGAAAGTAAAAAGGAAAAAAGAATTTTAACCCTTTCAAACCCATGCTGATTTGAAACAACAAAAGCCTATTGTGAGAAGGCACATCTCACTCTGTCCGTGGAATCAATTTACAAAACTCGGTTTCTCAAAATTATGAGTTGCTACGCTCCAATATCCAACATTTTTAACCTATACTCAACTTTGCGTGGCAAAAAGATCCTTCAAAGAAGGAAAATGAATAAATAGGTTAATTAACGCACTCTACACAATCTTGGTAAGTGTTCATCCCTTGAAGATATATTTTTTTTTTTTTTTTTTTTTTTTTTTTTTTTTTTTTTTTTTTTTTTTTTGCACTTTTTTTAAATTTTTTGGTCACTGTGAGTTTTAGGATCCTGCTATTTTTTGAATGACCTTAACTTTTTTTGAGCAGCTGAGAGATGTTTCAAATCACATGGTATGTAAAGGATACTTGAAAATTTAAGAAGCCCTCTCACAGTAGGTATTTAGTTGTTTTAAAACAGTATGGGTTTGAAGGGATTAATTTACTAAACCTTTCTCAAAATTTCGATGTTACCAGAAATCGAACCCGTTTTCTCTCGAATTACGGCCATACAGGCCACTTATTATGAAAAAGATATGGTTTAAAGATTCATTCTTACCTTTCTTCACTTCTTTCATGTACCTCATCCACAATTATGTGGGTAATATTACATAATGTTTTGTCACTTTCAAATTTCTTCAGCAAGTATCCGGTTGTACAATAGGTTAATCTGGTTTTAGCGGAGACACTAGATTCAAAACGCACCTGTCAACAAAATCAAGAATCAGTATATTTTGTAAACCACTATGTGATTATAAAAAACAGGAATTGCACCTTGCTTCTTCAATTAAAAATAACTAAAACCTTGAGATATTAATTTTTTACTATACTAACCTTGTGATTTAATATTTTTCATAATGTACCTTTTAGAAAAAGATTTTTTTACTTTATCATGGTTTACAAAATAACACCTGACCATGAATTTATAATTATCATACAAAATATCGCAGTGCTTGGATTTGTTCTGGACAAATCTGGACACACATGCCAATTAATAGCAACCAAGATTAGATGTATGATGCAACAAACAACAACATATTTAGATCACACATCTACCTACCATCGGAAATGTCGATGCATTGCTTACTTGATACAAATTACAAAACATACCAGTCATAAAACTAAAATTACCTGATAACCAACCACACCTCCTGAATGTTCTCTACGTTCATCTGCAACTCTTCTTGCTAAAGAAATCGCTGAAATTTGACGAGGCTGAGTACAGACAATATTAATTCTTTCAAAATTCTCACTAGACCCATCGTTGATAGCATTGAAGTTTTCAAAAAAGTCATCTAAAATAAACTGTGGCACCTGAAAAGAAAACCAATATATATGAAATACGAAGGTGAATGGAATATTAACGAGATTAATCAACGCTTTACAAAATACATATTTCCCATCCAATGTCTTCAGCCAATTGCGCACTAAGGTCGCTTGAGAAGACGTAGAACCCAACAAGGTAAATTTTTGCTACACTTAATTTATCTTTAATATTATTTAACATTTTCGTATTGGAGGAAACATTTTGAAAAAGCCTACTAGAAAAATATGAAAATATTTTTGGAAAAAACATACCTGGGTACTTTTACCGCAGCCTGTCTCCCCGCAAATCATAACAATCTGATTTGCTTTAATAGAACGCATAATGTCAGCTTTTAATGACCAAGCCGGAAGTGCTTGACGAAATTTCAACATTTTTTCATATCCCGGATTTGCCATTCTCTTCTTGAAACGATCATAAATTTCATAATAGATTCTGCAAAATTAGAGAATTCCAGAAATTATTTTCACGTTGGATATTTCTTTAAATCAAGATCAATGTAGTGAAGGAAATTCTTGTTAGAAGATGAGAAATATCTTTTGGTCCGTTGGCCATTTCGTCAAATAATAACTAGAGCCCATAACTCACCAGACGTATACACCGACAACTTAATGAAACTCACCAGACGTATACACCGACAACTTAATGAAACTTGAAAATCTGCTGCATCTAAATGTGTATGAGTTGTTATTAGCCTGTGAGCGGTTTCAAACCATTCATTGGAAATAGAGTATGACGAATTCTATGTTTCGGACCATATTTTACTTTTATCTTCTAGCTGTTTTGCCCGTACTTCGCTACAATTATTATATTGCTATTTTTGTGATAAAATTGGACTATTAGTGAAATATGAGAAGGGTGGAGGCGGCGCGGCGTGCGGATTATTGAGGCGGGAATTTGTTTTTCGACAGATTGAGTATCTGGCGCTGCAGTGAGGGATCCGAGTTACATCATAAAAACATGCTTATGTCACTTTCGGGAACGTGTCGAATCACATAGTGAGTCAGTCATCTACGTGGTTTTGCGCACCAAAAGTATAAACTTTTGATTATTCGAGTCATTTAAAATTTCATTTTTTAATTGTTCCGTTAAAACAAAGATATTATGATGTAATCACATTCCAGTGATTGAATTGGTTCTAGGGACCCATGTCAAATTGTAGCCTCAAAAATTAGATGTATGATAAGCATTAAAAACTGTAGCAGCATACAACATCTGACTACCCTCGGACACAATGTTTTCAATATTGATTGAGTCTGTAGTCATCTTAAACATGTTGTCAAATGATGACCGACTCACTATATGAATTACCTATTTATTTTATGTAAATCTTCAGTAGCGACAGATTGAGTATCTGGTGCTGCAGTGAGGGATCCAGCCAATGCTTCTTCTTCCTCTTTTTCAGGATAGGATTCTCTTATTTGATTGGAAACTGAATTTTGAAACAGAAACGTCTCTGGATCCGGAGGAACATAATCATCATCTTGAAAAAAAAAAAATAGTTTATTAATTCTAACTAAAAATTTTAATTTGCTTTAAATCTTGTGTTAAATTGCATTTAACTTAAGATTTATATACATGTATATGTCGCAATAATCAGTAATTTTATAAAATTCCTAGGGATTTAGTAAAATCACGGAAAATAGACGAACTCGAGGATTTTCGACAAGTTTACTGAAATGCTTTAGGGATTTTATAATCTAACCTAACCTATTACCGGATTTTTATAAAATCCCTAAAGCATTTCAGTAAACTTGTCGAAAATCCTCGCGTTCGTCTATTTTCCGTGATTTTACTAAATCCCTAGGAATTTTATAAAATTACTGATTATTGCGACATATACATGTATATAAATCTTAAGTTAAATGCAATTCTACAAGTTTACTGTGACATACGATATAAGGTTTATATCGTTACCTACGATATAAAGCACATGTTTTATATGTTACCTACGATATAAAGCATATGTTTTATATGTTACCTCAAGATAGTACTAAATAAAACTGATTGTACTAAAACAGTTCAATTGAAATTCTTTGGATGTTCATTTTCAAAGGAAATGTGTGTGGGACAATATTTTTTTAAGCTGTACATACGCAACTTATGTTGCAATTACATGTACAATATCCTACATTTTAATGAAGGACTATAGAAAATAATTATGTGTCTAACGGTATTCAATTTTCATTTTCTAATATAAGGGAGCACATGTGTTTAATTTTTTTCTTTTTTTCGTCTAGATCTAATTGTAATGAATATTCATTATAAAGTTTCATAGATGATGGCAAAGTTGAATCTAGGTAAATTCGTTGTATTCCTTCTGTTTCTTAGCCTCGGAGTACGGACTTTGATGATCTCGATAAAATTGGAGACGTTATTTTACTATATTGTAAATTACCATGAGTTCGAATTTTTTCCTTCTATTTTGAAGGGATTTCATACACATGTGCTCCCTTAGCAGCGAGTAAGAGACGAGACAGGTTAATGCAGGATAAAGCCCATTCAATTTTAGGAAAAAAGTCTTGAACAGTTGTTGTTGTAGCGACAGACGACAAGTCAGATCAGATCAAGTTTGTTGTTGTAGGTTGAGAAAATCTGCCACCTCTTTCGGTCTGGTCCAGAGGTCAAGTACTGTGAGTGTGGTAGGACTATGAGGACAGTGAAACAGATGATGAACATCGTGTGGCTGTCCATGGCAGAGGTTGCATTCATTTTTGATATTGGTGTCCAATCTGTTGAGGTATGAATTGAGTAATCTGGACCATCCGGAGCGTAGTTGTGCCAGTTTGGACCTGGTTTCTCTTGGCAGGTCTGCCTCTTCTTTGGCGATTGGTGGTGGTTGGCGTCCCAACACCCTGTTTGGTTGATATTGGGCGATCGCATCTTCGACTGTGCGGGTGTGGATATCGCCAATGCACAGTTTGTAGTGTAGAGGGTCAATGGTAGGTGTTGGTAGGAACTCCTCTATCCTAGGTTTTAGGAAACTGATGGATCGGCGTATACATCTAATAGGTAATGGTTGGTTGACTAGAAGGTTACATGGATGACTAGGTAAGTGACTAGATAGTAGGTATTGTTCCGAGATCATCATATTGTGAGTCTTCACAGGTAATATTTGACATTCATAGTGGAGGTGGTCTTTGTTGGACATCAGAAGGCAGCCTGTTGATATGCGAAGAGCGGCGTTTTGACACACCTGAAGTTTCTGCCACAGTGTGTTGCTGATGTGAGGGGACCAAATGGGGGCAGCATAATTGATGAGAGGACGATTAATGTCTTTATAGGCAGTTATCATAGTTTCTTTGTCCTTACCCCAGTTGGTTCCTGCAAGAGCCTTTAACATGTTATTTCTGTTTTTCAACTTATTGACTATAGCAGTGGTGTGTGCATTATACCTCAACAGAGAGTCAAAAGTGACGCCCAGAACTACTTAATTTTTTTTGAACAATAAAATCAGATGTTGGCGACCATATGACACATGAATATTTGAGTTTAGATCTTACAAGAGAAGTATACAGGGTTGTAATTGCATCATATTCTGTGAAAAACTTTCGTGTCTCATTATTAGGCCTACATTTCGATTTGCTGCCAAAATGTTGTTGCTGATCAAATTTAAGATTTTCTTGAAAGAGAACGCCTAGATCTTTTTTACGGCTACTCTTTCTATCTTATTTATACTATATTCAAATTTCATGGCATTTTTCTTTTTCGTAAAACTTAATACTTCACATTTTTTAGGATTGATATGAAGTTTGTTCTGAGAAATGCACTGACTTGACAGAGTCGATATCTACTTGCAAGGGTAAACAGACTGACTCGTTTTTTATTTGTCTAAATAATTTGAAGTCATCAGCATAAAGAACTGCGAATATCGTATAGCCTCCCCTATATCATCCATTACCACCGAAAAGAAAAGACCACTACTTTTTGAGCCCTGGGTAACAGAGGATCGAGTATAGTACGGTTCGGACAAAACTTCTCCGTGTCTCACACGATGTTTCCGTCTCTTAGGTATAAGGCGATAAATGTTATGAAATTTGCATGAAATCCAATATCGAACAATTTCCTCAATAAAACGTCATGTGAAAGAGCTTTAAGTACGTCTGTGTATATGACGTCACACTGCAAATAATCACGGCTTAAAAAGTCGGCAGTAAAATCATAAAAAACAGATAGATTGATTATTGCTGAACGATTCTCAATAAATCCGTGTTGCTGACAGGAAATCTTTGAGTATATAAAGGATGAATATTGCAAACTTACGGGGCATTACGATGAAAAGAAAACGACTTTCAATTTATTGTGGTAAAGTTGCTGAGTAATTGACTGTCCTGTCTGATATAATGACATTGATATTGTCTGATATAATGATATTGATATTTTTGTTTAGGTCGGGCCCACGTCACGTCGTCTGATATAATGACATTGATATTTTTGTTTCGGTCACGCTAACGTCGCGTCGTTTTCAAAATTTTACGTCCCCGGGAGATGAAAACTTTTATATTTCAAAACTTTTTGATGTTGGCGTAAATTTTCGGAAAAGTAAAATCATTAAAAGATCAACTAATTGTTATTGTTCTTTTTTCAATAATAATGAACCTTTGGAATCGTCACGAAAAAAAAACATACTCCCCCTCAAAATTTCATTTTTTTATACAGGGGCACATATCAACTAAAATTTATCGATTGGTTAAAAATGAAGAATACCCAATAAAGAGCTATTTGAGATTCCGCGGGACGATGTGTGAAGCAAGTTTTACTATTGGTTCAGAAAATATCTTATTCTTTAAATAAAACTTTCGGGGTGTGACTCGGAGAGAGTGCAATTTTTCAAAGAACATTTTTATCTCATATTAATTTATTGACAAAAGTAAGCACTTGAAAGGAAACGCCTTGTATACATAGATTAAAAAGGATAAGATAATTAAATGGATACTCACTTAAACATTTTAAAATTTCTTTGGGATTATTTATAAGGTCAATTAAAGCATAGCAGCAGATTATTCCTTTTTCAGCAAGATTTGATGCCTCTTCCATTAGCCTCTTTGTAATTTTCAACGATTTTATCTTTGGAAACTCTTGATTACAAGGTGCAAATGTTACCAAGGGAGGCTCATATGGGTATTGAGATCCTGGAATGAAACAATTGCATCCCGTTTTAAATTTAATGGAAAACTCTGGTGGTTTTTTATTGCATTTTTTCAATTATATTTTAATTTGGTATTGAAATATTAATGAAATTTTAATATTCTTATTTCTAGTTGATTTTCATTCCGTTTAGATAATAATAAAACAAAGTTTTAAAGTTGAATTCATGTTTAAAAAAGAAATATAATAGTAAAACTTAAAATATGTGGCCCTGCACAGAAGACTGGTTCTACATAAGAAGTCTATTAGATTTAAATATAATACTTACAAAAACATAAAGTATGTGGCCCTACACAGACGACTGGTTCTACATAAGGAGTCTTATATAATAGTAAAACATTAATAATAGTAATATAATGGTAAAACATTCGATGTTTTAAAAATATAATAGTAAAACATAAAGTATGTGGCCCCGCACAGAAGACTGGTTCTACATAAGAAGTCTATTCGATTTTTTTTAAAATATAATACTTAGTAAAACATAAAGTATGTGGCCCTGCACAGCCGACTAGTTCTACATAAGGAGTCTATTCGATATTCGATTTTTTTAAAAGATAATAGTAAAACATAAAGTATGTGGCCCTGCACAGACGACTGGTTCTACATAAGAAGTCTATTCGATTTTTTTTAATATAATAGTAAAACATAAAGTATGTGGCCTTGCACAGACGACTGGTTCTACATAAGGAGTCTATTCGATTTTTTTTTAATATAATAGTAAAACATAAAGTATGTGGCCCTGCACAGACGACTGGTTCTACATAAGAAGTCTATTCGATTTTGTTTTAATATAATAATAAAACATAAAGTATGTGGCCCTGCACAGACGACTGGTTCTACATAAAGAGTCTATTCGATTTTGTTTTAATATAATAGTAAAACATAAAGTATGTGGCCCTGCACAGACGACTGGTTCTACATAAGAAGTCTATTCGACTTTTTTTTAATATAATAGTAAAACATAAAGTATGTGGCCCTGCACAGACGACTGGTTCTACATAAGAAGTCTAATCGATTTTTTTTAATATAATAGTAAAACATAAAGTATGTGGCCCAGCACAGACGACTGGTTCTACATAAGAAGAAATCTCACAGACAATGGTCATCATCATTTATTGCTAAATGCTGCCGACAATCCAATTCCACTCTTTCAGCAACTCAAAATAACAACAGCTGTCCAATATCACAAGTATCAAACTCTGATAACCATACTCCTTCCTCACTCAAAATACTGCAATTCAATTGTGATGGACTAAATAACAAAATTGATGAAATCATCAATTACATGGTAAAAAACGACATTTTAATTGCAGCAGTACAAGAAACAAAACTTACTGGAAACTCAAATCTCTATTCAAAAAATGAATACACTATACTAAGGAAAGATCGTAGCAAAAACAAAGGTTGAAGTCTTGCATCTGTCATCCACAACTCGATTAAGTATGCTGAAACCACACTCCCTAATCCCACCTCAGACGATCAATATCTCGAGCAACAGGGTACCACAATAAAGTCAGGCCTATCCAAAATCACACTAGTAAATATATATATCCCTCCCACCAGCTGCTGTGACCCTAGTTACCAAGCCAACATAGAACATCTTCTCAGACTGGAAGATAGTATACTGTTGGGAGATATTAATGCACATCATTCCCTCTGGCACTTAAACCTAGTACATGATCAGAGAGGGATAGACTTTGCTGATATCATTGACACATCCAGTTTTGGAGTACTGAATGAACACTCACCAACCAGAATTAGAGATGATATCTCCTCATCTCCTGACATCACTTTGGCTAGTCTCGCGCTTTTACCATCTATATACTGGAGTGTGGAAGTGGCCCTATCATCCGATCACTTGCCTATTACAGTCACTGTTAGCCGATCCATTAATAAAGTAAACTCAGATAAGAGAACCTATGTAAACTTTACAAAAGCAAACTGGCCCGAATTCACTGAAAAATGTATTGCTAATTTACCTGCACCCTCAGATGTTACAACAGCCGAAAAGTACCTGAGGAAAATTCTCAACAAGGCCAAAAATTTATTTATTCCAGCTGGGCGTATACCCATCATACGTCCAAATTACCCAACATCTGCAGCACTTTTAGCAGATGAGAGGGATACCATTAGACAAGCAAATCCAAGTGATCCCAAGATACCAGAACTGAACAAACAAATCTCTCAACTTGTAAACAAGCATAGAGCCAAAAAATGGAAAGAACATCTGGAAAAAGTGTCATACAATAACAAAGGATACAACAACTTATGGAAAACAATTAAAAATATCATAAATCCGCAGAAAACTAGAAACAACAACATTATCAACTTTAATAACATTCCAATAGACAGCAATAAACAATGTGCCAAGCATTTCAACCAACAATTCGTTGAACATCCAGTACATCATGACAAAGCTGGACGCAAAATAAAACGCAGTTTCCAAAACTATAGCAGTCTTACTAAACAATGTAGGGAAAATGATGAGGACCTCAACATTCCAATCTCAGAGATAGACAGAGTGATAAAGAAGATTAAGGCATCAAAAGCAATAGGCCCTGANAACATAAAGTATGTGGCCCTGCACAGACGACTGGTTCTACATAAGAAGTCTATTCGATTTTGTTTTAATATAATAGTAAAACATAAAGTATGTGGCCCTGCACAGACGACTGGTTCTACATAAGAAGTCTATTCGATTTTGTTTTAATATAATAGTAAAACATAAAGTATGTGGCCCTGCACAGACGACTGGTTCTACATAAGAAGTCTATTCGATTTTGTTTTAATATAATAGTAAAACATAAAGTATGTGGCCCTGCACAGACGACTGGTTCTACATAAGAAGTCTATTCGATTTTGTTTTAATATAATAGTAAAACATAAAGTATGTGGCCCTGCACAGACGACTGGTTCTACATAAGAAGTCTATTCGATTTTGTTTTAATATAATAGTAAAACATAAAGTATGTGGCCCTGCACAGACGACTGGTTCTACATAAGAAGTCTATTCGATTTTGTTTTAATATAATAGTAAAACATAAAGTATGTGGCCCTGCACAGACGACTGGTTCTACATAAGAAGTCTATTCGATTTTGTTTTAATATAATAGTAAAACATAAAGTATGTGGCCCTGCACAGACGACTGGTTCTACATAAGAAGTCTATTCGATTTTGTTTTAATATAATAGTAAAACATAAAGTATGTGGCCCTGCACAGACGACTGGTTCTACATAAGAAGTCTATTCGATTTTGTTTTAATATAATAGTAAAACATAAAGTATGTGGCCCTGCACAGACGACTGGTTCTACATAAGAAGTCTATTCGATTTTGTTTTAATATAATAGTAAAACATAAAGTATGTGGCCCTGCACAGACGACTGGTTCTACATAAGAAGTCTATTCGATTTTGTTTTAATATAATAGTAAAACATAAAGTATGTGGCCCTGCACAGACGACTGGTTCTACATAAGAAGTCTATTCGATTTTGTTTTAATATAATAGTAAAACATAAAGTATGTGGCCCTGCACAGACGACTGGTTCTACATAAGAAGTCTATTCGATTTTGTTTTAATATAATAGTAAAACATAAAGTATGTGGCCCTGCACAGACGACTGGTTCTACATAAGAAGTCTATTCGATTTTGTTTTAATATAATAGTAAAACATAAAGTATGTGGCCCTGCACAGACGACTGGTTCTACATAAGAAGTCTATTCGATTTTGTTTTAATATAATAGTAAAACATAAAGTATGTGGCCCTGCACAGACGACTGGTTCTACATAAGAAGTCTATTCGATTTTGTTTTAATATAATAGTAAAACATAAAGTATGTGGCCCTGCACAGACGACTGGTTCTACATAAGAAGTCTATTCGATTTTGTTTTAATATAATAGTAAAACATAAAGTATGTGGCCCTGCACAGACGACTGGTTCTACATAAGAAGTCTATTCGATTTTGTTTTAATATAATAGTAAAACATAAAGTATGTGGCCCTGCACAGACGACTGGTTCTACATAAGAAGTCTATTCGATTTTGTTTTAATATAATAGTAAAACATAAAGTATGTGGCCCTGCACAGACGACTGGTTCTACATAAGAAGTCTATTCGATTTTGTTTTAATATAATAGTAAAACATAAAGTATGTGGCCCTGCACAGACGACTGGTTCTACATAAGAAGTCTATTCGATTTTGTTTTAATATAATAATAAAACATAAAGTATGTGGCCCTGCACAGACGGCTGGTTCTACATAAGAAGTCTATTCGATTTTGTTTTAATATAATAGTAAAACATAAAGTATGTGGTCCTGTACAGACGACTGGTTCTACATAAGAAGTCTATTCGATTTTGTTTTAATATAATAGTAAACATTAAGTATGTGGCCCTGCACAGACGACTGGTTCTACATAAGAAGTCTATTCGATTTTGTTTTAATATAATAGTAAAACATTAAGTATGTGGCCCTGTACAGACGACTGGTTCTACATAAGAAGTCTATTCGAATTTTTGTTATTATAACATCCACCTGTATATTTTAAACTATGACCTGCTGATCTCTACTGGGTTGCTCCTAATCCTTGATCAAAATGGTCGGAATCAATCGCACAATGTAATAATTTGGATAGAAATATAGTTCAACATAAAAAAGGGATGGGTGTTTCTTATATCACAACTTTTGATTTCTGTAAACCACACTTTTGAATGTATGCCTTACTAACCTAGATCCTATATCATTTTAGATTGATCCTTTTAAAGATGAAGCCCTCCTTAGCCCGAAAAAAAATGTAAAAGTCATGGAAAACATGTGCAGCTTTTAAATTTGATTGAAAAATGTGTTTCCTGGATAATTAATTACCTGGAAGAAATCGAACTTCAATATCAAAATACATTTGATTTAAAACATCACTATGTGAGTCTTCTTTGGTCAAACTATCTGCGTTATGCATGTATGTGCAACTATTTCCAAATCTACATTTTCCAAGCAGAAAAAATTTACACTGAGGCCTCTTCTTAATATTCCTATTTTTTTCTTTACTTGATACATTATTATTATTTGATGAAAAATATTCATCTTGCAAGTAACCCAATTCCAAGCGAAATGTCCATAACTTATCGGAACCTTTAATTTCACACTTTTCACGAAGTTCGGAAAATAGTCTATTATATTCTTCAGATCGAATCCCTCTGAGATCGTATTGGTCATGTTCAGTAATGACATTAAATTCTGGCAAGATAAAATATTTGTTCATGAGGATTTTAAATGCAGCTTCACCATTACCCTCGCAATGATGAAATACCTCAGCACAATGGTTTGAATGAAATCCAAATCTGCAAACAAAATGACAAGAAATGAAAATGACGAAATCACTTGACTCTATGTTCTCCAGTATATTCCAAACGCGTATTTTTTGCTGTATGGTATTTTATCTTAAGTTATGAAACCTAAGCTAAAAAATTACAGAGCATATAATAATTCTGCCAATTTCAGAACATATATCATAAAGTGTTCCTCCAAGTGCAGAACATACAATAGTTCTTCCAATTGCAAAACATATATTATATGAGAGTTCTTCCAAGAGCAGAACATATAATAGTTCTTCCATGCGCAGAACATATAATAATTCTTCCTGTACAGACGTGCAGAATATATAGTGCAGAATATATAATAGTTCTTTCAATAGTTTTAAAAGCTTTCTCACTTTAATCTATTACAAATCTAAAAAGAACTGCTGATTTCTCACAATGTTGACTGCGGGTGAGAGATACCTGGTCTATCTGAATGGGACTGAATAAAATTTGATCAGCTAGAAGGTAAAGTTGAAATAGAAATTTAGTTAATATCTTAGATTTTATTAATAATTTCAATACCAACAGCCGCAAGCGTGTGGATGGGTAGGAAAGCCCTAATTTTTTATACCCCCCCGATTTACTTTGATTGTATTTATATTTCACAGATACCCAAAATTGCGATTGCTTTCGAATATGAAAGATGTGAAATAAATGCTACATTACATAAAAAAGACAACTTCCTAAAGAAACTCAACCTACCTGCTCAAAGACGCTATAAACCGCATTTCTTCAACATTCTTTGATGATTCTCCTCTTTGCGTACCCTTAGGAACTATATGATCTTGATGTCTTGGACGGAAATTATTCCTCTTAGATGGTGAGTTCAGTTTACTAATGTAAGAAGACTTGTCGCGAAATGAAAAATCTTTCTCCACATTTTTTAATGCATCCAATGTCAATTGTTTCAATTCATCAGAGAGTTCAAACACTCGTGGTTTATCTTTACTTTGTTCGTATTCACTAAAAATTTCAACTCCTTCTTCTTGTCCTTGCTCCGGCAATACAACATTCTGGGGCATTTCATAAGCAGAATAACTTGTTCTGACAGATGGGGGCATATAAACATGATAGGATGGATGCCTGTTTAGGGTCAAGTTGTTTCCGGAATATACAATATTTTCGCTTGAGGATGAGTGTCCATTAATTGGAACTGGCTTGCCAGAGTAGGCTGTATTTTCTTTGGAGCATGTGAGCCCAGCAACTTGCACATTATTTCCGCAATACATTGAGTTCTCCGATAGGTGACCATTGTTCCCTGTGTAGATAGCATTTTCGTTTGAAGATCGACCAGTGAGTGGTAGATTGTTCCCAGAGTACATAGAGTTTTCGTTTGAGGATGGGTGTCCATTAAAAGAAACGTTGTTCACGGTGTAAATAATGTTCTCGTTTGAGGACGGGTGCCCACTAAGTGATACACTGTTCCCAGAGTAGATAGTATTCTCAATTGAGGTTGGGTGTCTATTAAGTGGTACGGTGTTTCCAGAGTAAACATTGTTTTCGTTTGAGGATTGTTGTCCATTAAGTGGCCCGTTGTTTCCAGGGTAGATAGTGCTTTCATTTGTAGATAGGTGCCCATTTAATGGTGCACTATTTCCGGAGTAGGCGTTGTTTTCATTTGAAGATGAATGCCCATTAAGTGGTATGTTAGTGCCAGAGTATATGCTGTTTTCGTTTGAGGATAGGTGTCCGTTGAGTGATACGCTGTTTCCAGAGTAGATAGTGTTTTCGGTTGTAGATAGGTGGCCATTTAATGAAGCACTGTTGCCGGAATAGGCGCTGTTTTCGTTTGAGGATAGATGGCCATTAGGCGAAGAGTAGATAGTGTTTCCATTTGATAGATGGCTATTTAAAGGAAAGTTGATGTTATTGTTGATCTGCCCATGATAACCAGAATATCTTGAATTTTCACTGATGGGTTCGTTACTGTACATAACATAGTTGGAGTTCATATTGATAGATGCATTACTATACACAGGATAGCTAG
Organism: Pachypsylla venusta; assembly: GCA_012654025.1. Classification (NCBI taxonomy): domain Eukaryota; kingdom Metazoa; phylum Arthropoda; class Insecta; order Hemiptera; family Aphalaridae; genus Pachypsylla; species Pachypsylla venusta. Next base: position 28,240,585 of record CM022885.1, on the reverse strand, counting down.
AGTTTACACTAATAGGTCCAATACTGTAAGTAGGATACATAGAGTTTTCGTTAAGTGGTCCACTTCTGTATTCAGAAAAGCTCGAATGCTCATTGGGAATTCCATTAGTATACAAAGGGTAATTGGAATGTTCCCTTGAATACTCAGGCAGTCCAAAGTTTTCACTATATGCGCAATAGCTGACATTTTCACTATTACACACAGGGTAGATGGAATTTTCAGTGTTGAGAGGATTTATGTACTGAAGATACTTGCTGTAAACGTGAGCCTTGATATAAGCTGGATAGTTGAATTGAAATGAGCCCTGACCTGATATAAGATTTGGATCTCTCGCATCAAAGTTTTCTGAACCATCCATCTTTAATGTAGGTATATCTAAAAGAAAAGAAAAAATCAAAATGAGCAGGAAGATTCAGTACATGGGGCGCTGGAATTTAAAAGGAATACTCCCTAGCGACGGGAACACCCAATATATGTCAATAATTAAGAAAAAAAAATGGTGGTTTCTTAGCAGATATTTCTCAAGATTATTTAAAATATTTTTAGCTCCCGATAATGTGACTTTTCACAAAAAAAAAAAAAAATAACTGCATGTATATACGGTCGGCCATACCTCTCTGGAATTAATACTAATAGAGTTAGGGCACGTTTATATGACCGTGCCTAGCTAAAATACTAATTCATATTCTATATGCTTAGGGTACGTTTATATGACCGTGCCTACCCACCACCATTTCACCCCTGTTGATTCATGACCAGGAGACAGTGACCCAATTTCTTAAAAAAACGAAAATCTTAAACCTAATATAATAACCTACTATAATATACCTTAAAGACAGTGGTGCATATGACCATGGCAGTTAAACGCACCACTATAAAATAATACATTATAAAAAAAAAAAAAATATGACCGTGCCTAGCTAAAATACTAATTCATATTCTATATGCTCAGCGTAAGTTTTTTGATTTATTATTTAAGTTTATTGATATATCTAGTCATCATCATAGGTTAACAGCCGTGGGGCTGGTTTGCAACAACTCGCCGTGAATTGTTGATACTTGAGAATGCTCACGGATAAGGCAGTAGCTGCTCCTTGCTTTCTGCATGTGTAATGGAAAAGATCGTTTCCGACCCTTCCTTTAGTCGCCTTTTACGACTAGCATGGACTTGGGTATCTTGGAAGTATTCTTTTTAAGTCACCTTATCCACAGGGGATTTAGACCGTTTCCAAACCTAAGTCTCTCCAAACCTTAGAAACCTAAGTCTCTGGGTTTTCCCTGAAGTATATACCAATACCTACCACTACCAAATAGTACCTTATTTTGGTTGTTTTATTACAGTTGTTCAGTAATACCAGCCTCGTAAAATGAAAGAAAATGGTTTAAATTTATTTCACGTTTGTACCTGTAAGTCACGAATATTACTTTAATACCTTAAACTATTGGCGAAACTATAGATGATAACTTACTTCGTAGAATAAATTTGACTGTTGTTTAGCTCATAGTTAATGCAACTGAATCATCAAATGAAATTTCGAAGTAGCACTATGATTATTTTCAACTTTCTTAGAAAAAAACACAAATACCTATTCTACATCTCTCTAATGCAGATAAAGATCGTGAGGGTAGAGTTGTAAAAACACTCAAAGATAATTTCATTAAGATTGAGAATATTAAAATTTGAATGTAAAGAAGATGCAAGATAAATTTATACAATAATTTTACATTATTTTAAAAAGTAAATACACTATTTGTACTATTTTCACAAGAAAAATAGCGGTATGGGTATGAAACACTGATACCATACACCGTACTTACAGAAACTGAACTGAACTGAATTGACAAATTATCTTCGTTCTTTGGTATCGGTGATGTGATTGGTGTTTCACTTCTTCAGAAATATATTAAAATACCCATATACGTTCGTAGCCGGTACAATATTACTTTGGTCGCATGAATATTTGGTTGTAAACAGTCATCTATGCGGGGTATGCTTTTTATTCTTGTGCAAATTAAAAAAATTGAGGTATAGCAGCAAGCAAGATAAGCTTTTTATTCATGTGCAAATTAAAAAAAATTCACAGCAATGAGAACATTATCCAACACCAAGGCCGTAACCAGTGGGGGGTCCAGACCCCCTCCCCCCCCCCCCCCCCCCCCCCCCNCCCCCCCCCCCCCCGAAAATTCAAGGGGATCCAATATTGTGTTTACTAGAGTTTTATCTTTTTAGCGGTTTGTTGTAGAAATGTAAAATTTTGATATGTTATGACTCGTGTTATGGGCTTTTCGATTTTGAAAAATTTGAGTAGGGGGCCCAATATTTTGTTTTTTGAAAATGATTTTTTTAAATTTGATTAAGATATTTTTTTCTATAAATGAATACAACACTAATGTGAACACCTGATCATCTTGATCCACTAGCGTATTTTGACGGCAACATATATTATATTATAGTTTTAATGCAATTGTGTAAGAACAAATTTGAATTTGGGGATGACATTTTTATGTAGCACACATTGTATAAATCTAGCAATTTTTGGTCTCATGTAATATATATTTTTTTTTTTTAACATTTTATTTTTACAGTAATTGTACATACATATACTCCCCCCAGGTTACTCTTGTAACTTCTTAGGGGTTATCATTTATCGGAAGACAAGAGATAGCACTCAGGGGCACCAACGACTCAAGACCCCTCTTGGTGGAAGGCGACAAGCCTGCTAAAAATGATGGAAATCTCAGAGCATCGCTGAGAATAAGAATACAATGTGGGGATCTAGGAATGAAGAAGCGTGCTGAGAATAGCCCTCTAAATGCTTCTTACCTAAGCTCAAAATGAGCTTATAACAATATCTGGGGAAATAGTACAAAAGGAAATTGTCAAAAACATCAATAATTCTAAAGCTTTTTTTTTAATTTTATTCATGACTTATGTAATATTGTAACGAATACAATATTACTTATGTAATATTGTATTCAAAGACCACCAACAATATTAACAACAGCAACAGCAGCAAGAACAAAAACAACATCAGAACATCAACAAAAACATATCACCTTCCGTGATCATCATTTTCAGGTTCAGGTGTTAGTCCTGGTTTGGCTGTCAATCCTTCGCCCCCCCCCCGAAAAAAATCTTGGGTACGGCCCTGCCAACTACCATAAAAATAACAGAGTTTGTTTATTTCAGCGAAATGAATAATAATTATTGAGGTATATTACGTGGATAGCTCAGATGGAAAAAGGCTATTTGGAGAGCAGTGAACTGATTTTTAAAATATTTAATTTAATTTTTCACTTGCGAGATTATTATTTTTCGCTAACACTGAATACTGAAAAAAGAAGGCAAGTTACCTGTGAGGTTTGAATTAACACTACTAACCTTTGATCTTGAACTCATCATCAGCCTTTGCTTGTTGTACAGGCTCACAACCTGTCTTAGCTCAAACGATATTTTGATAAAGATGTTTGATGTTTCGCATAACACTTACAAAAACTCATAAAAAAAGGAAAGAAAAAGGAGAAAAGATCGTCCATCACGTTTATATGGCCATGCCTCGAAGATATAAATGAGTGCCACATATGAAAAGGACGCCACGGTTCCTAAAACCGAAATAATATTGAAGTAATCAACCTGTATAACCCACGCGTGTATGTAATATACATTCTGTATACTCTCCTTTCTATTTTTGTTTCTCCTTCTGTTACAATGAATGAGACTTGTAGGAGGGTGGTCGGGGTGAAGGGGGAATGAATGTTACTATACTGTTCAGGTTGTCTAGGAGGATGGTCGGGGAGAAGGGGGGGGCAAAGTATGACAAGTATGACATATTATTTGCTTCCCCATTTCTAAGCTTTGCTTTGTTTACATTGTATTTACGTTTTATTTTTTTATGGAACGCGTAGTTTTTTTTAGAACGCGTAGTTTGATTGCGTACTAGAAAATCCTTTATTCCAGATCCTTCTAGTACGATTTGAATGAAGGTATAAATAGAAGGGGCACGGGTAGAGTCGAGTCAGTATTATTTGAGCGATAAACGGAACAAGTTTAATTTTGGAAGTGATATCGTTGTGTTTTTCGAAGTGATAAGTGAGCGATTAATTCGTGTGTATTTTTCGGGCGTTCTAAATACGGTGATTGCAAACAATATTAGAACTTTTTGTGTTACGTTTTTTTTTTTTTATTTATTGTAATTTCTATTTTTTTTTTTTTTTTTTTTTTTTAATAAATTATTTTTGAAGTTAGTTAACGCGTTTTAAATTCACGATAACTTAATCCTCGAATCCTAAGTCTACAACAATATCATAAAGACTCAACGGTGGGTAAATATTAAAATCCTTAGCGGAGCATGGTCACCAATCGTTTCTTACCCTCTGTAGTTGGAGGAAATTAAGTTAGAAAACATTTAATAGCCATACCTTGCTGAAAAATTCATCTTTGCATTGCATTAGCAGACATAATTATGTCCTTCTGTGACGTCGTTTTTAGAAATCACAGTGTCTATGAAAATTTTGAATTGAACAACAATCTCAATAAAACGGAGGTGCTTTGCGACCTGAATAATATTCAATTTTATATATAAAAAACAGCACAAGCAGGTACAAGGAGTATTTTATATCCCTCTATTATATAAAAAAGGTTTTTGTTTCTTGACATTTATTATTGTGATGGGCCCCACTGAAGATCACGAAGCGATCGGAAGATGGGGTGAGAGTTGGTGAGCGAAGCGAGCTTTTACCATCCGTCTACTGGTTACCTTTTACCATCTGTTCACTTGTTACTTTCTAACATCTGTTCACTGGTTACTTCTTACCATCTGTTCTACGATTACTCTTTTGTTTATTCAACCTATAATAACTCTTGAACGCGTAGTCCAGTTTTGATGAGATCCTCCATTAAATCTGTATGGAATATGAATGAATTTTGTTCTCTGTTGAACAACTGAAAGAGTGTAGAGAATACGAGGGCATTGTAAATACGAAATTATCATAAAAAATTAATGAACAAAAATTACCTTTTGAGAATGCGAAACCTGAGAAATCCAACATATGTACTTACCAAGCTACGACGGACTTACAATAAAATATTTGTGGCCGGGTCACCACGCGTAATCAAAGTTCGAGTAAATGCGTTGAGGAAATGGGTCGTTTAACCACACTACACAACGCACCAAAATAAAATTGTTCAATTTTTAAATTGACAAACCGAACTAAACGTGAAAAGCTCAGGAGTTGCATATTCTAAATTTCGGTTCGATTAACTTTCCGCCAAGGACTTGAAGCCGTTGAATTTTTTGTAAAGTTCTCTTCCAGAATCGTGTCTGCGCTAACAAATCTGCAACGTTGAAACATTTAAATAAATAACTTCAGCCTGGTTGTTGCCGAGATAACTCGCGAAACATGCACAGAAAAATATCGAAAAGTATTGATTACTTTTGATTTGTTTTATTTTTGGTGACACTACCTTTTCTCTTAACGGGTACGGTTATTTAACCGTGAACTTCAAAGAAGAAAAAAAAGAGATAAAAAAATGACTACACATAGGTAAAAAAGATAGGTAAAAAGAAGTGTTAGGTATTTTACAACACATTGAAATACATAAATCGTTAGAAAGAGGTAGTTGTTTGAATGAGATCACAGACACACCGTACCAACTTCAGATTCTAAGAAAAATAGCAATCAGCAATCGGATCAACGGAACAATATCTTAAAATCTTTTCTTGATTAAGAAAAAAAAAATCGCTATGCGTAATCGAAGTGAAACTTTAATAATTTACATGCACGCATGAGTTAACTCCTTCGCTACGATTACCTTCCATTCGTTCAATTTTTTGTGACGTATTTATTTTTAACGGAAAAAATTTGTTGTGAACATCACACGACTTTCCTCGTCTATAAAAAAGAAGAAAGTATTGTAATGGGCTGAAATTTTCGATGTCGAGTTTTCAATGCTAAAACACGTTTTGAAGTCCCCGAGCGGAAATACAATTATGTCAATTATATATTACACTTCTTGATATATTGCACTTCATACTAAGTTGTATTTTTCAATTTCTTATATGAAATTGATATGAATAGGCACCAAATTTCAAGTTCTAGCTCTTTCCATTCTGGTTTTAGGCGGAACCGCCAAAAAGCGGTCTTCAATTGCTAATTAGCGGCCAGCAATACATTACACTTCAACCTAAGTTGTATTTTTCAATTGCTTGTATGAAATTGATATGAATAGGCATCAAATTTCCAGTTCTTGCTCTTTCCATTCTGGTTTTAGGCAGAACCGCCAAAAAAGCGGCCTTCAATTTTTTCCCCTAGTATCGGAAGATAAGGTATTCTTTCATTCAGCAATCTGATTTAAGTGTGTGTAACTTATCCGAACTTACACATTATGAATGGGAGCGGAAAATAATCTTATCCCTAGAAACTTTTCGGCTTAAAACAGGTATATGATTTTGAATGTCTGAATAAGTTATTTCGAGCGGTTTGCTGGAAAAAGAAAATTATCTGCCACACCTTTCATATTTATGCTATGTTAGTTTACACTTTACACGAACGTAAGCTCATTTTGAATGTCTGAATAAGTTATTCCGAGCGGTTTGCTGGAAAAAGAAAATTATCTGCCACACCTTTCATATTTCTGCTATTTTGGTTTACACAAACGTATGCTCGGTTGGGTTACACAACTTTAATCAGATTGCCGAATGAAAGAATACCTTACTTTTCGACACTAGGAAATATGACCGAAAACTCGTAAAAACTGTCCCTAAAAGGAAAGTTTTTTGTTTAATGAAATGAATATGGAGACAAAAGCTGTGAATATTTAAAAGATAAACAGGCTGAAATTAAATATTACTCAAAATATCACATGGATAACCTAATAGTATACTTGATTATAACTTTTTGTTCCATATCTCCGTCAGGAGGCATTTACGGGTCAGGCTTCGAGAGAAAAAAAAAGTCTTATTTTGACCTCTTGAATCGATAGTGAGTCAATGTATTAAAAACCGGTTGCTTTGGGAAATTATTTTTCCCATGCACAAAAAGCCCAGTTGAGGCTTAGGTGCAGAGGCTCATACAGCCTTAAAGGGGAATCTAGCTCACGAATATTAAAAACCAAACACCCTGTATAATTATACAAATGAGAAAAAATAACTGTCCAATAACCTGAAAAAAATACAAATTTTATGTAAAAGTGCCTAATCTTAAATCTAACTAAATATAAAAAAAATATTGGGTGTGTGTGTAACAAAGTTGTTGGGAAAAAATAAAATCACAGAATTCAAGTCCAAATAAAGAAGAAAATACTTTTAATATATGTCCGCAGATGCTGTCGTTCCAAGCTACAGGGGCAGAAAGTAGAAAATAATAAAACTGAAACTTTCATTTATTACCCACTTTTTTATCCTGCAGTTCTCACCTTTCCTTTGCTCTTCGATTTTTATTCTTTTAAAATATAAATTCTGACATAAATCAAAAGAACATGGTCTTTAAGATGGTAAAACTGATTTTCCGACAAACATAACAAACTAATAGTTGTAAAACAGATACAGGGTCATTTTAAAGGGCATAGTCAAATATCTCGGAAACCGTTGAAGATAGAATTAAAACGTTCGATACAAACTACACTTTTTTTAAGGGAAACTTAATGGTAATATTGAATTTTTTCTCCAGGGTCGTGTTCATAGCTATTTCAAGGTCATATTTTTTAAATAGAACCCTACATTTTTGAATGTGCTTTTGAAATTTGTATTAAAAAGAAATATTTTTCGCTTAATTTTTTTTTCGATTTGACTTACAGTTTTCGAGATAATTTTTACCATGACTAGCTCTGAGCAAGAGATATCTAACATATAAAGTATTATCTACACGCCCATTTTGATATATTTGGCCATAAATGTGTTAATTTTAGTGAAACATCAAGGGTTTATGCACAAATATTTGCAAATAGACGTGCCTAACATTTACAGCATTACTGTAAATGTTAGATATCTCTGACTACAAGCATGTCAAGGACTGAATTATTTTGAAAACTGTAAGTCAAATCGAAAATAAAATTAAGCAAAAAAATATTTCTTTTTTAATACAAAATTCAAAACCACAATCAAAAATATTAAGTTCTTTTAAAAAAATTGACCTTAAAACAGCCCTGAACACGACTTTGCAGAAAAAAATTAAGGTCACCATTAAGTTTTCCCTAAAAAAAATAAGTGGAGATTGTATCGAGCGTTAACGGTTTCCGAAATATATGACTATGTCCGTTAAAATTATTCAACCCGTATGGACATCATGTATCTCTCTTATCTCCACCTCTAAACATGTCTGAATCTTGATATCAATATAACCATCACTTAAATTTTAAAGAAAATGACTTATATGTATGGCTGTATGTATTTTTCATAATGCCAATTGAATAAAATAATAATAGCGGTGTTAAATGTATTTAGGATTTTCCAGCTTTCCGCCTCTATAGCTTAAATGGGATAGATTTATGAACCTATGTAAAACAGTATTTTCATCTTTCAAGATATTGGATTAGTTTGTCGCATCAATTTTGCCAAGCCCCGTATATTTTGTAAAAATTGAAAATTAGTGGGATTTCCTTTAAAAAGATCTTTTCGCAAAAAGAAAAATAACAGCATAATAATTACATTGGAACAAATTAAAAGCCAGATCTTGACAAATTATTATATCTATGGACTAATTCTCAAGATATTATAATAGGGGTTAGTTTTTCGCATCGATTTTACCACGCCCCGCATATTTTGTAAACATTGAAAATTAGTGGGTTTTCCTTTAAAAAGATGTTTTCACAAAAAAAAAAAAAAAAAAAAAAAAAAAAAAAAAAAAAAAAAAAAAAAAAAAAAAANAAAAAAAATGACAGCATAATAATTACATTGGAGCAAAAATAAATCTTGACAAATTATTATATCTATGGACTAATTTTCACACGTATATAATTTTAAACAGTAATAAATTGTACCTTGCACAAACAATTTTTATTATTTAACTGGTTGCTGTTGAGACTGCAATTGTCACTGCGACCTTTATTTAGATCTATTATGATCAGATAGATACAATAGTTTTATAAGATTCTATTAAAAAGGAACATCAATATTTAAAGTAACCTACTTATATTTATAGTTGAAATAAATCTATATCAAATGAGTATTGAGTAATCTAAATTTATTTAGCATGTAAATGAGTTGAATTGATACTATTGAATACATAAAAAAAAAAAAAAAGAGTATGTAATGAAATTAATATCTATAAAAAAAATCTGTTAAAATTCCACACTTAAATTAAGCTGCTTAGGGCTATAAATTGAAATTCATAATTAATTTTGTTTTTTATAACATAAATTGATGCTATTAAATATTCGTTTATCTTAAAAAACTATGAAAGAACAAGGGCAATGCATTAGATTTATGAAAATCAATTTACCTGAAACCAGGGACTATAGTACATAATATATTCATGAGAGAGAAAATGTCTGGTCTAATACCAGCTACCTAATATTAGACTTTTTCTTAATAACAGATGAAAATGTTCAATGGGAACTTAGTGTGTATGTGTCCGCGTATCTAATACTAGCTACCTAATATTACATTAGACATTTTCTTAATAACAGATGAAAATTGTTCAATGGGAACTTGGTGTGCATGTGTCCGCGTATCTAATACTAGACACCTAGTATTAGATCAGACATTTTCTTAATAACAGATGAAAATTGTTCAATGGAAAATTGGTGTATATGTGTCTGCGCATCTAATACTAGCAACCTAATATTAGATTAGACATTTTCTTAATAACAGATGAAAATTGTTCAATGGGAACTTGGTGTGTACGAGTCCGCGTATCTAATACTAGCTACCTAATATTAGATTTGACTTTTTCCTAATAACAGATGAAAATTGTTCAATGGGACTTGGTGTGTGTGTGTGTGTCCGCGTATCTAATACTAGCTACCTAATATTAGATTAGACATTTTCTTAATAACAGATGAAAATTGTTATGGGACTTGGTGTGTGTGTGTGTGTGTGTGTGTGTGTGTGTGTGTGTCCGCGTATCTAATACTAGCTACCTAATATTAGATTAGACATTTTCTTAATAACAGATGAAAATTGTTCAATGGAAACTTGGTGTGTATGAGTCCGCGTATCTAATACTAGCTACCTAATATTAAATTAGACATTTTCTTAATAATAGATGAAAATTGTTCAATGGGACTTGGTGTGTGTGTGTGTCCGCGTATCTAATACTAGCTACCTAATATTAGATTTGCCTTTTTCTTAATAACAGATGAAAATTGTTCAATGGGAACTTGGTGTGTATGTGTCCGCGTATCTAATACTAGCTACCTAATATTAGATTAGACATTTTCTTAATAACAGATGAAAATTATTCAATGGGAAATTGGTGTGTATGTGTCCGCGTATCTAATACTAGCTACCTACAGACATTTTCTTAATAACAGATGAAATTTGTTCAATGAGAACTTGGTGTGTATGTGTCCGCGTATCTAATACGTATCTAATACTATGACTGGAAATGTCCATTGTGCAGCTTTGAACGCTCGGGAAGAACCGGACGCCAATGTTACATCCCATATGTCTCAAAAACACCCCGAAGAAATGGAGCAGAGCCGAGCAGAAACCTGTCTGTCATGTGACCACTGCAATTCACAATTTAGAACCAAATCCGGAATGACAAGTCACATGCGTAACAGACACCCAGACGTTCAACTCTCTGGGTTCAGACCCATCAAAATCCGAGTCACACATCCAAGCTCCATCTTGCAACGAGCGACACCCGAAACTTCAACTGCAGCGGCAATTCAAATTCCAGCTCCAAATCCATCCATCATCCCATTGAGCTGTTTGCAATGTGGAAAACCATGCAGATCAAGAGCCGGTCTCGCCAGCCACATGAGAGCCTGCCGGAGGCGAGATGGAGGAAATTCTGTTGACAACATCGGATCGATGATCGTCTAACGTCATCTAATACTAGCTACCTAATATTAGATTTGACTTTTTCTTAATAACAGATGAAAATTGTTCAATGGGAAACTGTGTGTGTGTGTGTCCGCGTATCCACACAAGATCCACGAACGTTTTCATCCGATTATTTTTTAGCAATGTTGGATCAATATTGGGGGAATAAATTCAATCATTAAACATAGAAGTCAAGGGACTCTGCTCAAGGTACAAGGCAAACCCCACCAAAAAACGAGCATGGATTGTGGATGGGAGAAACAAAGAAGGTAAATACAGAGAAACAAAAGAAATTTGAAAAAGAAAGTGGAAGTCTCTCAACTTTCATAAAAAAGGCAAGAATGTATAATAAATAATAATAATAATTCCGAGAAGTATCTTCAGAGCTGACAGGAAATGAAAATTTTGTTTTATAGCCAAAGAGGGGATCCGCGAAAGAGAAGCTAACATTTCCTCTTTACTGGGAAAATTCTTGGGGCCCGAAATGTATGTAAACAGATGATTAACTATTGGATCTTGAATCTATTGAATCGTATAATGCTAGTAAAAAATCTTCTCTCCCAATCTCCACACACTGGACTATCTTTTAAAACAAAACTTTCTACTCTTTGAAATTCATAGAAATAGATAGAATATTGTGCTTTAATTTATTACTGCACAGTGCACACTATAAAATAGACAGTTTTTTTTCCTTTTTGGTGATACCAACGAGTTGCTTATTGTGTTATTTACAGCGACAGGTCAGAGAGACTCACTCAGGTCACGAGGAAATCATCTCCCAAATAACGTCTCACAACCTTATGCATGATGCATTTAATATTATTTGAAGTAAATGAATCATTAATTAAAATCGAGAAAACAAACAATATTTTTTTTATATACAAAAAAAAAAAAATCTAATAAACAAAAAAGGGTAACTTAAAACAGAAACAAAAAACCTGATCTGAAAACAGTAACAAAAAAAACCTTAATCTACATATTCTTAAAAGCAATTATCGTCTGGTGTGGATTTCACTTATTCTCTTGTTTGCTCCATATTTGATAGAAAATCCAATCTTCCAGAAAAGATGGAACAAAAGCACGATCCGTAGTAAATTGTACAGGAACTTCTAGTTTTTCCAACTGTCCCTCAAATAATTTCAGTGATTCAGGACTCGACATACCATTTCCCTGCACAGACAAAAATGAACGATTTCTCAAAGATAAAAAAAGTTGCTTGTCTTGATTTTATTATAATTTAAAACCATGGAGTCATAACCCAGAATTTTTTTTTGGAGAGGATTTTTTTTTCTTAATTAGCCCCAAAAAATCAGGAGTAGAAAAAGATTTCCACTTACTTACGCTTTGTACGGAAGACCATCCACCTCAATGCAATAGCACACTTCAAACCAATCTGTGTACTTAAGGCGCCTCCAACAGAAGTAGATAAAGCTGAAACCATACTTCCCCGACAAATCAGAAACACTTTGGCTCAACTTAAATCTGGATGGTGTAGGATGCTGTGAACTCCTACCAGCATCGGCTAACTGAAAATATCCTAACACATGCCCAAAGTTCAAACGGGGACCACATAACGTGCCACACGTGTTTGCATGCACTGGAAATCCCACCAATCGACCTCTGGACCCATTTAGAAGTGGCCCCCGTCTTCAAATTACCCATGCCCATAGAACAGTGGATTGCCTAAAAGAAAACACGCTCCAACAAGAACAACGGGTAAGCCTTTTCCTACTCCTACTAACAAATTACAAAATGTATGAAGTTTCAAATAGAACTTATGCTATTTAATTTGACAAAATATTCAACCTCTTTAAAAATCACAAGATTTAAGAACTGCACATAAATTTTGAATTTTGTTGAAAATATAGGAAGGTAATTACGTTATTTTTGCATTATAATTTTTTTTTAAATCAAAATTTTACTCACATGAGTCATATATTTCCCAGTAGGTTTCAGAACTTTGAATGATGTATTTAAAATAAGCCGAACAAAATCCCAGAGTTCTGTTTGAAGTGTCGGTGAAACTGGAATATCGGTGAGATCGCCAAATATATAATCAACTTTTATTCCTTTGGAAATCATATCGTTAAGAGATTTGACGCAGTCGCCTAAGATAATCTGAAAAAAAAGATGTTATAAATAAAATCACATGTTCACTCATTTCATTGCACTCTCGAATCTAAAAATATAATTTTACAATTTTTTAATAGGTTTACTATGAGGCAATCGGCTAAAAAAGGCGTATTAGAGCAAAGGCTGATGGGTTCTTCGTTTTAATGATTTTCCCATACATACCTTTTATGTTTACGTACAAACTAATAGGGTGATCACATAAACTAAAATATTTTTTTTGCATATCTACATAGCAATAGTACAAAAATAAATCAAAGTTCTGAATTTGGTATTATTCTTATAACTGAAATTGAAACTTGAGTCCCACACAATTTTTTGTAACAAATGTGAATTTTTCGGGGAAAAAAACAAGTGATGTATTTTTATTTTTGATGAAGGTACATCTGGTGGTTTCCATATAATTAAAATAAAACACGATTTTTTTTTAAATGAGAGAGATAATTCTGAATTATTTTCTAATACCTTGTAATTTTCTCCTTCATATTTGTCAAGTACGTCAAAGCAACAACCTCTGAGATGTTCTCTGCAAGCACGGATGACAACTTCATCCAACTGAAATAAAAATAGTAGGTTTATTAACCAACGACATCAGTTTTCAATCATGATTAGAATTCTCCTGTTCGATATTAAACAAATGTAAACATTACCCATATTACATTATTTAACTTCCGTAACCTGACAGAAAATCGTTTCGCTGCCATCAACAACAGAAATACCCCGAAATAAACAACAATTCGAAGTGTAACCTAAACATTGCCGAGTTGCTTTCTTATTTTACACTAACAGGTGAGGATGTCACCCTCAAGTAACGTCTCACGATCTCTAGTATGACCTTTTTTTTTACAATGGAAGTTAGTAATTACAAGTAATTACAGAGTGCTTACAAAAAAATCCGATAGTTCGTCTTCGCTAATAGAAGATAAAAGTAAAAAGATCAGTCGTATGTAAACATTTGTTGTAAACATATGCATCTTAAAATAAACTTATTATATATAAAAAAAAATCAGTTTTCGATCGAATCCTGTGAGCGTGATCGTCTCGTTCGCGATCACGAAGCAGTCGGGTTCAACTCGGTGTGCATGGCATCGCGTCTAACAACATAGAATTCTTCATACTCCATTTCATACCAATGAATGGTTTGTACAAGAAGTATATCTCAGACTCTAAAGGTACACTCACCTCCAACATTGTTACAAACTTTGGTTTCTCCTGAAGTAATTCATAAAGTAAAGCGCCATCACCTCCCCCAAGAATAACAATTTCTTTATCCTTGAAATCTTCTTTACCTCTTTGCATTAAAGTTTCAGTATAGATAAGATCACGTTCAGACAAATTTTGCAGATCATCGAGAATTAATAGATTTCCAAAACTCTTCGAATGCACAATTTGTACTTTTTGGTATGGAGAAGATTCTTCAAATAGTATTGAGTCAATATCATATTCTAGCATACGCTCATCTATAAAAAAAAAAAAAAAAAAAAAAAAAAAAAAAAAAAAAAANAAAAAATTTCAATCAATTTTTTTTAAAAAAAATCGATCTTCTTGCATTGGAAGCAGAGAAAGGAAATAGCAGAAACCAATGATTATGCGTGATTTACAAAATATCTTTCGCCGACGTCATTTCAGTATCATTTATGCTTTGACTGACTAAATCTAGTAACGATAAATATATTGTTTTTAATATGTCTTTATTGTGGTTTCGCTGGGAATAATATTTTTTCATCATAAGCTATGTACAAATAATAGTTACCATACAATATCGCCAGATTGTATATGTCGTTTTTGTAGCAGTTCTAGAGATATCATATTTTCAATTGTCAGAATATTGAAGATTATGTAATTATTTCTATTCTCGAAAACATCCTTTGAAACCAGGGGAGAGAAGTTGGGGGGTGAGATGAAAATAGTTAAAATAATATTTTTATTTGTTTATGTTTTTTTCAGGTATTTCTAGTTTTTAATAAGTATTATTTCTCTCTTATATGTTATTTTTTGTTTTACCTAAATGGTTTATGTAAAAATAAAGAAGGCAACCTATTTGCGATTTTATTATAAAAAAAGTATCTCACTTTTATTCAATAAGTGTTTGAGATCAGCTTACAAACACACGTTATCTAGGTATAATATTCTAAATAAACAGAAATATAGTTATTATTACCATGAGCAGAGAAACATACTTTATCAAATAGCAATATACCAATTTTTGAATAATTACTCTGTATAAAATATATATAGAGAGTAATTATTCTATACGTTTGACATCAGCATACAAATATTTATTTCAGAATAATACTTGTCAATTTTTTATGTACTTATGTATTTTATCGCCGGCTTTACCATGTTTCAGGGATCCAATGTAAGACAATAGTCCCTTTTTTTGTCGATTTTTTTAAAAAAGTAAGTGACTAAACTGAAAACAAATATTAAATGGTTATTTCAATTAACTAGGTAGTTATTTTTTCTGATCACTAAGATATTCTAACAGTAAACGTGAAAACAGTGCACCATGTCAATATGAAATCAAGATTCTGGTGTCATGAACATCACTTCTTTCAAACATACCTGACGTTAACAAATATCGAATTGCTTTTGGGTCTCTTTTAAAAGGTGGATATTTATGGCTGGATTCAGTCGGAGTTATTTTATTAACTAATGTTTGAATTCTGCCTGCAGTCTAAATATAATCAAAAACAAAAAAATAAAAGAAACAAATAAATAAAAATCAGCAAGCAAAAAACAACAAACAAAAATGTGAATATAAACCAACCGCGTGCTCACTAATAACTGAATCTAGAATTAGATAAAAAATATTTTTTTCAGCCTTTGGAGGGGAACGGAACAACCAATGGGTGGGTTAGTGATTCAAAATTTGATAGAAAAAAATTGAAGTAGCTGTATCTATAGGAATTATACGTATTGATCCATTCTGGTTCTGTGTAATTGTGTATATGTATACTATATATAAGTTGTTCAGAATGCATTGCTGTCGAAAAAATTTATAATGATTAACAATCCTACACTAAATTCAAAATATTTACGATGAGACAATATTCTGAGTTGAGATAAAAATCAAAAAAGGATCTCTCTAAATACAAGGCGGTCCATTTTTATTTACGCAGTTTAAATATCTCCTGTTTCTTACCAAAATATTATGATCCCCCCAAAAATACCACTGCGTGCTATAAAAATTCCCCGCCAAGTCATCACCCCAAAAAAGACATGAAATCTATTTTGGGCCCCGCTATCCA
>CM022885.1:28210676-28221769 GCA_012654025.1 Pachypsylla venusta | reverse complement strand
AATTACTAGAATATTTAATTTTTTAATTTGGAAACATATTGTTATATATATAGATGATATTATTTGTTATTCGAAGGATTTCGAACAACACATTTGGGTAATAGAAGAAGTTTTCAAAAAGTTAAAAGACTTTAATTTAAGAATAAAGAGTTCCAAATGTAAATTTTTATATGAAGAAATTAAAATATTAGGACACATTGTTTCGGCAGAAGGTACAAAACCTAACCCCGAAAATGTAGAAGCCATTCAGGCAGTCCAAAAGCCAACTTCACAAAAGGAGGTTCGAGCCTTTTTGGGCATGTGTTCATATTTTAGGAGATATATAAAAGATTATAGCAAAATAGCAGCCCCTTTAATTGAATTAACAAAAAAAAATTATAAAAAACAAAAATTAAATTTGGACACTAAGCAAATTGATGGTTTTAATAAGTTGAAAAATGCATTAGTAAAACCCCCTGTTTTAGAATATTTTCAGCAAAATCGGAAAACTATTGCAGTTGCCGATTCTTGCTCTGAAAGTCTAGCAGGTGTGTTAATGCAATAAGATGAGAAATTTCAAGTTAGCAAACTGAAAAGGTTTTATACTCGACATGACTGACCATCTTCACAACATTGATCAAATATAACCTATTGATCAAATATAGCAGGCCCCCCCCCCATTTGTTCAAATTTTTAGTATTAAGCGTGTTGCATATCATTTTAAAGGTAATTTTATAAAATTTTAACATAATTTACAATATGTCTTCGATAACATTTGCTTAAAAAGCTATTAGCTTTAAAAGTATTCATTAGATTTCAAAATGCAACATAGCAAAAGATATCATAATTATTTCAATACAATTTCACACGATAAAATTTCCACGTAATAATAATCACGCGTAAATTTATCATGATGCATGATGCGTCAACATATTACAGTATACAGGGTGCAACAACAATAATTTATTAATCAACAATACTTTTTTTTCATTCCTAATATTTTTATATAAAAGGTTCTTCATTTTTAATATATTATTTTATTATTTACTTTTTTTTTATTCGTTTTGCTATGGGTTCTATACGTTTGATATAATATTATTATTATTGGATTTTATTTCTTATCTATCTATACTTATAAAACGGAAAGCCCAGTTGGTATACTGACTGATTGACTGATAGTCAACGTAGCTCCACGATGGCTCAACGTAGGAACTTGAAATTTGGCACACAAGTCCCTTTTAGTATGTAGGTGCGTAATAAGAAAGGAAAAAATTTAAAGTTCAAGTGGGAGCAAGTTACCGCCAAAAATGACGCTATTTAGCGGGTCTTTTTGCAATTTTTTTCTGGGCAAACTAAAAGAGNTGGTAAATTTATAATTTTCAGAAATTTTATTTAGTGGTTTTATGTCAAGTTTTATGTTTTATTCCCTAAAGTAATAATATTTCATTCTCATTATGGAGATAAAGAAATATATATTTTGTTTTACCTTTGATCACAAAATATTAAATCGGGTATTAGATTTATTGTGCAAAAGCACATTTTAAACAATTTAAATGAAAGCCCAAATAATAAATGGGACTCATATTATTGTAATGTAATAAAATACGCTCATATAAAACCGACTTATTTTCTTTTCAATAACACTGTATGTGATATAGAAAAGACATACCCTCAATACTTATGTTTATATTACAGTGTCAATTGCTGACATACGCATACTTTGACTTGCAGGAAATTACATAGACACCAACCAACGCTATCGGTGCCATAATATAATAATAACATTGCAAGTCTACTCGGTATCCAATGTGATACAGGGTGAAATTAAAAGTATACATTTATGAAATAATAATGTAACTTATCAAAATTTATCTATATTACAAAACTTAGTGATTCTTAAATCAAATATTAATCTTGGGCTAAACCACCTCATTCTTATTCCCTAAATCCGAATAAGTCCTAAAATAATTCAACCCCGAGGTGGGGGCTCTTTTTTCCCCATTTCTTTTTCAGCTTTCTACAAACAAGAAATCAACCTCAAGACTAAGATGGAATGGTCAGTATTACAAAATGGATTATCAACCAAGTTACTGCCAAACCAACAGCTGTTTATTCACTCGGTCAATTATGTCACTGTTTAAGTGGGATATCATTCACAGATGTGGAACAGAATCAGTCTATGGAATGGAAGAGAAATGCGGATCTACTCATATAATGTCGGTATTGCTATTTATTTCATTTATTTTCTTATTCTATTTTATTTATTTATTTCCCCCGCCCCCCTCTTTTTCTTTTTCCTCAGGAAATTATTTATTTGTGCATGTAACTCAATTTTTCAAAGGGTATATTTAGTCCCCTGTGGATAGGGGGACTCATAAACATAAAAGAATACTTCCAAGGCACCCCAGTCCATGCCGGTCGTAAAAGGCGACTAAGGACAAGGCGAGTTATTACAACTTAAAGCCAATAAACATCTCACACTTAAGCTCAGTTACAAATGGATACCTGCGCTTGAAGAATTTTTTTTTTTACGAAAAATTTAAATTGTTGTTTTTTCTGCAGGCACCCAGTATTCAATAGATGGTAAACAACGCAGAAAAATAAGCTTATAATTTCAATGACCTTACTTTGCAGATTCAAATTTTTAGTCTTAGGACATTGCAAGCGCTCTTTGTACATTCTTCAGGATTGACAAGCTCGCTATGCCTTCCAATTTTTTTTTTTTACTTAATTGTTATTTTATCTATGAGATTCTAATTTAAATTTTCCCAAATCGTGTTTTATGAACACCATTTACATCAAACAATCTTAATTTTATATCAATTTTCTAATGGCTTAATTCCAGGTTTCTATAGAAAATACTGTAGAAATCAAGATAAATGTATGTATTGAAAGACCGACATCGATACATTTCCCCAAAAAAGTGGAGGAAAGTAGATTTCTTTTGTTCCTTTTTACTGTTCAAATTATTTTTGTATTTCAGATTAAATCTTCGAGCAAGGATACAAAATTCATTCCAAAATCAGCAGAACTATGTTTCACAAGAGTTTATACTCAACGAAAATAATCACAAATGAATTATTATGAACAAAAAATGCTTGCTTCCGAGGTCTAGTCTTTCGGATCTAGTCAACCTGAAAGGCGGGACTGACGGGTGTTGTAGAATTTTCGGACTTTGGGAAGTGACTATCTCAAAGTTTGATAATATATTACACCGAATCTGAAAGAATGCATAAAAATAACTACTCTTCAATAGTTTATATTTAAACGGTTCTATCGTAGAAAACAATTAATTCAATAAGAATTAATTGTTTTATNCGTTTGATATAATATTATTATTATTGGTTTTTATTTCTTATTATATATAATTGGTAAATTTATAATTTTCAGAAATTTTATTTAGTGGTTTATTCCCTAAAGTTTTATGTCAAGTTTTATGTTTTATTCCCTAAAGTAATAATATTTCATGGAGATAAAGAAATATATATATTTTGTTTTACCTTTGATATCACAAAATATTAAATTTGGTACATTGGGTATTAGATTTATTGTGCAAAAGCACATTTTAAACAATTTAAGTTTAAATGAAAGCCCAAATAATAAATGGGACTTATATTATTGTAATGTAATAAAATATGCTCATATAAAACCGACTTATTTTCTTTTCAATCACACTGTATGTGAAATAGAAAAGACATACCCTCAATACTTATGTTTATATTACAGTGTCAATTGCTGACATACGCATACTTTCACTTGCAGGAAATTGCATAGACACCAACCAACGCTATCGGTGCCATAATATAATACGAGGTATGGCTATATTAAATAACGAGACTGATTAAGAAAAAGGGTTTTATTATAAAAATTATTCTACATTCAAATGCTCCCTATCAATATACTCGCCTCCCCTCGCCACACACCTTTCCATACGTTTTTTCCATTGATCGAAGCAGTGCTGGAAGTCTTTTTTTGTGAGGACCTTTAGGAGCTCTGCCGTTTTTGGCTTTACCGCTTCCATCGACTCAAATCGGGTCCCTTTCAAAACAAATTTTATCTTCGGAAACAAAAAAAAATCGCACGGTGCCAAATCTGGCGAGTGCGGCGTGTGTTCGAGCGTTGGAGTGCGTTTATCAGCCAAAAACGCTTCACAGATAGCGCATTATGGGCAGGTGTGTTGTCCTGCTGCAAAATCCACGAGTTGTTCTTCCACAACTCGGGCCGTTTCTTACGAACTCGTTCTCGCATTGTTGCCAAAACTGACAAATACTAAGTCTGGTTGACATTCTGACCCTTTGGAACCCATTCAGTCATCCCGATACCGTTAATGTCGAAAAAAAAAATCAACATTGCCTTGAAATTTGACTTGAGGCGACCTGGGCGCTGGTCATCTTCAGTGCTCTCTCGGCCCTCTCTGAAGTGCTTACACCACTAACACGCGTACGAGATAGAAAATTGAGATTGATAGGTTGCTCCTGTTTTTCGTCACACATGGTTTTCGGCACAAGAAAAAAACACGTTCTTTTCAAACCACTACTGCACAAATACTATAATAGTGACGAAAACGTGTTTTGGTACATGAAGAGAGAAGATTTCCAGATACCCAACGCACTACTCGCTTTTTCCCGTTATTTAATAGCCACACCTCGTAATATTGCAAGTCTACTCGGTATCCAATTAAAATTAAAAGTATACATTTATTATATAATGTAACGTGTTACAAAACTTAGTGATTCATAAATCAATTACTAATCTTGGGCTAAAACCACCTCATCCTAATTTCCTAAATCCGAACAAATCCTAATAAAATTCCTTTTAATCAACCCTGAGGTGGGTAGCTGTGTTTTTTTCTCTTTTCTTTTTCAGCCTTCTAAAAACAAGAAGTCAACCTCAAGACTAAGATGCAATGGTCAGTATTACAAAATGGATTTTCAACCAAGTTACTGCCAAACCAACAGCTGTTTATTCACTCGGTCAATCATGTCACTGTTAAACGGGATATCATTCACAGATGTGGAACAGAATCAGTCTATGGAATGGAGGAGGAATGCGGATCTACTCATATAATGTCGGTATTGCTATTTATTTTCTTATTCTATTTTATTTATTTATTATTATTTCCCCCCTCCCTTCTTTTTCTTTCTCCTCAGGAAATTATTTATTTATGCATGTAACTCAATTTTTCAAAAAGGTATGTTTTGTCTCCTGTGGATAGGGGGACTCATAAACAAAAAAAGAATACTTCCAAGGCACCCCAGTCCATGTCGGTCGTAAAAGGCGACTAAGGACAAGGCGAGTTATTACAACTTAAAGCCAATATACATCTCACACTTAAGCTCAGTTACCAAATAGATATCTGCGCTTTGTAATACAAATTGGATCCGTCAAAACGACGTTAGAAAGTAATTTTTTTTTTCCTTTTTACTGTTCATATTTTTTTTTTAATTTATATTTCAGATTAAATCTTCGAGCAAGGATACAAGATTCATTCCAAAATCAGCTGAACTATCTTTTAGGAGTTTATACTCAAGGAAGAAAATCAAAAATGAATTATAATTATGAAAAAGAAAAAAAATTATTATATCACAAAATCATGTAAATTTTTGTAATGTAATCTGCGCATAAAAAAAGAAAGAAATTTAACCATCAAAATAATCCATATCTACGTTCTTTAGTTATTTTTATGCTTGCTTCCGAGGTCTAGCCTTTCGGATGTAGCCAATCTGAAAGGCGTGTTGAAGAATATTCGAACTTTGGGAAGTGGCTATCTCAAAGTTTGATAATATATTGCACCCGATCTGAAAGAGTGCATAAAAATAACTACTCATGTTTCATTCAATAGTTTATATTTAAACAGTTTTATCGTAGAAAACAATTAATTCTTATTGCTCGAAGTTCAGTAATAATTACACAATTATATCTTATTGTATAGGTAATACCTATATCTGTAATGAAAAATCTGATTTGTCAAAAAAATTTTTGATTTTAAATAATATTTTTTTTAAAATTTTGCATTATTATTTATTTTTATTACAACTAATATTGAATAACGAAAAAGTAGATAATCATAACAATATACTTGCTAAAATGGTCTATCCATTTGTCAATAGAAACAATTATCAAAGTTCGACCTTAGTTATCATTCTTAAGGATAAATAAGATCGAATAAAAGAAGTTAAATTATTTAATATTTATTATAATTAAAATATTTTTATTATAATTAAAGTATTTTCATATTAATATTCAATTGAGAGATATACCCAATGATTATCTGCTATCATTCTTATTATTTACTTATTGTCTGCTATTATTTACTTATTATTTTTACCATCATTATTTTCTATAATACTGGTTTTTCATTCATTTTCCATTTTTAAGAAGTCTTCAATTGCGAAAATTAATTAACACCAAAAACATAGGAATTTGGAAAATTGTAAAACTGGGAGACGATTTACAGGCATTATCCCAAAATTATGTTGTTTCGAATTGTCAAAACTAATGTTTGAAATCTATATTGTCTTGTAGCAAATATGTTGTAAGTACCTATTTATGTCAATCTATTTGTACCAATGATTACAATTTGAAAAGTTGTTCTGCAAATGATTAAATAGATGTTTCTCATAACTTAATTGTATGAATATGAACATTTCGCAATCGTAGAAAGATAACTATTTATTGTCTTTATTTTATTTCTTATTCATGTTATATGTATAACTATTTCTTTTGAAAAGTAAAAAACTAAAACCTTTTATATATATATATATTTTTTTATATATATAATTTTGACAGATAATGTAAAATGTCATTTGCTCGTTCATTATGTAAAAACAACACTATAATAATAACTATGTCATTTTTTTACGAGTACAATGAACACTATTATTTCCTTCGATTNTTTTGAATTGTAACATTTGTAACTAACATCCATTTTAATATTTAATTAACATCTATATATTTATTTATTATTTTACCATCAATAAAGAACATTAGTGATTTATATTATTATTATTTCCAAACCTTCGTCTTAATTAATTCTTCCATCTAAATCTTACTCCGT
Organism: Pachypsylla venusta; assembly: GCA_012654025.1. Lineage (NCBI taxonomy): Eukaryota > Metazoa > Arthropoda > Insecta > Hemiptera > Aphalaridae > Pachypsylla > Pachypsylla venusta. Next base: position 28,214,733 of record CM022885.1, on the reverse strand, counting down.
CGAAAGACGTTAAATAAAGTCGACGAAACTCCAAGGATCTAGCCTTGGAGTTGCTGCCGTTTTATAGCGAAAGCAACCGTCACACAATCAAATATTTTTTCCCTTAGTGTCGGGAACTTTTCCACTCCAAAGCTGCCTTCGTGATGTATCAAACGAAAGCTATCGTCATTCTTCCCCCACCAGTCTCTTACTATTTTCCAGTTTACGAATGGGAACAATGAAAAATATCCAAATATCAGGGATAAATCATAATTCAAATCGTGCGCCACGACATTCATGCTCTAAAATTTTGATGAAAGAATCAATTTCATTTTATTTTTCATTGTTACCATTCGATTGAATGACGAGACCTTTCGTTTGATAAGTCACATATGCATCTTTGATGTGAAGAAAATACCGGCACTGAAGGAAATGGAATAAATATTTGAAAAAAATTAGGTCCCCTATTTAAAAACGAAAGTTTACAACGAAATAACCGTGAAGGACAACATTTACAGATCTACCAAAGTCAACACACCATGTCCCTCTTGATATCGTAACATTTTTGTCAAAATATATTTTTTGTGTTTCGGAGATATTTAGACTCTGCAAATTAAAATGTACCATCCTCTTTACCAGAAATACAAGTTATAAGAACTAAAAAATATAATGGAGCGTTAAGAAAGCGTAAAAATAGTGTGCAGGCAGTTTGTGCGGGATGATAATTTATTAGAGAACAATGAAATACCTGAAGATGTCAGATAAACATCTATTGCAGCCCCTCTTTTGATAGGAGGAAACATTTTATGACGATTAGCATTAACTGCAAATTTTACATCAGAACCCAATTTTTGAGATTTCTTAACAAAGAAATGATAAATTTACATTAAAAATATTGACTGCACAAAGTAACTTCTAGTTTTAACACTGAAGGAAATGAAATAAATATTCGATTGAATCTAGAATAATGGAGAATTCGATTGTGAAAAAAAAAATTAGGTCCCCTATTTAAAAAAAGGAAATTTACAAGGAAATAACCGCGAAGGACAATATTTACAGATCTACAAAGGTCAACACAACATATCCCACTTGATTTCGTAACATTTTAGTCAAAATATATTTTTTTGTGTTTCGGAGATATTTAGACTGGTCAGTTCTTTTGTACCATGACCCGATTCGGATGAAACTTGTTAAACATATTTATAATCATATAATTGAATAATTAGTGTTTGCTCAATTTATGGTATCGGAATTTTATGATGCGTTAAATGGACAATTAACATAATGCGTGTAGCATAAGTGCTATGTCTGTTTAGATGGATATGAAAAAAACATGTTTGCTTACATGGATATGAAAAAATGTGAAGATGAATATTTCAATTTTTATTCTTATCTAATATTTTTATTTGATTAATCTTTTTTTAATGAATGTTTTCACAAGATGTGCGCCGTTCCCATATACACGATTTCCAAAATCTTTGATTTCTTGAAATTACATGGTATCCTTCAATCCTCATCCAATAAGACGTAGTCTCGATATGATCAATTCTTGTCTTTACAAGCAGGGGGAAAAGTTTGAGACAAAAAAAAAAAAAAAAAAAAAAAAACAATAATAGGAACAAATGAAAAAAATCTTTCTCTTTTAAATGTATCCATATTTGAAATGCGGCCTACAAAAGAGATTATGACTGGGCGCTAGATAATGAAAGTGTAGATCAGATACATCACCTGTCTGCGGATTTTTTTTATTATTATTTTGCAATCGCTTGCTGACAATTGGTGTGTTAATTTTTAGGAAACTTATCCCGGTGGTTGACAGTGTTGAAAACTAAAAACTTACCTCATAAGGCAACAATTCCTCATCACTATCACCCTTAAAATATTCTACATTGAGTGTTATTAAGCCTGCCGTGAAAAATCTAATGCTGACTAGACATGATTTATCACCAGAATATAAAGATGTGAGGCCACCGTCAAGAGTCATTGCCTGGATTAATTTTAAATTAGGAATATATTGTGCCAGAATCGTACAGATATCATCTACATGTGTCTGCTGAGATTTTTCTTGATTCAGTGGGACTTGGAAATCCATCATTACTGTGTGAACGGGCATTGTTCTGAAACATACCATATATAAAGAAAACAACTATTCAAATAATTACTCATATTATAAAAAATAACAAAAAGGCGAGCTTTCAAGGACATTGGCTATTAAAATATTTCCCACTGAAATCAAGGACTACAGTTTCTTTTTTTTGCGTTTTTCGATGAGTATTTATAATTTATTTGAGATAGATTTTGAGTATTTATGCACACAAGTTTTTAGATCTGGGCACCTAATGCACACGTGTTTCTAGATCTGGGCATCTAATTAATGCACACAAGTATTTAGATCTGGTCATCTAATGCACACGTGTTTCTAGATCTGGGCATCTACTTAATGCACACAAGTATTTATGATAAAGCTTACTTTTATGTAAGTGAAACCTCGTCATAAATAACGGCAATTCTAATATGAATTTGTCAAATAAAATATAGGAATAAAAATCTTACCCACTCAGTTTTTGACGTTTCTAATGATGACTATATTATACAATCAGGTGAGTATTGTAAAAAAACTAATCATGGTCGAATTAAAATGTTAGTCATTTGCTGTCTTCACTGATAACGTTTCTTATCTCTTCAATATTTCATAATCCTTTTGTACTGTATTTAGTCACGTCCAATAAATGTCCTACGAGTTCTTAATATAAATCACTAGCTGTTTGCCCGTGCTTTGCTACGATTACGAAATTCAACAACAATTTTGAGATCGCGACATTAAAGCTTCTCAATTTTGGATTTTCGGTTGAACCGACAGTCAGAGTGAGCACAAGTCCTTTTTAGAAAATTCAATATATTACTCAAGGATATTACTTTTTGTACTGCAAAATACCTTTGTATGGAATTTCAATTTTCTTGCTCATCCCGAATTGATACTTCCCAATTCCGATTTTTCGGTGCTGAAAACCAGCAATAAATAGGAAATTTTCATATTTTTTATGAGCTCCTTAAATACTATTTTTCCATCAACAAACTTGGTGTTCAATTCTATTAAATTATAGATAAAAACCTATTCGCAGACCTACCGAATGCACATACCAAATTTTATTAAAATTGGTTAAGTTTCTGAGATGAGTATGAATACAGTGTTAGCGTCTATAACAATAACACTGTGTACGTCATGGGGAAAAACCTCCGGACCTTGTGAGATTTTTTTCCCATTAATTTTAAGATACAGGACACATTCAGAAGTCCGAGCCTAGGGGGAAATGATCCCGTCACTCCTCTCTGTCGTCAGGCCTACATAGATATGAAGTGCTATGAATGATGTGTGAAGAAGATATAAGAAGAGATACAGAACACACTCAGAAGTCCGAGCCTAAGGGGAAATCATCCCGTCCCTCCTATCTGTCGTCAGGCCTACATAGATATTAAGTGCTATGAATGATGTGTGAAGAAGATATAAGAAGAGATACAGAACACATTCAGAAGTCCGAGCCTAAGGGGAAATCATCCCGTCCCTCCTCTCTGTCGTCAGGCCTACATAGATATTAAGTGCTATGAATGATGTGTAAAGAAGATATAAGAAGGGATACAGGACACATTCAGAAGTCCGAGCCTCAGGGGAAATCATCTCGTCCCTCCTCTCTGTCGTCAGGCCTACATAGATATTAAGTGCTATGAATGATGTGTAAAGAAGATATAAGAAGAGATACAGGACACATTCAAAGTCCGAGCCTAAGGGGAAATCATCCCGTCCCTCCTCTCTGTCGTCAGGCCTACATAGATATTAAGTGCTATGAATGATGAGTGAAGGAGATATAAGAAGACAGGACACATTCAGAAGTCCGAGCCTAGGGGGAAATCATCCCATCCCTCCTCTCTGTCGTCAGGCCTACATAGATATTAAGTGCTATGAATGATGTGTAAAGAAGATATAAGAAGACAGGACACATTCAAAGTCCGAGCCCAGAGGGAAATCATCCCGTCCCTCCTCTCTGTCGTCAGGCCTACATAGATATTAAGTGCTATGAAT
>CM022885.1:28185496-28209477 GCA_012654025.1 Pachypsylla venusta | reverse complement strand
AGTCCAGTGCAAGTTTGTTTATTTTATCAATATAAGCGTTAAGATGAACGTCCCCCCCCCCCCCAGAGGTTAGGAAACGTTTTGATCGGCCATGCCTCGATTAAACTTGTTCTTCTCATAAAGTCGCTCCCTAAAAACTCTGGCGCTTTCTTCAAAGTTTCGTCGATTTTCAAGCAATAAAATTGTGAATTAAACATTTAAAAGTGAGTTTTCTCGTATTTTCCACCATTTAATTGTGAAAATTAACCTTCTACTTTCAATTCATCATATTTTAAGTTAGTTTAGTTGTTCAGAAAAAAAATAATAGTATCTGTCTGGTCCCAGGTACAGAATAGTAGGATATTTATCATTATGTTTCATGCAATATGGGTTGGCCCCGTTTCCCTTAGCATTCTGCAATGAAAGTGCTAAGAGAAAATTAAAAAAAGTCAGTACTATACTCTCTGATCCAATTACGAGGAATGTATAACTGACTAACTCGTACATTTATCATTCTCTCGAATTTCAGATCAGCACAACCGAGAGTGTTCAAGAACCTGATTTAGCAATCCGAGATAATTGGTTGAATTTTCAACTGAACAAAGCGACCTTACCTTATGCGGTACTAATCGTCGGATCTAAGCGACGGCGACAAGCCTCCGCATTCTAATTGCTCATCAGCTCATCTTGCCACGCAATCTTCATGTTCATGTCGTTCACTTCAGTTTAACCTTCTGCTTTGTTTGGTTAACAGTTTTCTTACCATTTTGACGGAATTTGATTTATTTAACAGGAACCGCTCACTTTTCATTTCACGGCCATACCTCTATTGCGTAGTGCATATTTAACTTGCCACATTGTTCCTGCCCTGTGTCGGACCCCATTTTGATCCAGTTCCGGTTCTGGAACTGGGGAGGAGTATATGGCGTGATTTAAATTTTTTCAACACATGGCAGAAACAATGTGGCAAGCTGGCAAGTTATAAAAAAAATATTTTTTTAAAAAAAACTTGCTTTTTTATTGGCCGTCATGGGTCCATGTTGGACGGTTATTGTTGTAGAAATAAGGAAGAACTCCCAGGTTATTAGAATAGAATATGAGAACTGACTTTTATTCGTATAATGAAAAACTGTAGTTAAAGAAAAAGACACACAGAAAAAAATATCATTTTTGAAAAACGTGAAAATCCGAAAAATGTTATAAGGGAAGTTGGTTATCAAAAAAAAGAAAAACAAAATGTATGTGAACATAGTCATCAAACATTGTTGCCGCTAGTATCTGTACGGATTTAATAGGGACTCATTTTTTCCCTCAACACTCCCCTTAAAAATGAGAACCTACAACACTGACAATATGCTCCCCTTGACAGAAACAACCCTCCAACACTGAAATTTATAAATTTTCCATATTTTGTCTAAGTTGACTGGACTATAAATTTTCCATATTTTGTCTTAAGTTGACTGGACTATAAATTTTCCATATTTTTTCTTAAGTTGACTGGACTATATGACAAATATTACAATAAAATTGTTAAAATACTGAAAACCTTACAAAATTAAAATAGTTACATACTTATTGATCCTTTAGAAATAAAAAAAGAATGGGCTTGACTTATTTATCAAATCTGTAAAGATTAAAAGTAATCATTGCATAAATAATGCAAATATGTAGGTACTTAACTGATTCCAAGCCTATTTCTTAGATCCATCTACTTGGGAAATGCCAAAGGTTTAGTAAACAAATCTGCTAACTGATTATTTGATTCAACATACCTTAGTTGTATTAATTTCTCTTCTATCTTACTTCTAATAAAATGATAGCGAATATCAATATGTTTGGATCTCTTAGATTGGCCTGCTGCCATTTTAATTGCAGCTTGATTATCTTCATGAATTGTAATTGGCTTGACTACATTGACTTCAAGCTCATCTAAAATGTGCAATGTCCAAATAAGTTCACTACACGCTTCACTTACAGATATGTATTCAGCTTCTGTGGTAGACAATGATACTGAGTTTTGACGTCTGCTTTGCCATAGCACTAAGCACCCATACAACTTGATGAGAAAACCACTTGTTGATTTTCTTGTAGTGATATCTCCTGCCCAATCTGCATCAGCATAGGCTTCAATGTCAACCATGTTACCACTGACTTCAGGGAACTCCAATGACAAATTTATTGTACCTTGAAGATATCTTAGAACTCTCTTTAGAGCAGTCCACAAGTTTTCATTTGCAATATGTTGATACCTTGCTAAAATACTGACTGATACCATAATGTCAGGTCTACTACATAAACTGATGTACAGTAATGCACCAACTAGACTTCGACACCGTGCTTCATACTTAGGATCATGGTCTCCACTGTAAATGAAGTTTGGTTCAATAGGTACTTTGACGGACTTGCACCGGTCCATGTTAAACCTATTCAATACTGCTTTGATGTATTCTGTCTGATTAATAACAATTTTGTCCTTTTCTTGAGTTACGTGCATACCCAGGAATTTAGATACTGGTCCAAGATCTTTCATTTTGAAGTTCTTGTTGAACTGTTCTTTCAGCTGCTTGACTTTTCCTTGGTCATTTGAGAACAACAGAATGTCGTCAACATACACAAGAATATAAAATCCATCTTTCATGTATAGACATAGATCATTCTCTGACCTCTGGAAACCACTTTGTACTAAAAAATCGTTGAGTTTAGTGTTCCAATATTTAGGAGATTTTTTTAAACCATAGATAGATTTATTGAGTCTCAGGACAGTGTTTGAATTTGACTGGAATCCATCTGGTTCTTGCATGTACACAACTTCATCAATATCTCCATTCAGGAAAGCACATACCACATCCATTTGATGTATATCCAATTTTTTATGAACAGAAACTGCAAGTAAAATTCTCAGAGTTTGTAACTTTGCTACAGGGGCATAGGTATCACCGAATTTGAAATCCTCAACCTGTTGAAATCCACGTGCCACCAATCTGGCTTTATAGATAGATCCATCTCCATCACACTTCTCCTTGAAAACCCATTTGCAGGAAATAATTTTTGCATCCTTTGGCTTAGGGATTTCAGTCCATGTATTGTTTTCTTTCAGTGCCTTCATTTCAATTTCCATGGCCTTTAACCATCTCTGTTGTTCATTCACAGGCAATTTCATGATTTCATCATAACTTTCTGGTTGCTTGTCAATTTCAATATCATTGATTGCCATAAGTAGATAATCATTGAATCTAGGAGGTATCACCACTTGTAGTCTTAATTGATGATGTTTCTGCATCAGACGATAGCAAATATCCCCTATCAAGGACTTGTGTGACTGAGAACAAATTTGTGTGTAATTTTGGAACATGAAGAACATTGGTTAATGAAATCTTATTCCAACACTGACCATCAAAGGCTTCCATGTTTACATTCCCAACACCAACACCTTCCAGTGTATACCCATCACCAATGACAACCATTGTTGGGATATCCAACTTTTTGTAATCAATCATATGTGTTTTATCACAGGCCATATGTTGAGTAGCACCACTATCCTCATACCAACTTGAAGAGTCAAAATTTGAATCAACAGATGATAGACTAGTAATGTAGGCTTTCCTCTTACTCTTAGAACAATCACTTGCAAAATGACCTTTCTGGTTACACACTTTGCATGCATAATTCTTCTGACAATACTCAATGTACTTATCACAAGGTTTGTTCCGACAATATTTCTTGATATGTCCTTGTAATCCACATTTGAAACAATTGATATTCTTTCCATTTTGCTGTTGTTTGCTCATCAGAGCATTTTGAGAACATGACTTACCGGCCTTTCCATTCTCCAATCTGTCTTCTTCTAAACGTAACCTTTCAATTAGTGTACTTATATTTTTGTCTTGGGCACTCATATTGTCCCAAGCAGTACGAAAATGCTAAAGCTTTGGTGGTAAAACACCAAGTATTCTGGTCATTACCCAGCTTTCTTTGACTTCTTCGCCTTCACCTTCCAGATCCTCTGCCAGCTGCTTGATAGCAAGAGAATTTTCAACTGCTGACTTTGAATTATCATAGTGGAATGCAAAGAAAGATCTTTGCAGACCTTCCAGCGTTACTTCAGATTTCTTCAAATATAACAAATCTAATTTCTGCAGCATAGAGTATGCACTTTTGCAATTTAGAATCTTCTGAGCTATAGCACTAGACACATTGAGACCAATGAGGGTTTGAGCCTCTAGATCTTTCTTGATCCATTGTGACACATCAGCAGAAGTAGGCTGACCTTCTGGCTTTATAACAATTCCAGATGCAACATCAAACAAATCTTTCATCTTGAGTGTTAAGTTCAGCTTGAACTTCCAAGATGCATAGTTACTGTGACCATGACTGTTTTCAGACAAGGTTTCCAATTGTGATCTGACGGTATCCATTTTGTAACAGATAGGGAACAGACAGGTAGACTTGACAAAAGTACAGACTTAGATGACTGACTTTTCAAGTGGACAGACTAACTTGACAGACTTACATGACACATTACAAGTCGACAGACATTACTTTCACTGACTTTTTCACAGACAAGGTTGATGCAGACATGACTTGTTTTTCCAGACATTCTAACACCAAGGGAGGCCTGGGCCCATAACCTGTTGTAGAAATAAGGAAGAACTCCCAGGTTATTAGAATAGAATATGAGAACTGACTTTTATTCGTATAATGAAAAACTGTAGTTAAAGAAAAAGACACACAGAAAAAAATATCATTTTTGAAAAACGTGAAAATCCCACTGAAAATCCGAAAAATGTTATAAGGGAAGTTGGTTATCAAAAAAAAGAAAAACAAAATGTATGTGAACATAGTCATCAAACATTGTTGCCGCTAGTATCTGTACGGATTTAATAGGGACTCATTTTTTCCCTCAACAGTTATACATACGCAATAGAGGTATGACCGTAAAAATGTTTCCTAACCCAATTGGTTAAAATTCGATAACAAAAATTCATGCCGCAATACTCCTGCCCGGTACCAAATCATTCATGGTTTGTTATCAGCAAATCATATGATTGATTTATTAATGGCCGCGAATTTCATTTTTCCGTTTTAAATAGTTATCTACTTATCTTTTCTTTTTAAATTAAATCTTCTAATATAATTATATCTTTAAATTAAATTCATTTAAACCATGAACATAGATGAAATTTTTATTAAGATTTTTTTTATGTCTCCCTTCAAAAACATTGCCAAGTGTGTACAGTTTCTTATTCTACTGCTAAACGCCCTCTAGCGGCTACTCACATGTAACTGCATGAGTTTCCCCACTAACTGTTCTATTCGTTATTTCCTCCAAGGTTATGGCTTTGCTATCAAATTAGGCTTGCGCAGTCTTCAACACACATTTTTTTTTTTTGGAACCTAACCCAATAATACTCCTAACACATCCTATCCAACAAACTTGGTGTTCAATTCTATTAAATTATATCGGCACTAACCACTTTTGTACAAAAATTTATTTAAATCGGACAAAACTGTGCAAAATTTGAATTTCCATACAAAAATCCGAAAAACGGTCGTAACTCGAAAACGGTTGGAGAGTTTTGATAATTTTTCTAGAGTCCCAGTCTGGTTTGGGGAGGAGGGGTCCATTCCTGTCAGATGTTCTATATCTCTTACCGTTTCTAATAGTATTCTATGATTTCTCATAAAAAATCGGAATATCGGCCGTAACTGGCAGGTTGTAGAGTTCTGAACTCTGATAATTTTATTAGGCTCCCAGTCTTTAGGTCTTTAGTTTGGGGGAGGGGAGTCCATTCTCATCAATTGCTCAATATATCTTACCGTTTTAAATAGTATTCTATGATTTCTCTTTAAAAAAATTGGAAAATCGGCCGTACCTCGGCCGGTTGTAGACTTCTGAATTTTGATAATTTTACTGGGGTCTCGGTCTACGTTTTTTTGGAGGGGGGATTCTATTTCCATCATATTTTCTATATCTCTTACCGTTTCCAATAGTATTCTATGATTTCCCATACAAAAATCAAAAAATCGGTCGTAACTCGAAAACGGTTGCATATGATAATTTTTCTGGGGTCTCAGACTATGGTTTTGGGAGGGGGGTTCATTTCCATGAATTTTTCTACATCTCTTACCGTTTAGCTAAACAATGAGTATTGTCTAAATTTTATTTTGGCCGATCCCGGATTCGAACTTGTAACCCTCGAATGGCTAGCCACAATTTTTCAGAATATGTACTAAATGAAGGATTAAAATGTTACCTAAAACTTTCTCTCTGAGTTTATATGTTGTCGCGACAAATCTCAAGATATTGGCCAAAATTCAGAAAAAATCGTGAAAAAAAAAATTTTGGCGGGAAAAGTGGCCGTTATTAAAAAACGGCCGGACATTTGTTACAAAACCTTCCACGGGAGTAATTTGGTCGATTGGTAAAAACAGCATTAAAGCCCGTTCAGTAGTTTTTGAGTTTATCGCGAATATACAGACAAGGTCTGTATGTTCGTTAAATTTTGTAAGGTCAGTTTAGTTTCAGTGTGATTACTGAAGTTAAGCAACGTCGGGCGTGTTTAGTACAGAAAAGTCCGCTAAGGGATAACGTATCGTGCTTGGGTGGGATTTTGCTGAGCGCAACGTTGCTGCGAAGCGCTGCTCAATGTTACATGTTCCGAGTCCCTCCCCCCTCCAAATTTTCTATTAGGTATATTGTGCCCCACAGCGGATCACCATTCATTTGATTTTTTTAAAAAAATAAAAAAGTACCCCACAATAGATCGACTACTTTTGTGTTTGTTTTGACTATGGTAAGGCTGATCTCAACTGGGTTACTCCAAAACAAAATATTCCAATAATTACCAATAGCAATCTTACGGGTTTTCCTTGTAGAGATTACTTCAGACTTAGATTTCTCTTAAAATCAAGCATGTCGGTATATATGCGTACGTCAAGAGTAAGCAAAGCTACCGACTATATTAACACGAAATATAGTTTGTAGGTATGAGGACCCCCTTTTTTCTGCCACTTCCAGATGACTTTTTGAATTTTTTATTTTATACTCTGTATGGGGCATGGTAATAGATGGTGTTTCCCCCATTATATTTTCTCGAGGCATGGTTGAAAAAATGTCATCTAACTTAACACTTTACCGGATACGTAAGGAAATGTCCTAAGGTTTTTGCAGCCAGCCTCAATCACACGTTGAATAAACTAGTTCCCGTGAGACCACTGAAGTTCAACAACGTTCAGTAAGGTTTTACCTGGTGTGTAACCATATAAGTTGAAGGTCTTGGGATGCAGGCTGGGTGAGGTCAATGTGGTTAGCTAGTTTGTAAGTTTCCAGCGAATCTCCCTCGTCTCAAAAAAAAAAACTCGTGTCTCGCACACCCCTCCTAGGGAAATTCCTACCTTGAAATACTCCCCGAAGCTACCCCAAATCTCGGAAACTAAAATGTTTCGCTCCTATAAAATACACTCATTTTCTTAATACTGTCTTGTTTTAATTTAATAATATAATAGAGTTTCTATGTTTGTCTGTATTATAGAAAATGAATATTGAAAAATATTTTTGTTGTTTTTTTCTTTCTTTAGTAACAAGATATTTCAGAAGCATAGCTTTTTTCTCGTTTTTGAGAAGAAAAAAAAATGTCCTAGTTGTGGTAGCTCCTACATTTTAAAACACAAATTTGGTTCTTCGTACCGGGGCTACCCGTGCCTCGGGCACGGCCAAAGACCATCAACATCGTTTCGACGACAACTCACTGTGTTTTTCTCCGTTGGACCCAGCCGTGCTGATCCAGGTACTTCCTCAAAGAGTTGGTATATAAATCCTTGCTAAACCCTGAAGTATCTGATCGTTGTCGTCTATGTATGATTTACATCATGAGCAGCCAGCAACTATCCATCATTCAACTATCCATCAAACCCAACTAATCTAGAGCCGTCAGCATTATGGACAGATCCTGTTGGAGATGCCGCCTTTTTTGAACGACATTAACGCCGTTTTCAGACGGTACCAAAAAGATTACACCAAAATATAATACTTTGTTCTTGGTTGGTAGGGTGTGTGCACAAATAAATGGTTTAAAACAGAGGACACATTATTATATTTAATTTAAATAGTTTATATTTTTTATAGAAAGTTTTACATTCAAAAAGAGACGTAATATTTACAATAGATGACAGTTACGATAGTATGAAGACAAGGTAAAGGTATGCTCTTGCGCAGAATGTGATGACGCATTGACGCCATATATGTTCACATAGACCTCCATAAACAGGAAAATGAAGATTTGGAACCTCTTTAAGCAGCAAAATATTCCCGCTCCCTTGAATTCCTGTTTATCCAGGTTTGACCGTACATCAAACTGTCGAAAGCGCGAAAGACATATACATCATTTTTGTCTGAAGTTAATCTTGTAACCGGGTTGGTTAACTGAATTAGTTTTACATCTATGAAAAGGACTAAACTTAGTGAGTACATTTCCTTAGATAGGTGCAAGCCCTAAAAGAAGGTTTAAATCAAAAGATAAGACTAAGAATTTCTATTGAAATAATTATTGTATAAGTTTTATGTTTTAAATATAAAAACATGTTAGGTATAAGTTTATTTCATAGGACTTACAAGGAGATCCTCTGTCTTTCTATCCTAGACTCACACTTAAGTTACAACGATCATCCTCCCTTTATATACCATGTTGAGGTAGCGGTGTTCGTATTAAAAATCAACTATTTTCTCCATTTTTAGGCTTAGAATAATGGTAGAAAAAGTTTGATATGAGGTAACCGAAAAGGGTTTGATGGCTGTTGGATTTTATTAATCCAGTTCGATATCTTACAATTTATTATTGTTCAACCAATATGACTGGATCTGTGATGGTGTGCATTTCAGGTCCTCCCGGTGCATAGAACCAGCCATACCATAATTGTTTACAATGAACTTCTGATGATGTTTTAGTTACGTAGATCAGGTACGTAACTAAATCGTCGTTCTTGGGCGTCTCGTTGGGTTATACCTTTTGGACGAGCTCCTATTGTGTACCTATCTGACATTAGCCCTTTTCCCCTTCCTTAGATAGGTACCAATAGAAAGGCGTATCAAAAACAATGTACGATGCATTTGTTTTTAATTCACATTTCACGACGAAAATGAATAGTCATTCAAATAATACCTATTACACAAAATTAAAACAAAAAGAGAACTATACAGACAGTACATAGAATTAGAAACTAGATTCGTTGTGGACGCGGCTTGACCAGCAACAGATCCTCCTCCAGGATCATCCCGTATCACACTACTTGCCAGGACAACGGCATCACGACTGTTGTTTGGTACGATGCATGTCTGTAAACAAAGGATCATGTCATGTAAGATATAATAGGCGATTCAATTTCCTCTTGATTTTTCTTTTCTTAAAATTAAAATCATGATTTGTAGTTTTAAAAAGAAAATGAACATACGTACCATTACTAAAAGTGGAAAATAAAACATTATTAAAATAAAAATTAAAAGAAATAATTGGAGGAGAATTACTAATTTTTAATAAAAGAACATCAAAAAAGAAGTAAAATGTAGAAAATAAACGAAAAATAAAAGAATAAATAAACAACATTATTAGAAGAAAACATAAATGAACTGAAAAGAGGAATAACTATTTTTTTAAAAAAAAAAAAAATATCAATTATTAAAAATAAAAGAAGTAAAAAATATCTCCTTTTTTTTTAGAAAAAAAGGCATCAATATTAAAATAGAAGAAACTGAAAAAGAACTAAAATTGTGAAAATAAATAAACAGAGGAAACTGCCTACATTGGTATTANTTAATCAAATTTTTTTTTTTTTAAAAAAAAAAGGTTTGCTAGGTGTCATCATTGCATCTAGATGTATAAAACTGCAGATCAGATCAAGATTTTGTGTTTGTCTGCTGCTAAATTTTTATTGCCATCATATAATTGAAAATGGGGTTCCAGCTGTAGAGGATACAGGGGGGAAATCACCCTACCTCCAGAGCCAAGGAAAACACATCATTTTGTCTCGAGTACATGAAACTTATCAGTAAAGCGTTATTGTCCCATCAAGCTTCCTGAGACGAGGGCCTGGAATCCAGTAGATCCTGTTCACGTCAATTTCAAGGGTAGTACCTATGTTCTCGCTTCAAACAATTAGAGCTGCTGGAACCTTGCTTTTGTAAATTATTACAGGACCAGCTGATGCCCGAAAATTTGTCTGCATCCTTTTCCTGTAGAATTGTTTTTGAATGACCTAAACTTGTAGAATTCCTATTGACCAAAATAATTTCTATCGTTTCTTTCTTTGCAAAATACCAAAAATCTGTCATAACTGGTACACGAACCAAGATACAGTTGAACTTTTTCTAAAGGTTTTTGATAGCGTTTTAGGAGGGTTTCATTTTTCATTCCCAATTATTGTCTTGATATCTTTTAGTTTGGACTGTGGAACTGTACCGCTTTTGGCGATAACTCGCTTGTAGATAAACCTTTGTTTTTTCCGTTTCTTATTTCGTACATACTGAAAGTAAACTGTGTTCCAAAGTAAGCCAGCGTCTATGACGCGTTGAATATATCCGTTCTCATACGATCACTGAAGTTAAGCAACATCCGGCGAGGTATTAATTAGTGGGTGACCATAACCAACCTTCGCTGGGTGAGGATTGTGGGTTGATTGTATTTATGAGTCAGTTATTATATTAACTGGGTTTATCACAAATGATAGAATGTGGCATGTGGCCCCTACCGGCAAAATTTATGTAGATTAATGAATCAACTTACCACTGGAGTTGAGGATTTTGAAATGTTGACTGAATTTGTCGAGGGTAAGTTTCGACTTAGAGTTTCATTACATCGGTTTCTATGTTCTCCTATGCAGGCAATGTACGCAATAGCGTGCGGAATGAAACTTTGATCCATAGTACCTGAAAGTTGAAAAGATACCTTCTTACATATGTGAGTTTGCGTCCATGTGTGGTGCGCTTCGATGCTAAGAATGAAAACTGACCACAGAACTAGACCACTGTCAGGAACCTGTCAGATGCTGTGGAATTAAGGGTAAGAAGCTCTGGGCACAAATGATCTCATGGCATTAAAGCGGGAATAGGAAGAGACCCTCTTCCTCACCTATTTATTTCTCTATCCTAAATTCACCCAACTTCCACTCTTTCAAATATCTTTATTGGAGGCAGTCAGTGAAGATTTGTTAGCCCCTTTCACTAACATTTTCTATTCTTCTTTACTATCCTTTTCCTCTTCCTTCTAGTCTTAATCCTTCTTTCCCCTTGAAGGTTGTTAGCTTTTGCACGGATTATGGACGTGTGTTGGCGTGAGTGAATGATATATTTTTTTAATATGTTTAAAAAAATCTTTGCATAATTATTTAATTTTTATAAAATATATAAGATCCCTATTTGGACTGTGAGGGTAAAGGGACTCTTCAGTCTCATCCTCGCAGTATAAATATAATTTTTTGGAACTGCCCATATCCTGAGAAAATTAGGAGTTTGATAACGAAATTATATGATATCTGAATTCAGAATTGAAAACTCCGGAATAAATAGCTTCTTGTGGACTTCTGACATAATAATAATAATTTATTTAGTGCTTCTGATCCTTACTTTATGAAGATCTCGACAGTAATTTTTCAATTATAAGTAAATAGAATTCTTTGGGATTATCTGCGGCTCGATATTAATCAACGCTTTAGTGTTCTTGGATATTTTTTTAAAAAAGTCTCACACTGGTTGTGTTTGGGGCTAACTCAGCCCTCTGGGGACAATTATTGAGTAGCTATGGTAATAGCGACAAGCGTTATCTTAGGCTTAGTGATATTGGATTGATTGCTGAGAATATGTTGTAATGGTATGATGCCTACAAAAATTGTGACATAATAACACAAAGAAATATACATATTTTTACAAAACAATTTAGAAAACGGTCAACATCTTGCGCAGAAATCAACACGCCCTATTTTTTTTTTTTTTTTTTTTTTTTTTTTTTTTTTTTTTTNTTTTTTTTTTTTTTGTAACCTAACCCAATACTCCCAACACGTCCTACCCAAATAAATCATACAATCGAAGCATGGCTCACTTACCTGTCAATAACACTGAAGCTAATGGTCCTTGAGCAAAAACAGGAACATCTTCGCCACTGTGTGTTGCCCAGTGTCGGGGTACGCCACTCCCATGAACACTATTTTTATCACTCACACTAGAATTGGTCGGTATATTTCTTGGATGACTAAATCCTGGCCCGTTAGAATAAAGTAATGTTGAATAGGGGAGGCCATCAATATCGGACATTTTACTGTCCATCCCTGGAAAAAGAACCAAAAACTCTGTCAATTTAGCACCTATGTTTATTATTTTACTTCTACGGCAGTTAAAATTCTTATTCTTTGATGCACAATTGCACATATCGGAAAATCTGCTCTACCTGGTCTTCAAACCATCATACAACTCATTTGATATTTGTTCTGAAGGTTTTGGTGCACTCGTCTTAACTGTATCAATAAAAATGCCTTACTCGCTGACAGTTAAGTTTTTTCCTTTCACATAATAAAAGGAAACTGTGTTCCAAATTTCAAGTTTGTAGATTTAGACATCGTTGACGTTTGAGCTGAATTAAGTCAGTCAGTAGGCAGGTTCTCAACTATTAAAAGGAAACTGTGTTCCAAATTTCAAGTTTGTAAATTTAGACATCGTTGCCGTTTGAGCTGAATTAAGTCAGTCACTAGGCAGGTTCTCAACTATTAAAAGGAAACTGTGTTCCAAATTTCAAGTTTGTAAATTTAGACATCGTTGCCGTTTGAGCTGAATTAAGTCAGTCAGTAGGCAGGTTCTCAACTATTAAAAGGAAACTGTGTTCCAAATTTCAAGTTTGTAAATTTAGACATCGTTGACGTTTGAGCTGAATTAAGTCAGTCAGTAGGCAGGTTCTCACCTGTTACAAGAAAACTGTGTTCCAAATTTCAAGTTTGTAGATTTAGACATCGTTGACGTTTGAGCTGAATTAAGTCAGTCAGTAGGCAGGCTCTCACCTATTAAAAGGAAACTGTGTTCCAAATTACAAGTTTGTAGTTTTAGACATCATTGACGTTTGAGCTGAGTTAAGTCAGCCAGTAGCCAGCGTCTATGGCTCGTTGAATTCACCACTTCCCGTTAGATCACTGAAGTTAAGCAACGTGCAATGAATTTGCAGCGAGTGGTGACCACGTAGATTCGCGTTCGCGTGTTTCTGGCTTAACTGAGGATAGGTGAGATCAATATGGGTAGGTGGTTTGTAAGTTTCCAGCGAATGGAGGGTAATGTCCCCGTCTCGAATGACCAAAAAAGATGCTGAGCAACAGTCACAAAATTACATATAATAGTGAATAGTGACCTGACATGGTGACCTCGACGAATCCTTTAGGATAATAATTCTAATATTTTAAAACAATGAAGCACAGTCACGAAATTACATATCATAGTGACCTGACATGGTGACCTCGACGAATCCTTTAGGATAATAATTCTAATATTTTAAAACAATGAAGCACAGTCACGAAATTACATATCATAGTAACCTGACATGGTGACCTCGACGAATCCTTTAGGATAATAATTCTAGTATTTTAAAACAATGAAACACAGTCACGAAATTACATATCATAGTGAATAGTGACCTGACATGGTGACCTCGACAAATCCTTTAGGATAATAATTCTAGTATTTTAAAACAATGAAACACAGTCACGAAATTACATATCATAGTGACTTTAGGGTGAATTGTGTTAGAAATATGAATATGATAAGTCACACGTGGATTTCTGATTAACTATTATTATTATTTATTGTGTTTCAGGGGGTTAAAAACCGCTGACATATTACAAATTTGGGAACAAAAATTTAACAAGCTTGAATGGCAAAAAATGGGGATTTTTCAATATGAAAAAAAAAAAATTGTGAAAATTGTATGTAAAAATTTAATGAAAAATTCCAATAGGCTATGATTTTTTTTTTAAAAAAAGTACCTACCTATATAAACATATCCATATATTTTTTAATAGATACCCCCATCTAAAGATTCTATTTCCAATCTTGTGTCGTATCCACCGCCTCAACCAACCGAGCCACTGTGACTGTTAAATTATATTTAAAAACAACAACAACAATTGACCTGCAAATCACTGTGAAAGTCACATGTCCCCTTCAATATTGGAATTTTTTGCTTAATATTATTATTTTTAAAAACTTATTCATACTGCGAGGATGAGACTGAAGACTCTGAAGAGTCCCTTTGTCCCCACAGTCCAAATAGAAGTCTTATATATTTTACAAAAAATTATAATGATATGTACAAAGATTTTTTTTTTTTAAAAAAATAAAAANAAAAAAAAAAATATGACTCGCCTTGTGAGTAAATAAGGCAATTAAAAAAAATAAAATAATAGGTGGGTGAAATATTGGTGTTGCAGGTTGTGAAAAAAATGGATTTTAATTGTGGACTGTATAGTATGAATGGAAGAGAAAAGTTCCAACACCAACACAAAGTTCCTACCTTGATTGTCGCCGTTCAGGTCTTACCAGCAAGACACAGGAAGTAAAGGATACGTCGCCGGCAATAGATTGACCACACGATTTCAGCAGGAACGCGCTGGTTCATATTTAAAGGGTAGACATCTCAAAATCGCCTATTTTAAAATTTCACTCCAAGCAGTGCGCGAGGCGCAAAAGAATTAATAGTTTATGCCCAAGGGGGCCAATTTAGTTTGGCCCCCTTGGGCAAAGTTTACAAACTTAGGGTGCGCAGGACGCAAAATTACTAAATAAACCCAAGTGAGCTATAAGAAAGGGCACAAGGGCGCAAAAAACACTAATTATGCCAAAGGGCCACTATAAATGCGCAGGGCGCAATCACAAAATTTAACACTTAGGAAGTGAAAAAACTATTCACGGAGCACGACCGCTCTGTACTAGAATCAAATCAGTACTCAACTAGGGTTTGAACTAGGAAACAAATTTTCGGAAACAATCTAGTGGGCAGTAGAGTACAGGGAAGACCCCGCAGTCGCTGGAGAAATGAGATGGATCGATTTTGCAGAAAATGGCGTTTGGATCAGGCAGCTCATGACACAGTTCAATGGAGGCAAATGGTCAGGTCGGCACGGGATTCCCATATCCCTGATATGCCATCAGAGTAGTAGAGTAGAGTAGTTTTGTAGGTGCCTCCTGCTACAGCTGCTGCAAGGACCATTATATCATCTCACCTAATATTGGGTTTCCTCTTGGTGTTGACATGCCTCCTATGGACATGACATGAGAGTGATCCGCTGTCACCACGATAAGCGTCTCTGATAAGTTGACAAGAGATAGAATTTGTAAAAGTGTCTCTTCCAGTACAAGCGTTTCATCGAGCGCTCGAAATGGATTGTTATAGTGATGGGCGTGGTCGATTCGGCCGCCTGAAATAATAAATGATTTTTTTATTTATAATTTTCAATGATGTACCTTTGGAATCTTTACGAAAAATTCGCACTCCTCAAAATTTTATATTTTAAGTTTCAAGGTTGGTCCGCCGTGCTATGACGAGGAAGATTTTCTTTGATTCACCGATGGCGGTAATAATAATTTCCTAACAAAGTATACGTCAAAACCTTAGTTATTATGCTTAAGACCTCAATACCTTTTTTCCTCAGAAACTAACCACGGAATGAGTGCACAACTTGTGATTTACCTGAAAATAGTTCAAAGCGCGAAGTTTGCAAATGGGAGAAACCTGACCTTAGTAATAAACCTAGCAGGTGATGATGATGATGACGTCGCTACTACGACCTAATAACAACTTCAGGGTGATTTGAAGATTGTAGCTTGAAGTCGCTTGTAGTAGCGAGGGCTTGTAGCCGCACATAGTCGCTTACAAAAGGCGACCGGGGTAAGGGTAATTAAAAAAAAACATAGGCGAGGCTGTAACCCAATCCTTCATACGTACTTACCCCTCCCCTCTCAAAACTGAGGGAGTTCAGTTGGGACACGCTTTAACGGTCATGCCTCGGCCAAAAAATGAATATATTTTTATTCTCTTACCCTCAAACATGAAGCCTAACGTCACAGCTCTCTCCGCCAAATTTCGACATTTTTCAAAAGCTGAGAGAATAGGTACATACCATCATATTGACAGGTTGCTAATATAAATTATGTTCGTCTTCAAAGAGGGGGAAAAGGAATCCCAAATTTTCTCCCTCCCCTGACCAAAAGTTTCAGAGAAAGAAGAGGACAAAGAATCTGGATTACCATCCACACTGAAAGTTTTACGGGAAGAAGTTATTTTCTTAAACCTACTTTCGACAAACAAGAAGTATCCCTTGGAATTTCTGTTTAATAAGGACAAAGCTTTGACTGTCATTTCTGCAAGACTTGGGTCTCCACTTTTATCTCTGTCCACTTCAAAGTCCATGTGAGAGTATGCAAACAAACCTGTGGAGAAGAAAAAAGAATAGAGAGGTCAGTGCGAACTGTGTGTGAGAGAGTAAGCAGCTTTGGAGAAGACAAGAAATGCAGGGGTTAATATAGAGTGTGTGTGAGAGTATGCAGCTTTGGAGAAGACAAGAAATGCAGGGATTAATACAGAGTGTGTGTGAGAGTATGCAGCTTTGGAGAAGACAAGAAATGCAGGGGTTAATACAGTGTGTGTGTGTGAGAGTATGAAGCTTTGGAGAAGACAAGAAATGCTGGGGTTAATACAGAGTGTGTGTGAGAGTATGCAGCTTTGGAGAAGACAAGAAATGCAGGTGTTAATACAGAGTGTGTGTGAGAGTATGCAGCTTTGGAGAAGACAAGAAATGCAGGGGTTAATACAGAGTGTGTGTGAGAGTATGCAGCTTTGGAGAAAACAAAGAAAGTATGAAGCTATGGAGAAGACAAGAAATGCAGGGGTTAGTACAGAGTGTGTGTGAGAGTATGCAAACAAACCTGTGGAGAAGAAAAAAGAATAGAGACTGTGTGTGTGAGAGTAAGCAGCTTTGGAGAAGACAAGAAATGCAGGGGTTAATACAGAGTGTGTTTGAGAGTATGCAGCTTTGGAGAAGACAAGAAATGCAGGGGTTAATACAGAGTACGTGTGAGAGTATGCAGCTTTGGAGAAGACAAGAAATGCAGGGGTTAATACAGAGTGTGTTTGAGAGTATGCAGCTTTGGAGAAGACAAGAAATGCAGGGGTTAGTACAGAGTGTGTGTGAGAGTATGAAGCTATGGAGAAGACAAAGAGAGTATGAAGCTATGGAGAAGACAAAGAGAGTATGAAGCTATGGAGAAGACAAGAAATGCAGGGGTTAGTACAGAGTGTGTGTGAGAGTATGCAAAAAACCTGTGGAGAAGAAAAAAGAATAGAGACTGTGTGTGTGAGAGTAAGCAGCTTTGGAGAAGACAAGAAATGCAGGGGTTAATAAAGACTGTATGTGAGAGTATGAAGCTTTGGAGAAGACAAGAAATGCAGGGGTTAGTACAGAGTGTGTGTGAGAGTAAGCAGCTTTGGAGAAGACAAGAAATGCAGGGGTTAATAAAGACTGTGTGTGAGAGTATGAAGCTTTGGAGAAGACAAGAAATGCAGGGGTTAGTACAGAGTGTGTGTGAGAGTATGCAGCTTTGGAGAAGACAAGAAATGCAGGGATTAATAAAGAGTGTGTGTGAGAGTATGAAGCTTTGGAGAAGACAAGAAATGCGGGGGTTAGTACAGAGTATGTGTGTGAGAGTAACAGGCTTTGGAAAAGACAAGAAATGCAGGGTTTAGTACAGAGTGTGTGTGAGAGTAACAGGCTTTGGAAAAGACAAGAAATGCAGGGGTTAGTACAGAGTGTGTGTGAGAGTATGAAGTTTTGGGAGGGGTTGGTACAGAGTATATGTGGCATGTAGCAGTATGCAAGAAATTTACTTGGATGTCCATTGCTAACTTCATGCAAAATTCTTGGGCGCTCTAGATATACGGGAAGTGCCTGAAAATTTTGATGATGGGTGATCAGACTGTTAGCAAGTATCCAAAAGTGACAACTTTGAAATTATCTATCTCCTGCCTGGGTTAATATTAATTTTTTAATTTTATCCCGTAGTATTGTACTATAATGTATTTCAATAACCTATCCCTTGTAGAACCGGATATCTGACGGTGTGCAAAACCGGGTGAATTGCTTCGTGTTAAGATACACTGGTGCTTTCCGGAACTTGGCCTGGCGCACTGCCGTGCGCTCAGATTGAGTACCTACAGTAGACATATCAATGATGAAGATAAGTGGAAACAATGTGCTGTTTTGTGGAATGCCCCATTTAAGGTTGAAAACTGAAGAAATTACAATACTTCCCTTTTTATAGGATAGGGAAAGCAATAGGCTGAAGCTGAAGAAATGAGAATAATTCTTAGAAGAAGAAACAATTGAATTTGATGATTTGACAATTCCGAAACAAGAATAAAAGAGCAAAAGGAAAACAGGAAATAATATGGTGCACTAATTTGGCGCATTTGATGACACACCCTCGGTAGCTCTGATACTCCAAATAATGTCGGCCCAACCTTCTTCCATGCAAAAAATGTCGGTCCAACCTTCTTCCATCCAAAAAATGTCGGTCCAACCTTCTTCCATCCAAAAAATGTCGGTCCAACCTTCTTCCATCCGAAAAATGTCGGTCCAACCTTCTTCCATCCAAAAAATGTTGGTCCAACCTTCTTCCATCCAAAAAATGTCGGTCCGACCTTCTTCCATCCAAAAAATGTCGGTCCAACCTTCTTCCATCCAAAAAATGTCGGTCCAACCTTCTTCCATCCAAAAAATGTCGGCCCAACCTTCTTCCATCCAAAAAATGTCAGTCCAACCTTCTTCCATCCAAAATATGTCGGTCCAACCTTCCTCCATCCAAAATATGTCGGTCCAACCTTCTTCCATCCAAAATATGTCGGTCCAACCTTCTTCTCCATCCAAAATATGTCGGTCCAACATTCTTCCATCCAAAAAATGTCGCCCCAAGTTGAGGTAAGTACCATCACGAAAATCTTTGAGGAGTTAAACGTTAAACTTTGATTTTGAAAATTGAGGTGGTTCTTCCTAATGAACGTAGGAGAGTGTTTGAGATGGTCTGAAAGTGAGGTGTTAAACGTTAAACTTTGATTCTGAAAATTGAGGTGGTTTTTCCTAATGAACGTAGGAGAGAGTTTGAGATGGTCTGAAAGTGAGGTGTTAAAAGTTAAACTTTGATTCTGAAAATTGAGGTGGTTCTACCTAATGAACGTAGGAGAGTGTTTGAGATGGTCTGAAAGTGAGGTGTTTAAAGTTAAACTTTGATTTTGAAAATTGAGGTAGTTCTTCCTAATGAACGTAGGAGAGTGTTTGAGATGGCCTGAAAGTGAGGTGTTAAAAGGTAAACTTTGATTCTGAAAATTGAGGTGGTTTTTCCTAGTGGACGTATTTTTCCTAGTTGAGATGGTCTGAAAGAATAATTACATCTTGAATGAAAAACCTATTCTGACAGTAAAAGGACTTATGGGCCGACATTTTTTTGGATGGAACAAGGTTGGGTCTATTTTTTTGGGCGGGGGAAGGGCTAAGCCGACATTTTTTTATGGTAATACTTACTTATTTTCAGTGTCCATCACGGAAAATGATGATGATGAACGCGTTTGGTAGCTTATTATACTATAGAACGACGGACTAGATGTTGATAATTCCATGTCCTCCAATAGGTCATACGGATGAAATTCTATGGGTGGGCTGGGTTTGAACCCACGCCGTACTGTTCACTACACCACCAACCCGCTATTTGGTGCTCAGTAGGTACCTCTTCTCTTTCTTCCTCCATTTTCTCCCTACTCTACCTCCTATTCTTTCCCTGAGTTTTACTACATCTTTCCATTACTTCCACTCTCCACTTCCACTAGTTTGTCTTCACAATTGGTAAATTCTTGTATAAATATGTCCCTCCACATTTTAAAAAATATTTTTTAAAATAATTTATTTGTTCTTTCTTAGTTTTTGAAAGCGCCCCCCCCCCAAATTCTGTCTTCCACAATTTCGTTAAACAAACTTTTTTACGTTCGGAAATTTGTTTCAGTGGAGGAGGAGTGTCAGTTTCACAGAGGACGATCATGCTTCACCGCAAACTTTCAAAGGAAAATGATCCCTATTTGAATTCCATCGATTTGCCTAATTTCCGTCTGTTTTCAACAATAACTTTTGAACTCGTGGTCCGATTGATATCAAACTTGATATCTAAATACGTTCTGTTAAGAGCGAATAACGCAGTGTTAACAGAAAATATTTAAATATAAAACGACATTCTTACCACGCGATTCCATAACACTATTGTTGTTATGGAATGGCGGTGCCTCTAAGGCGCCTGGTGAAACGTTTAAATCTTGATTTTTAAAGGTTGCGATATACAGGGTGTACACAAAGCAATACCCCCCCCCCGAATTTAGATTGTTCTTGAAAAACAAAGATAACAATATAAATACCGTAGCGAAGCACGGTCGAAACAGCTAGTGTTCTATAAAATACCACTTTATTTTCACTCTACGCCACTCCTGCTGTATAAAGTTTTTTTTTCTTCTTAATGTACAGAATGATGTCAGAAGTAATAATTTCTTTGTTGACTGCTCTGGTGCACGGAACACGCCACTGGAATGCTTTCGACTCGGGTACTTGAATGTTATTTATTATGAACTAGCTGTTTCTCCCGTGGTTCGCTACGATTCTTATGTTGCTAACTTTGTTTTTCAATGACAATGAAAATTTGGGGGGGGGGGGGAAGGGGGTATTGGTTTGTGTCCACCCTGCATAATCGCAACTTTTAAAAAGCCTTAGATGCACTTTCATTCTTACTTTTTAGTATTTTCTAAATTTTATTTTACCCGTTCCCGGTTTCGAACTCGTAACTCTGGAATGGCTGGCCACACCTTTGCAGAAAATGTCCTAAAATAAGGACTACATGGCCACCTAAAACTTTCTCGCTTTGAGTTGATATGTTGTCGCAACAAAATTTAAGATATCGGACCGTGACTGTCCGATTTTGGAGAATTAATTAGAATTTTGGCCGTAAATCAAATGCGGCTTGACATATTTTAGTTCTGATAATTTTCCTGTGGTCGTAGATCATGATTTTGGAGTGGTCCATCCCCATCAATTTTTCTGCTACCGTTTGGGCTGTGGTATTGTAACACACACAAATTTCTGATTTATATATTCAAAAATCGAAACATCGGCCATAACTCGAAAACGGTTGAATATTTTTGAATAATGATAAAGTTTCTGGGGTCTTAGTCTATGGTTTTTTTTTTGGGGGGGGGGAAGGGTTCATTCCTATCAATTTTTCTATATCTCTTACCGTTTTGGTTAAACAATGAGTATTGTTTAAATTTTATTTTGGCCGATCTCAGATTCGAATTTGTACCCCTCGAATGACTAGTCACAATTTTGTAAAATATGTACTAAATGAAGGATTACGATGTCACATAAAACTTTCTCGCTTTGAGTTGATATGTTGTCGCGACAAAATTTAAGATATCGGACCGTGACTGTCTGATTTTGGAGAAGAAATTAGAAATTTGGCCGTAACTCGAAAACGGTTTGACATATTTTAGTTCTGATAATTTTCCTGGGATCGTAGACCATGATTTTGGGGGGTCCATTCCATCAATTTTTCGCTATCTGCTACCGTTTGGGCTGTGGTATTGTAACAGACAACCCCTCATAGGTACACACAAATTTCTGATTTATATATTAAGATGAATAATGAACATCGGACCCACAGTTTTCAGATATAAAATCAGCAAGGAAATTGTGTACGGAATATGTCCAAAGTCCGGACATATTGGTCGTGATGAAAAAAAAAACCTCTGACATTACCACATTCCAGGTCCCGTAGGATCACCGTTGTTGGCCATGGTTCATACTCGAATCATCTCCGTGGCAGAGAGCGCATCACACTCGGCTTTCACCAAGGAGGTTCCGGGTTCGATTCCTGGACGGGTCGAAAATTTGAAAAAGGTTTTTTCAAATTTTCTACTTGGTCTGGTTGTGTTTGGGGGTAACTCAGCCACCTGAGAACAATTGCGTATAGCTATGGTAATAGCGCCAAGTGGTAGCATTATAAGGTAAAAATTGTTAAAGTGTAGCTTAGGCTTAGTGATATTGGAGAGAATGTTGAAAATACCTTGTAATGCTATGATGCCTACAAACATTGTGACATAATAAAACAAAGAAATATACATTTACATACTCGAATCGGGGTGCACTCAACCTCGTCAGGACATCAGAGTAGGTCTTATTTGCTCAACTTCTTAAGGCAAGACGTAAAACGGTCTCAGCAGGCAGAGCCCACAGTTTATGAGTAACATATTGCTACTCAAGTTTCCTACCATTTTCATTCACAACATTTTTTCTTTGCGTAACATCTTTTTAACATCTATTGGTCTTTCGAAACGGGGGGGGGGGGTTACCAATAATTTGCAGGAAACTTACAAATCAGTTATCCAGATTTACCTCACCTAGTCTGAGTTAGGTCAGGAATAGCCAGTATCCCGAGGTCTGGAGTCTAAGTGATTACACACAGTTTTTTTTTTATATATATTTTTTTTAATTTTGCTTAACGTCTCTTTAACATCTATTGGTCATTCAAAACGGGGGTTTTACCCTCCATTCGCTGGAAACTTTCAAACCAGCCACCCACATTGACCTCACCCAGCCTGGATTGGGCCGGAAAAATGAGCCAACGATACGTGGTGTTCCCAAGCGGTCACCCATCCAAGTACTGACCACGTCCGACGTTGCTTAACTTCAGTGATCTGACGGAAACTGGTGCATTCAACGTGGTATGATGTCTGGCTTACACACAAAGTAAAAACTCGCTAAATCTTGCTCTAATTCAGTGACCTTACGGGAACTGAGGAAAACATGTAATTGACTAGACCTAATTCAGTGACCTTACGGGAACTGAGGAAAACATCATGTAATTGACTAGACTGAATTCAGTGACCTTACAGGAACTGAGGAAAACATCATGTAATTAACTAGACCTTACTCTAAGTCAGTGACCTTACTGGAACTGAGGAAACAGGAAAACATCATGTAATTGACTAGACCTTACTCTAATTCAGTGACCTTACAGGAACTGAGGAAAATATCATGTCATTGACGAAACGGCATCGGCAGGGGAGTTACTTCCCGAAGCTGCTCACACATCAAGAACATGCTCTTCCACATGTCCAACCCATGAAGAGGCTTTCCTTGATATTTACGCTTCTTTAACGGAATCGGCAGGAGAGTTACTTCCCGAAGCTGCTCACACATCAAAAACATGCTCTTCCACATGTCCAACCCATGAAGAGGCTTTCCTTGATATTTACGCTTCTTTAATGGAATCGGCAGGAGAGTAACTTCCCGAAGCTGCTCACACATCAAAAACATGATCTTCCACATGTCCAACCCACGAAGGGTATTTCCTTGATATTTAACGGAATCGGCAGGAGAGTTACTTCCCGAAGCTGCTCAGACATCAAAAACATGCTCTTCCACATGTCCAACCCATGAAAAGGCTTTCCTTGATATTTAACACAATCGGCAGGAGAGTTACTTCCCGATGCTGCTCATACATCAAAAACATGCTCTTTCACATATCCCACCCATGAAGAGGCTTCCTTGATATTTACACTTCTTTAACAGAATCGGCAGGAGAGTTACTTCCCGAAGCTGCTCACACATCAAAAACATGCTCTTCCACATGTCCAACCCATAAAGAGGCTTTCCTTGATATTTACGCTTCTTTAACTGACATGCTTATTTTTGGAGGAAAAAATAATTAGACATTTTCAACAATTTGTCGGGCCCAACGCACACATCAATAACAATTTATTTCTAAAACTAGACAGCATCCCTCTGTAAACACTTCCGCATGGTTACCTGTTCAAGACGGGGCGAGTAAAAGGTTAAGCAACGTTGGTCGTGCTGAGACACCAAGTGTTGATCGTTTTTTGGTGCGACCATTAAAT
>CM022885.1:28166141-28176143 GCA_012654025.1 Pachypsylla venusta | reverse complement strand
GTCACATTTATTCCCATTGTTTTTCTCAAATTCTCGAAACGAAGTTCTGGTACACACAGCCATACCTAACAATAGCAGTTTTGTGAAATGTAGACCTCATTCAAATAATATAAATTAAAGTTCTGATAGTCCATATAATAGAGCCCGAATTCTATTAACATCTAAATCTATAATAATAAAACTTAATGTAAAGATTGATGTATGTATGTATTCATGAGAATAGACCCCCTCCCAAAACCATAGAACCCCAAAGGAAATTTATCAACATTAAAATATATGGAGTTAACCATTTTACGGCCGATTTTTCTATTTTGGCCAAATTTCACGGTCCGATATCTTAAAATTTGACGCGAGAACTTATCAACTGAAAGCGAAAAAGTTTTAGGTGGCCTTTTAAACATTAATGTTGGACATGGCTTGCAAAAACTGTCCAACCGTTTTCGAGTTACGGCAGATTTTCCAATTTTTATAGGGGGAATCATAGAATAGGTACTATTAACACGAAGCGAGCGTATCCTGCTAGTTTCTTCTAATTCTACTTCATTACTGTAATAAGATACTCGTACATTCTTTTCATATTTCCAACCGCGATACTGCAAGTAACCGGCACGGATATAAGATTATGTAAAACTTTCATTCTATCAAAGTATGGCGTATTGCGCTTTTCTTCTGTTATTTGCGTTTAATTCGCAATTTATGGGGACCTCAGTTACAGAAAAAAATTCTGCATAATAATCCCCTTGTTTTAATTTATTTTCAGCTTATGGGAACCTCGGGTCCATTTTAAGTTCTCAAGGGAGATATACAGAAGCTGAAAAAGTTTACAGAATGGCTTTGAAGCATCGTCCCAACATGGCGGATGTGCATTATAATTTGTAAGTTTGTTTGCTTTTGTTACTGTTTGATGCATGTTTTTTTTTTTAAAAAAAACAAGAAGTAATAATAGCAAAGTCCATCAGATGCCTTTGAGTTGAAGGAAATGTTCTTTCTATTATGATATTTGAGCAGCTATGGGAAGCACACCTATTTTTACGCCCAATTCACTTCAATTAATAATAGCTAATTAGTTTACCTCGTGAGGCTGAGTGCATAGGCCCGACGAGAGGGGGGAATGGAAGGAGTCCCACCCCCCAGGCCCGGAATATCGTTAGAAGCCCGGTGAGAAAATTATCATAATAAAAATTTTCATGTTTTTTTCTGAATAATAAATAAATCAAATTAAAAGTTTTGATTCAAAGGCACAAAATCAGAAGTTTAGCGACAGGCTAATACGGCGCAATGGCTATTGCAGGACACTGATTTTAAAATATAGTGCGACCATATTTGTAATATGGTTGTTACAAATATTGACGCGACCTGTCAATATTTGTAACTTTCGTAAATATTCACATCTGATAATCGAATTATTTTTTACCAAGAAGAAGCGTACACGCCTTTCACATCAACTAAATGAATTGTCTACTTCTATTTTTATTACTGCCCATACAATGATTTTAAATGAAATAATAATAGAGGGGCCTGTAAATTCCCCCCCCCCCGGCCCGGATTAAAGGGGTTTTACCCCCTTTAACATCTATTGATGTTAAAAAAATCGTTGCAACAACGCATCTTAAAATTATTAATATTCCTTTCTAGAGATTTTTTTAAAGCTTAACGTCTCTTTAACATCTATTGATGTTAAAGGGGTTTTACCCTCCATTCGCTGCACACTTGCAAACCAGATTCCTACATTGACCTCAGCACCATCCTGGGTTGGGCCAGAAAAATATTCAGCATCACGAGGGCGCGAACCCACGTGGACACCCCACATGGTACAACCTCGCTGGACGTTGCTTAACTTCAGTGATCCAACGGGAATTAGTGTATACAACGTGTCATAGCCGTTGGCTAGAAATGTTTGGGTGGTTATCTATTCTTATGCGTATTGAATGGAACCCCAAATATGCGAGTCTAACTAAAAGTTGATCAATTTACACGGTTTCCAACAGTCGCCACTGATAAATACTCGTAATAAAAGGAAGTGAAAAGGAAAAAAACATTTTAGAAAGAAAAACCAGAAAAGAAGGTGTGGGGGCGTAACAGTTAAAATTATTTATAATGTTGTTTTGTCTGGGGCGAAATAGTTTATCGAAACATTAGATTTATGTGATACTATTATTTACTAGTAAAATATTTGACTCTATCTGTGCTGAAGATTCTCCATTACGAATATTGTTTTGGAATATCATCATGAAACATTTAATAAAAATATACTTTATTGTGTATTAATACAAAATATAGCTTTCGTATCGTATAAATTCTTTAAGGATGAATGTTTCCTCACAACGGAAATTTTCAACATTTCCGTTATTTTATGAATTAGGCATTCCAATCTCAGGCCTGCAAATAAATAAATTTTATAACATTTCTGTTATTTTATGAATTAGGCATTCCAATCTGAGGCTTGCAAATAAATAAATTTTTTAACATTTCTGTTATTANCCATCCTAAACTCAGCAGACTTCAACACGCATTTTATTTTTTTTGAAACCTAACCCAATACTACTCCCAACACGTTCTACATAGCTTAACAACACGTTACTACTCAACGTGTATATAATATGTAATCTATGTGTATGCTCTGATCGCGTTTAAACGGTTGCACGTCGATTATTATTAATGAAGAGTCAGATTTATTATCATTTTTTTCTCTCATCTTCTCGAAACAAAGTTCGGGTTCTGAGCTAGTATATTATATTATTTATACTTGAAGGAAAGAAGGAGAGTGGAGGTGGGGAAACTTTCGAAACCTGTCTATTAAACAAACACATCGCGGCCATCTTAGTTCACCCAAAACATTGAGAATTTTTACATTGTTTATATGGATGTTTCTCAATTTTTCTAGTTAAAATATTCTTTTCTGTTTTAATTATTGACATTTAATTATTTGATTTGGCATTTAATAATTCCTGAAGTTCTAAGTGGTAATTTAAGATCAACCATGGTGAACTGTATAGCCTTTGGGTGCACAAATCGACAAGGAAAACCAGGTGTTACATTACATCTTATCCACAAAATGTATCCTATTAACTAAAAATATACTATTTCCCCTTTAAATAAAGTTCGGAAGTAGTTTGGTACCGTTTTTGCAGACTCAATTAGCAGACAAAGTTTCACTATAAATGTCTAAGGTGTCCGATAGAGTCCTTAGGCTAATGCAGTAAGCTGCAATATCTCACTCCTAGATCAAGATCCTTCAGTCAAACCAACGTTGAGTATACTATTTCCTGTCTGAACACTGAAGTTAAGCAATGTCGTTAGGCTGCCTTAGCGTTAGGTTTAACTTTGCTTGAACCTAGGTTACAGGCATAAAAAAGGCAAGATGGCTAGGTCAGCCGGGGCCCCTGAGCGTAGCGAGGCTAGTTTGCGGTGTTGGAA
This sequence comes from Pachypsylla venusta, assembly GCA_012654025.1. Classification (NCBI taxonomy): domain Eukaryota; kingdom Metazoa; phylum Arthropoda; class Insecta; order Hemiptera; family Aphalaridae; genus Pachypsylla; species Pachypsylla venusta. The sequence goes on along the minus strand of CM022885.1, from coordinate 28,172,726 downwards.
TTTCAATAAAAAATTCTCCTAAATTATTTATCTACGTATACAAATACAAGTATTGTACTTTGTACTGGAACATTGAGGAGTACAAAGTGCATGATTACCATTGTATCTATATTTTAGTCACTGTGCAGTACCCATTAAATACTTTAGCTTGTAGGTACTTGATGTATAGGTACATACCTACTTGTATTACTAGTTATTAAACATATCTTAACAAGAATGCGTGTCATTTTTTGGTATGGTTCAATCAAAATATAAGACATCAGCCCAAATAATAATTTTGACTTTTTTATCATTATTTATTATCATTCTGATATAGTGATAAGACTGATAAGCAAATTTTTTTTAAATTTTGGCGCTCTAATTGTAAACAAAGATGGCGGAAAAATTTACTACACTCTGAAGTGTAGAGGAGATCTGTATTTGTTTCTCCATTGTATTTCCAATCTCCTTGTATTTATATTTACAACAACAAAAAATAAAATGAAAACAACGATACTAGCGGGAGCCGCACTAAAGAAAAACTGTGCGTTCTAGACAGATGTCCTAGCTTGTGAGTGACATCGGCATCCTTTTATATTGTACCATTTCCTAAGGCACCTTGCGAAGAATGATGAGTTGGCTAGTTGGTTAATAATATTTTTTTTCTTCTTCCAGGATGTTTCAGTGATCAAGCAAATTAAAATGTTATTCCTTCTGATTTTTTTAAACTAATAATTTAAAACTATTTTTACCTTTTTTAAAAATGTTTGATAAACTCGAATTAGAGTATTTTATTTTAAAAACTATTCACACATTTAATGAGTTCATTATAAAATTGGAAAATGATTTTTTACCTGACATTCATAAAATAACATCAATCGATGAATTCAATGATTTTCAAACTGTCATTAAAGAATTTATAATTGATGATATTAAATTAATTTTTAAAGAGTGGGATATTCAAATTGTCATTATTGAACCTGAAGAAACTAACGACATTTTCAATCCTGAAATTTCAAATACTAGTAGTGACAATTCTATCATCAACAACAACATCATTGATATCACAGATTTTAATAATGATAGTGAAGAAAATGAGAAAAATAATGTACCTATTGATGGAGAGCTAAATGATGATGACGATACACATATTACAATTGAAGAAAATTATCTTATTCAAGATAAAAAATGTGAACCTAATCATTCTAATAACAAAGAAAATGAAATTGAAAAGTTGAGAAAAAATAAGGAAAATAGTAAAATTAATACCAATGATGATGACGACGAAAATGCTAACATTATAAGTGAAAGTCAGGGTGAAGAATGTAAATTCAGCAATGATAATATTGGTTCTGATTTGGAATCTGATGGAATTCTAAACATTAGCAATGATAAGAATACAAATAATATAAATCACAAAAGAAAACGAACATTTAAGATTGATGGTATAAATGAAAATGCTCATAAAAGTAACCCAAATAATACAATAACTCAAACTGAAGAAAGAAACAATACAGTTTCTAATGAACATAATTTACAAGATAAAAAATGTGAACCTAATCATTCTAATAACAAAGAAAATGAAATTGAAAAGTTGAGAAAAAATAAGGAAAATAGTAAAATTAATACCAATGATGATGACGACGAAAATACTAACATTATAAGTGAAAGGCGCGGTGAAGAATGTAAATTCAGCAATGATAATATTGGTTCTGATTTGGAATCTGGTGGAATTGTAAACATTAGCAATGATAAGAATACAAATAATATAAATCACAAAAGAAAACGAACAATTACGATTGATGGTATAAATGAAAATGCTCATAAAAATTACCCAAATAATACAATAACTCAAACTGAAGAAACAAACAATACAGTTTCTAATGAACATAATTTACGATATGTTTTTAATCGAAATGAAGAGTGTATTGTACCCAAAAGAATTGTAACAATTGAAAATAAAAATAATAATTCAGAAGATGATTTTAATAGATTTTTGGTTGAACACACCAAAGAACCGGTTTACACTATTACAGAACAGATCACTGTAAAATCAATTGATTGTCACGTAGAAGATGACCTAGAAAGTATTTTAAACGAAAATTCTAAGAATAATAATTCACAACATTCAATCAATAAAGACATTGGGAATTCTTATACAAATAATCAAATCAATAAATCACCACCACCTTCTAGAAAATTAAATTCAGATTTTGTAGATTGCTCCGTGCTTAAAAATACCAATATTACAAAAACATTAAAAAATCTGTTAACACAAGATCCAATGGAGAAAGTACGACAATATGTGGAACAATGCGACAGTTTTGAAACTGATAATATATCTCCTATATGCGACAGTTTTGAAACTGATTATATATCTTCCGTTAGTTATTCAATAGATACTGATGATTGTTTAAGTAGCATTTCAACTAGATATTATAAAAATAAAACGAAACAAAAATATCAGTATGAAAAAATTAATGAAGAAAATAAAGAAAATTCAACTCCACTTGTTAATGATAAAAAGAAAGAAAACAATTCTAAAAATGTCAATAGTGATGATACTTATAAAGAAAATCGTGAGCAAGTTAAAAATGTTAGTAATCAAAAAGATTTTCATCATGATGATTTGATGGAAGATGATAGTACAGATGCAAATTTTGATTTACTCAACAATAATAAAAGGAAAGAAGACACTTTGGATCAACGTAATGAAAGTGAAATATTAATTTTTAGAGATAAAACTAAGAAATTAGACGACGACGACGACGATGATGTTCGTATAATTGAAGAAATTCCTTCTAAAAAGAGACCGAGTGTATCTTGTATTTCATTAGATGAAGATGATAACACTGATGAGATTAAAAAATCTTCAGAAAGTAATAAGAAACCAATTAAGAATGGAGAAATCAAAAAAGAGGTCACCAACAAAATGAGAACATTGAAAAAGAAAAATGAATTAAAGAACAATGTTGTTGATGATGATGATAATGTTCAAAATGTTTGTTCTTCGTTCCAACAGAGAGTTACCAATCCAATTGTTAGAGAACATCTTCAGAAACTTGTCAATAACATAGATGAGATTTCTGTTATAAATAAAGACAATGAAGACGAAGCTATAGACGTTCTGTCCTCAGATGACGATGATGATGATTACGTTGAGCCCGTTGATTCACTACTTGACGAAGAAAATGCTAGTAATTTAGATCTTAAATTTAGAAAGACAGCCAGAAAAAGAAGAGGAAAATCAATGGGTTTACAAAAAAGAGCAAAAAAACTATTGCCAGTCATAATTGAACCATCAAACCAAGATTTAGTTTCCCCTGAAGATAGATTTCAAGGAGAATCACCTGTAGTTTTAGATGTAGATGAAGCAACTGGCAATATTGTAAGCATTTGTCATTTCTATTCAAAAGTTTTGAAAAATCATCAAAAACGAGGTGTTCAATTTATGTGGGACACTTGTTTTGGGAATATGAGGAAGCTTCGTGAAGAAAATGGTTCAGGATGTATATTGGCACACGATATGGGGCTTGGAAAAAGTTTAGAAGTCATTGCCCTGTTACATATTTTAAGGAAACTTGATGAACCGGCAGTTTCAAAAATTCTTCTTTTGTGTCCAAAATCTTTGGTTCAAAATTGGGAAGATGAAGTCAATAAATGGACTAACGGTTTTCATACAAAGTTACCTGTTTACTCGTGGAAAAGTGACAAGAATCAAGCTGTTTGTGATTTACATCAGTGGAGTGCTAATGGAGGTATCTATGTGTTAGTATACCAAATGTTTCGATCCATTTGTAAAAAAAAAGAAATGTATAATGTCGGCGAGCGTGATGTAGACTGGACTACTTTCTTTCTTGATCCTGGACCTGATATTCTTATTTGCGATGAAGCTCATTTGCTAAAAAATTGTCGATCTGAAATCTACAAAAGTTTAAAACATATTCGAACTAACAGAAGAATCGCTCTGACAGGAACACCTATTCAAAATAATTTGGAAGAATTGTACAACCTTGTTAAATTTGTTCAACCTAATTTTATGAATAAAGAAACATTTCGTGATCAGTTTATAATTCCAATATCATTAGGACAAGAAGCAAAGGCAACTCGAGAAGAAAAGAATAAAGCAAATGAAAGGATTATAGTTTTACACAAGGAACTTGAGAAAGTTTTGGACAGAGAACAAGGAAGTAATCATGAAATAGGAGTTCCCCCCAAAATAAACTATGACATCATTCTTAATCTAACAGATATTCAGAAAAAAATCTATCAATATTATTGTAGCAAAATGAAAGACTCTTTTGAACATACGATGATGTTTGCTGCTGTACGAATAGCAGAAAATATTGCCGTACATCCAAAATCATTAGAATTTTCTAAACGAGTTGAAGAATTGAAAAATAAAATCGATGATTCAAACAAAGGAAATGAATGGCACGATGATTTGAAAGGTGATTGGTGGAAAAATGTATTGTCTCCAAACGAAATTCACGACTTGTATTCTTTAGAATCAGGAGTCAAAGCACTTATAATATTTAAAATTATCGAATTTGCTGCTGAACTAAATGATAAGGTACTCGTTTTTTGTAATTCACTTGATATTTTAAATGTTCTTCAAACTTATTTAGAACAACATAAGTACGAGAAAAATGTCAACTATTTTAGACTCGATGGAAACGTTCCTAAAGTAAGTCGTATAAAATATGTAAATACTTTTAGTGATGAAAAAAATACAAATGCTAAAGTATTTCTACTTACTCATAAAGTTGGTGGAGTTGGTCTTAATTTTACTGGTGCTAATCGTATTGTAATGGTTGATATGCCATGGAATCCAAGTTATCATGAACAATCATCGAATCGTACACATCGAATTGGACAAAAGAAAACATCTTTTGTGTATAGACTAATTACAAAAGGAACAATTGAGGAGAAAATTTATAAAACAACTGTATCAAAACAGTCATTATCAAAACGAGTTGTGGATAAGAAGAAAATCAAAGCATTATTGCGTGAAAGAGATATTTTTAATTTTGACTATCAAGAAGGTATGACCTTGAGAAAAAGATTACCATCTGCTAAAGATGATTTATTAAACTATTTAATTCAAAATGATGAAAATAGAAGTATCCATTCTTATCAAGAACAGGGAGAACTTTTTGAACTTTCAGAAGAACAATCTAATGAAGCAAAAGCGTATGAAGACTATCTGAATGAATCAACTTTAACAAAAGAACTTGGAGAAAAAAAGAAACAGAGAAGAAGAAAAAGTCAAATACAAGATGAACCAGTTGTAATGCAACAAAATACAAGTGGACCATATCCGAGATATACAAATCCATCATCACAGTCCAACTATACACCATATAATCATACAAATTTAAAAAAAAGGAAAACTAGTTCGATGCCTCCTCCACTTATGCCCATACCAAAAAAACAAAAGAAATCCAATGGTAATTCTATTCAACAAACAAATGTAAATATTGGTAATTCTACTTTAGATTTGACAAACAAAACATTTCATCATCAACCTTCACAAATTACATGTAATACTATGAGTATTGATCAATTGGATTATGAAATAAATGGAAATGAAAACCAACAAAATCGATCAACAAATAATAATTCAATTTACAAATCACTATCTGATTATCTAAAAGAAAATTCTCCTAAAAATGTACGAAAATCAGCAAATTGTTGAAAAGTTAAAGAAAAAAATCGAATATTCAAATATTGGCTAAATCTTCTGTCCCTGAAGTTTCCACTTTGAATCAATCAACAAATGATTTTGTTCAGCCTTCGTTTATTGATGTTGATAGACAAGTCAATGAACATTATGGAAAAAATTGCAATGTGGATATTTTTGCCAAATCTTCTGTTCCTGAAGGTAATCTTACTCAATGTTCAAAAGATTTCGTTCAACGTACATTGACGAACGTTGGTCATCAACATCCTCCTCACTCTGGTCAGCAATTAGAAAACAAAACATTATACAATCATCCATCCAATAATAATACTCAATGGAACACATCTAATGAGACAATCGATGTTAATGCTCAATTTGTCAACCAAATGAATTACAATATTGAGCAAAGGAATGACATAGCTCAATATCAAAGTTTGTTAATCAATAACAATATGGAATAAAGAATCAACACAATGACAAATCAAACACCGATTATTTTTAATACAAACATCATGTCAAATATTTGGCAAAATGATGAAACAGAAATATTTGTCCAAGCACAATTTAGTACTGACCAAGTTATTCAGATGAACAATACTACCAGTGAAAATATTGATAGAGTTTTAGACTGTGTTAAAGTAAACATTAATTACAATTTATAGATGATTGACAATATCGATTCAGAGTTTAATTAATTAAATTAGAAATTAAAATGAGAAAACTGAAATTAAAAACTAAAAATTAAAATGGGAAAATTGAAATTAAAAACTAAAAATTAAAATTGGAAAATTAAAATTAAAATATTCAAATTAAAACTAATAACTTAACTTAACTTGGTGAGCTTTCAACAGTACTCAGACTGTCATCATCAGACCAGAGTTATGATAGAACGATGTGAACACTATCACAACTTGACACGAAGT
>CM022885.1:28120843-28150677 GCA_012654025.1 Pachypsylla venusta | reverse complement strand
GGAAAACTTCAGCAAAAGAATCCAAATGTGCATCACTCGCCAAGGCCGTCATTTGGACGACATTATTTACAAAACATAGATGATAAAAAAACTAGAATACACAAGGTTTCAAAATACAAAATAATGTTTCAAATATCTGATTTCGTTTTTATTTACCAGTTCTTTCAAATGTGGGAGAACTAATTGCCGCACCCTGTATGATTATCAAGTAAACAACATCATCATAAACATCAACAACAATAATTTCTATATTTTTTTCATTCATTATTTTCGGAGGGGGGGGGGGCTGCAGCCCACTCAATCCCTTGCGTAAATACCGAAGTGACAAAATTCAGGAAGTTTCTAATGGCAGGGCCTAGTGAATCGTCATTATTGGTGAAACTACTAATACTCCACATCTCCAGGCAGAAATCTAATGAACCGCCATTTTTTTCCCCTTTGAAAATGTATCCCAAAGTTGCAGTGTTTTTTTTTTTTTTATTAAATCTTTTCACTCTAACCCTCATCATTCATTGGTTTGCAACAATTCGCCATGAGTTGTTGATACTTGAGAATCCTTACGGAAAAGGTATCGTTTCCGACCCTGGCCTTAGTCGCCTTTTACGACTGGCATGGACTAGGGTGCCTTGGATTCTTCTTAAGTATATTGCCCATAGAATTTAAATAGTAAATAAATAATTTCTCCCATAAAGTCTAATCTCCAAGCAAAATTCTCAGTTTAAAAATTTCGACTTTCACGTGATCGCCATGTGGGGCCCCAGGTAGCGGCTCCGTGGACCATGCACTAATCCGGTCCTGCGTATACCTCTGATAAAATAAATACATTAATCTGATTTTTAATTTCCAGTGTGAGGTAAATTTTTAATGCCACTAGGTCAAAGTCAAAAAAGGAGCGAGAAATAGCTTAAAGGAGACCGTAATCCGTCTTTCTAAATTCATTCTTCTTCAAACAGTATACTTTTTATGCTAATAAAATAAAGCATTTATACCTATTGTATGCCTCTATACAACATAAAAAATAAATTAAAGTAAAAACAAATTAATAATATATATCTTATACAAAAAAGTATTTAATAAAAAAGTAAAAATTGAGCTCTAAATTTTGGTATTTTTACATTGGTAACTAAATTAATGGAAATGTACATAGTCGATAATTTGGAACAGAGATCCCTCTTAAGGTGATATCACATTATTTGTCATGATTCCAAAATTTTGGAACAATTTATTTGTGCCAAAATTTTGTATATTTGTTGAATTTGTGTTTGGTATATATTTGTGCCCCTATCACACTATTTGTTGTATATTATACCATAGGAACCAGACATTTATCTGTAATAAATTAATAAATATATCTTTGAATAAATATATTTCTATTTTTCTAATACGATTTCTGATCGAAAGTTAATTTAGTTTTTTCTTCACTTGCGTATTTTCGATGATTGAGTACTTGGGCATCCAGAGACGCCTCAGAAATATTTTTTAATTGTAAGATTAATGAAATAGTTTTCAAAAACGATCAAACATGACAAACTTATTTGTCATGCGTTTAAACCCTATGATATTATTTATATCATAGGGAAGAAAAAGGTTTTTTTCAAAATAAAATTAAAGTGAATTAATCTCCCACCCCTAAAACATTTAAAAAGATTTTTTAAATTATACTAAACCACATTTTAAGTTTGTAACTTGCTCCAAAAAAATTAATAGTATCTGTCTGGTACCACAATGTCTTAACAGAGCGCTCGTGTCTCCAAATAATATTTTTGTAGTTAATACATATTTTTCAAAATTATATTGAATTCTACTGTCACAGAAAAGAGTTGGAAGTTTTAGGCTAATGAAGTCTGCGTCCATAACAGTTTTACATAATTCAGTCTTGTTGCAATTTTAAATCTGTACTCGATCGACCATTATTTGATTCATTCGAAGATCGTCTTCTTTGAAGTTCTACTGTACAGAAACAAATCGTTCCAAAGGATGCCCAAATTGCTAACATTGCCAATTGAACGTAGAGACCAAAAATATTACTGTAGACAAAGCTCAATGCAAGCGATAAACTCTGTAACATAATAAAATAATAATAATGAGAATCCTGATCTGGTGTGTATCACACTTGGGGGAACCGGGATCAATTCCTGGCGTGGTCGAACATTTTAAGGAAAATTTTCGACTTTTGATGCCAGGTCAATACATTTACCAGCTCTCTAGAATGTACTGAAAATCTTCCAAAATATTGAACTTTGGAGAAAATGATCCAGCGTTGAATACACCAGTTCTCGTTAAATCACTGAAGTTAGGTAACGTCCAGCGAGGTTGTACCATGTGGGTGTCCACGTGGGTCCGCGCCCTCGTGATGTTGGTTATTTTTCCGGCCCAACTCAGGCTGGGTGAGATCAATGTGGGCGGCTGGTCTGCAAGTTTCCAGCGAATGGAGTGTGAAACCCCCGTATTGAATGACCAATAGATGTTAAAGAGACGTTAAGCCAAATAAAAAATAAAAAAACTTTGGAGAAAATATAAAGTAAAAATCTTACCTGAGTAAATTTGAATAGAGCAAAAACTGGAGCACTGTCATCTGGATAGAGAAGTCCTAAAATAGAAAATATTTGTGTGGTTTGGCAACTATCTCCAAGTCCAAGAAGAAAACTACAGAGTATCGCTAGGAATTGACTGAAAAAGAAAAACAACATTGATTTCGATGGTAAACCATTTGTATAAAACTGTTTTAATAAATTTTTATGTGAAAATTCCATACCAACCCAAGTAAGGATAATTTTAACATACATGATTGAAGACTCGTTAACTTTGTGAACGTCCATTACAGCTAATGATTACTACTTCACTTTTAATCAAAAGTGAAGTAGTATTCGTTTTCATTCATCATTAGTTAATTTTAACATACATGATTGAAGATTCGTTAACTTCGTGAAGATCCATTACAGCTAATGAATACTACTACATTTTTAATCAAAAGTGAAGTAGTATTCGTTTTCATTCATCATTTATTAATTTTAACACCAAGATTTTTTTTTGTTCATTCATCATTAGTTAATTTTAACATACATGATTGAAGATTCGTTAACTTCGTGAAGGTCCATTACAGCTAATGAATACTACTTCACTTTTAATCAATTTTACGATAACTCTCGAACACCTTATTAAATTTTGAAACTTGGTATGTTCTCATTTGGAGTCTAATTGGGCCCCACAATTTTTCGTCACCGTCAATCACATATATACCTACGGTTCCATACTAAAAAAATTACCCTATATATGCAACTGACGGTGACCAAAAGTTTCGGGGCACAATTAGACCCTAAATGGGACCTACATATCAAAATGGGTCAAAGCTAAGTGGCAAAACTGCGGGGATATTTTTTTTTCGTGACGACATCAAAGGTTCATTATTGAAAATTATAAACCAAATTTCTACTTCGCTTCTTGTTTTAAAACGCAAATTACGCCAGAAAAATATAAATTCAGGCGAGTACATGAATACAAAAAAAAAAATTTGGACAATTTTTTTTTGTATCTCCAACAGGATCCGGGATATTTGACTTTCGAGTCTTTATACTTTATAGACTTACTTTAGATTAATAAATATTTGACTTTTGATTCTCTCTATACTTTATAGACATGCATTGGATTAATAAATATTTGACTTTTGAGTCTCTCTATACTTTATAAACTTACTTTGGATTAATAAATGCTTTCTCATTTGTATCATCACCAAAAGGAGATGAGTTTGGAAGATTCAAAAAGATAATAAAAAATGCAATCATATGGACAAGATATCCGAAAATAATAATTGGCTCTCTTCCCCAACGAATTGTTTGTTTGCTAAAAATACCAAACACAGCGCCACCTGTGGAAAAACACATAGAAACAAGATGATTCTAAAATGTATTACCACAAAAATGATAATAGTATAAGAATTCAGGTTATAAGTTAATCCCCTCCCTTAAAAGATATAAAAATTTAAGAACGAACAGAAAATACTCTGTCAATGTGACACCCCCCTCCCCTCCCCGAAGTTCTGGGATATATATAATTAGAATCTAAATTTGACATACATACCAAATTTCAAGTCTCTAGCTCTTACATACTCTTTTTAGACAGGATAAGTGAAAACTGCCAAAAAGCGAAAAGATTCGCCAACGGTACATTTGATTGCACCCAAAAGTTTCGGGGCATAATTATATCTCAGATGGGATATTCATACCAAATTTCATCCAAATCGCGCTAAGTGGCAAAAGTGCCCACCACGGCGAACAAACGGATTTTTTTGTTCGATTTTTGGATTCTACGTACCTTGAAACGTAAAATATCAAATTCTGACGGGGGTATTTTTTTTCATGACTATTTCAAATGTTCATTATTGAAGATAATAAACCAAAAATTAAGAAACATGCTCTTCAGCATTTTCGAACTTCGACACCGATCTCAAAATATTCAAACCAACCAGAATTCGAGGTTATCTGAAACGTACCACATCGTTCACTCTATTTGACTAGGATCTCAGAGGCGATTTGTTCTACGTCCACTCGAGATTTTTTTTCCGACCAAAGATCGCCTACCTTTCGTTATGGCAAAATCATTCTATATCTGTTTTGACTATGTTGCGCTGATTTCAACTGGGTTACTCCAAATGCTGCTAGTACTCTGGAATTGAATGAAATCTTTAGTACCAGTAGAGCCAGGATCAATCGGACAATATAAATTAATTACCCGAAATGCAAATCGCGATAAACCTATTTATATGAAATCAGATCTTACCAACCTAATGAATGGCTATCTCATTCAAAACGCTAAATGTGTTGCTGAATGCTATCTCATTCAAAACACTAATGTGTTGCTGAATGCTATCTCATTCAAAACGCTAAATGTGTTGCTGAATGCTATCTCATTCAAATTTTCTAAACATCATGTTCAATAAAAAAAAATACCTTTGTAAAAAAATTGTGTACATATATTTTAACTAGATTATAATAATTCAACTGGTCTCGCGCCCCCCTTGGCATGCCTTCACGCTCTCCAAGGGGGCGCACCCCCCAGTTTAGGAACCTCTGTTCTAAAGTGATCTTGTTGTAACTGTGGCCCTCTTTGGTCTAAAAACAACGTGAATGTCGTCTAAAAAAAATATTTGACTGAAATTAACTTACCTAATATTTCTCCTAAACCAACAAATATGCCAGATAATCCAACTAAACTTTTAGAATTGCTGCCAAATGCCAAAGTTGATCCAAGCGAAGAACTGTAAACTCCACTATAGAAAGCAGTCTCCAATCCTGTAAATCAGAAATAAAAACTGGAAGAGTTGAAACAAGAAATTGTCAAGTCGGTTTCAAAAATTAAATGAAGAAAAATGGGTTTTCCATTTAAAAAACTGACGGTATATAAAAACATACAATATTTTTGGTTTATTATTTTCAATAGGGTCTAATTACGCCCCAGATAGAATCGTCACGAGAACCCCACCACATTTTTTGGGAGGCGGGTTGAAAACTTCGGGATATTGAGAGTATGTTTGTGCATGGCAAAACGTGTCTTTTTTTTGGTACAGACATTATATACAAAAGTGTCTTTCTTGAATACAGTCGTACCTAAAATCGAAAATCATTGGGGGGGAGGGGGTGAAAACTCCAGGAATGTAAGGGTATGTTTGTGCATAGTAAAACGTGTCTTTTTTTTCGGTACAGGCATATTTATCCCTAAAGTCGCCAGTATTTGAAGGGTACGTTGGTGCACGGAAAAGTGTCTTTTAATACAGTCTAACTTGAATATTTTTTATTCGGGGGGGGGGGGGNTTTATTCGGGGGGGGGGTCCGGACCCGGAAACCCCCTAGTGTGCGCCACTGGTTCCTATTCACCCCATTTTACGGTACCTGAATAAAAGAACATTGCACTCAAAAGTACCATATTTCTTGATGTAAATAATTTAAATGATTTTTGTAAAGCCTTCAAAGGTCCAGTATTTTCTGTTGATACAAGTTCACCATCTTGACGAACAGCTGGTCGAAGACAAACGAGAAAGATAACACCTAACGCTGACATACTGGTCAAGACAGTAAAAACGAGACGTCGGGTGGGCTCGTCAATATGGGTCTTTCCAGCAAACTGTATGGAGACAAATATGTTGCCGATGAACATGCTGAAACGGAAATCAAAAACATCTTTTTAGAACGGGGGCTAATCAATGAGTAGTATCCCACTGGGTGCAACATTTTACTGAGCAGCTTTTTTCAGACGAAAGAGTACCAACGGGATCACTCCAGAATATTGAGACTGAGACAGAATAAAAATGATACAATTTACAAATGTTTTTTTTTCTCCGTGTTCCCGTAACTTTTATTTTCAAACTATTTATTTTATCTCTTCATCTAACCACCTGATTATCAAAAATGAGTGCAAAAGTCACGCCACATTTTTTTCCTGTGGCTGTAGAGATTTGAAAAATGCACTTTGTGAAGTAGTATATCAATTGGGCAATGCTCATTGTACGGAAACGTTAAGTAGTAGTAGTAGCGGTTTTTCTCACGAAATCAATCGTTCTTACCATTTATAGACGCATGATTAATTAAAATGGTAGAAACAGATTGATATGAGTTTACTGAAAAGATTTTCATGGCCCTTGGCTGGAACTGTGATGGTATGCGTTCCAGGTCGTCCTGGTGCGGCCATAGTGAGGACGGAAACTTTAAGTAAACACAAGAAGCGAGGTTTTCATGACATCAATATTTTTTGTGCAAAAACATACCTTGTCTTCTTCTTATAATGGTCAAATACTTATTGATTCACCTACATACATACGTGTGTCTGGTTTTTACATACCTAAGTTGAAATATTGCCCAAAAAATTCCTGAATTTCTTTGTATTGTTGAACTATCAGAGTTTAACGTCAAATAATTTCCTTGAGCTGCCCACAAAATCGCTGCACCAAATCCTACAACACCTGATGCAAAGTATAGAAGGAAATTGGAGGGAACTAAAAATGTGGCAATGAAAAATCTGTAAAAAAAAAACAATTGTGCAATATTTAAATTAGATTTTAGTCAGTTAGTCCCCTGAGGATAGGGGGCTTAAAAGGAATACCTCCAAAACACACCCAAGTCCATGCCAGTCATAAAAGGCGACTAAGGGCAAGGTTGGAAACGATATCCTTTCCATTACCCGTGCAGAAAGCAAGAAGCTACTGCATTATATTATTCCTATGTTTCCTGTGGATAAGAGGACTTAAAAAGAATACATTCAAGGCACCCCAAATCGGAAGGCTTAAAAAGAATACTTCCAAGGCACCCAAATCCATGCCAGTCGTATAAGGCAACTAAGGTCAGGGTCGGAAACGATATCTTTTCCATTACCTATGCAGAAAGTAAGGAGAAGCTACTGTATTATCCGTAAGGATTCTCAAATATCGACAACTCATGGTGAGTTGTTGCAAACCAGCCCCATAGCTGTTACCCTATGATAAGTCAGTTATTTGTTATAGGCCAAGACCGTATTTAAGATGGGCTCCTCGCTGCAGCCCCCCAAAAATAATGAATGAAAAAAAATTATTGTTGATGTTTTTGTTGCTGCTGTTTACTTCATAATTATATGTATAGGGGTGACCTAATTTTATATATGAAATGAAGTAGCCACTACTTTGTTACCTTTTGCTTTCCCACACGAAAGATACATCTGTGGACTGTGACATATCTTCTAGTCATTTTTATGGTATGGAAAAAAAAAAAAAAAATTATCATCTAATGACATTAACTTTTTTTTAAAAAAAAATTACCAAAATCACTTATTTATAATTGTTTATGAAGACAGATACAAGATCTTTGTGCATCAAATACACACAGATACCATGTGCCACAGAATTCAAGAATATACCGCTAATCATGTTCTCGGCAAGAACCAGCCTCCAGAATTTGATGAGTCTGAAGAGCTACTGACGAGACCGACCAGGGCTACCTGCCCCAACTTCTTTCTAGATGGACTGTTCGTCCAATCCCACCAATCTAGAACCTATATGCCTATGGACGAGACCTATTGAAGAGGCTGTCTCCCTCGGTCTGAACACAGAGTGATACGAATTAGATGTTGTAAACATTAATAACATTCATGTAGAAACTTTGTTTTTTAAATCTATTTTTTTTTAAAAAAAAAGTTTTTAAATCTGGTAGTCATCTAATGACCACCACGGCGTGTCAAGTTAATCTTACCCATAACACAAAGAGCCAACAATCATAGCAACTCGAGGTCCAGTAATACTAATAAATGATGGAGCTATCCAATTACAAATGGCAAACACTGCATATAGAACTGCGAGACTCGTATAACCATCTCCAGTAAAGGTTGGATCGTCAATGTTAATACTTTTGAGAACAATTTTCTGCAAACACAAAAAGACATTGAGAAGTTACTTATGTAAAAATCTTAACAGCCTTAGCTCAGCTGGTAGAGAAACGGATTCGCAACCTGGAGTCTGTTGGTTTGAATTCAAGCATTGACATAATTTGAATAATATTGACAAGTTGAAGAACAAATTGGTTAAATTGGCATACTATGTCAAGTAAAACCATAATGAAGGTTGACTCCGATGATGTTCTCAGGAGAGGACGAAACTTGACGTTTTAGTCAAGTGAAGTTATAGTAATTTTCAACTTTCATTTAAGTTGAAGAATTACAGAGTTCGGCAAGAAGATTGTATTTTTTTTTTTTTTAATTAATAAATTTTATTTTACTGTACCAAAGTAGGGAGGGGGGATGTCATTTTCAAATCTCTAACGTTTAGTTTACAATTTTACAAATGATATTCTCAGAGATGTGGCACGTAAAAGGGCTTTGAATTTATGCTTGTCTTACTCTCTCAATAATCTCAGGAACGGAATTCTTTCTACTCTGGATTTTCGTTGACAGAAGTTTTAGAATTTTTGAGCGAGGCAAATAGAGCTATGCCTCGCTAAAAGTAATCTCCCTTTTCAAAGGAAATTTCTCATCACTGGGTTCCATATCAGGAGGGGCACACTCTGTCAACTGCTCTAGTGCATTTCATTTTTACTTTTGCTCAGTTTTATTTTTCATTACATGTCTAATACATTTTATGACTTTTTTCAGCTCTAAATATTTAGGTCGATACTTGAATTTATTTCAACTATCAACGTATGCGTGTGTATAGATTACATTGAGTTGGGAAATCATGTATGATAAGAGATCTTGACTACGAATATGTGTCTTATATTCCCGTGTAACATTTTAATTTAAATGATCAATCCGTCTCAAGATTTTATCGTGTTTAATGTTTCCATTGTATCCAAGATTTTTACAGAAAAAAAATGCCGCTGGACTATCGTTTACATGTGCCGCTTGCCTATAAAAACACTTCCAATTTCACACATTTTTCTTCTTCTATTTTTGGATATTAACTTAAACGCTGACCTTCAAGGACCATCTAGGGCCCAAATGGGACCTACGTACCAAATTAATTACTATCAACGCTGAGGCAATAGTGAAAACTACGGCGGACGCACGAATTCTTTTCATTCAATTTTTGGATTTTGAGTCAGATATATATTTTTTTCCTGGTGGATTGCAAAGATTTATGAATATTCAAGTCAATAGAAACTATAGTAAAAGAGATATTACAACATAATATATAGAATGTCCAAAATACCTTATCCATTACTCATAATCACGGTCGTAGATAGGGAAAATAAGGCCCAGGGGGTTAGCTTAGGGCTATAAAAATTGACTTTCAAGATATTTTCAATATTTTATCATACGGATTTTTTTTTTTTTTTTTTTTATTTGTGTTACAAGCATTTAAGGTCTTTCGAGACGGAGGTTTTACACCCAACAAAGCAGTTACCCACACTGACGTCACCCAGCCAGGTTTCGACGGGAAGAGCAACCATCACGAAAGCTCAAATCTAGGTGTACTGGACACGTACCAAGTAAAATCTCGCTGGATGCTAATGAAACTAAGTGATCTTATGGGAACCGATGTATGAACTAAGTGTATCAGGGAACTGATACACTGGCTACGTGAAAGTTCATTATGCACCTTAACTTAAAATAGCAACAATTTTCTCAAGCGTAAAATAAAACTGTCGATATAAAAAAAATATGCAATTTACCTGAATATTACCGCATGTTTGAAATGCTGTAAAAGCTGTCATGAATCCAATACCCAAAATGATTATATTTATCATTCTTTTGTCAAATTCCATTTTGAATTATTTTTGAACTAGCGGTGTATTTTTTTAAACGATTTAATAGTACTTTCACTTATAACACTCTGTATGAAGAATAATAGGGATACAAACTTAAAACACTTGGTAGAACTACTATCAAGTACAAAAAATATACCTAAGTGTCGAAAACATTAAATTTTTCTAATATTTATTATGTTAAAACACTTAAAATAATGATTTTATTTTGACATATTGATAGGTTTCCGTTTTAACTATCTTCTATAGGTACTCAAAAACTTCGAACAACTGATAATGTTTATGATTTCTGAGGAAGCTAGATAATAGCAAAATAAACTGGAAAAAAAGTAGACGTGTACATTCTCTTTCTGACCCTGCTCCAAGTTCCACTATTTCTGTTAATTACTGATACAGGTCGTTGTTATCTTTACTATTATCACTAACTATTATGAATACTTTTCTTGACGGCTAATAATTAAATAATTGGTAAATGGTAGGTAAAAACGTTATCAGCTCAGTTTATCAACCGTAAATACCGAAATGTGATTTGTTATGATAAGTTCTGCACTCTGCAACTCCTTGACGCAAAATATTTCCCCTCTTCTTTTTTTAGGCCCGATCCTACCACGACGTATTTTCAGGGAGTTTCATCTAACACTGTGTCAACCTGTGTTAATACTATAGCCAAACCCGAGTGTTTCAAAACTCGGCTAACTCGGCTTTTAGTAGGATCGGACCTTAAATGGTAATCAAGAATCGTTTACACTAGTATTTCTGTAAACTGTAGATCTCACTCAATTTAAATAGTGACCATGAGTACAGAGCCACCTAGGCCTATAATTTATTTGCATTTCCTATTAAAGCATTATAGGATCCAAAATTAATAAGCAAAATTTTGTAGCGTAAAAACAAAAAAAGATTAACAAAAGACAAATCGTGGAGTTAAAACTAGAACTCACTTCGTTTGATCAATGGTTCCGAGCTAGGTACAATCTTCATAGGAAAAGAAGATAGAAATGCATAGGACGACTTCCTTCTCCAAGTATTTTTATGCGACCCAAATAATATTATTACGACTACAAGTTTGGTCTTATCAACATTAGGAGGGGAAATGCAAAATATAAGGGCGCGACACAAAGCCCGAATGGAGCAGTAGTTTTTTCCGAATGGTGCAAGAGTTTTTAGGGAGCGAATTCATGAGAATAACAAGTTTCATCGAGGCATGGCCAATCAAAACATTTCCTAACCTCTCTGGTTGGGGGGCGTTCATTTAAAGTTCTTCTCATGAAGTCGCTCCCTAAGAACTCTTGCACCATTTGGAAAAAAACTTGCACCATTCGGGCTTTGGGCCGGCAGAATACACAAACACAAAACACTTTGGAATTACATATTGGAAAGTTCAAAGTTTTAAGTAGCTATAATCAACATGAAAATAAAAAAGCTTAGTTAACTTTGACTGTGAGACATGTTTTTTATTTTTTAAATTCAAAAGTTTTTTTAACTTACAAGGTGCTAATAATCTTTCTAATGCACCTTTCTCCAAATTAAATAAACAAACTATCCATACCGTATCTCGTACTCATATCCAACGTGGTTGTCTGAGCGATAGACTTTCTATATTTATTTTAGTGATAGATTTAAGATTTTTCTCTATTTATTTTCAATCAATTAACTTTTTTTGTGTCCAATTCTCTTAAACACTTTACTTACCTAGAAAAAAATTGAAAACTAATTTTACTAATTATTTAATAAATTAAATCATTTTTATTAGATAATCATGGTTTTAGATCTAGATCTTTTCCGTTCAGAAAAAGGTGGTGATCCAGAAAAAATACGAAAAAATCAAAAAGATCGATTTAAAAATGTAGAACTTGTTGATAAAGTAATTGAAAATGATGTCAAATGGAGACAGTTCAGGCATAAGGCTGATAACTATAATAAGTTTAAAAATGTTTGTAGTAAAGTAATTGGTGAAAAAATGAAAGCCAAAGAACATATTGGTGATGACAAGTTGCCAGGTTAGTTTTTGAATAATCTACTGTGTTGCTATGCTTTTAAACTTAATTGATCAAAAGTGTTTCGCAGTCAATATCTGATTCTGTCTAAAGATATGTTACCCAGCATGTAACATTGAATACACCAGTTCCCTTTAGAGCACTGAAGTTAGACAACGTCCATCGAGTTTTTACCAAGTGGGTGTCCACGTAATTGCCTGTCCAACCCAGGCTGGGTGAGGTCAATGTGGGCAGCTGGTTTGTAAGATTCCAGTGAATGGAGGGTATAACCCCGTCTCCAATGATCAGTAGATGTTAAACTAAAGAGACATTTTCAAGAGATCCATCAATGGCGGAGTTAGGCATATTAGTTTGAACTTTCTTATTTATGTGTGGTACAAATGTATTACAGTTTTCATGGAGGCATTATATTTCTGTTGTGGCGGTGTACATTTCTAAATAAATCACTCCTCACATTTCCAGACTCAGATATGAAAGAATATGGAAATACTGATTGTTTTGAAAAAGGTTGTTATGGACTTTGGCTGGAACTGTAGTGGTATGCGTTCTAGACATTTTCTGTTGACGAAGGCCGGAATACCTCGTCCTTGGTTTTCAAACACGTGGTTTTGTCATATATCTGGTAGACAGTAATTCTCCTCGAAATGCTAAAATTGAGTATTAATTAGAGAAGCTCAAACCGCAAATTTTGCGATTGAAAAGCACCTGGTCTGAGTATGAGCAAGATATTTATAGTGTGTAAACATTCATTTTTCTTGATAATAATAATTTCTTATCAAAAATCATTCCTACATATTTATGTCATTTCAGATGGTTTCAAACTTGGCGATGACTTAACTGCAGATACACTAAAACCACTAACAGTGAATCAAATTAAACAAGTTCGAGTATTTATTGATGAAGCAATGGTTCAGAATGAAAAAGACCTAGTGGCAACTGAAAAAGAGAGGAACAATGCCCTTAGAGAAGTTGGTAAGACTTTTATTTTTATGGCCAAACTTTCAGGAAAATGTAGTAAATATTTAAGGAATACCTGTGTCAAACATATAAGAACCGCTATAAGGTGTCAAGAAGAGGACGCCCAAGAATGTGTTACTTCCAAGACCTAAAGAATTTGGTGAATGTTAGTTCATACTAACATTCACCATGGAAAAATGAAAACCATCGCGCTTAACAGAGAGGAATGGCTATCCCGACAAGGCGCAGCCTTTAGAAGATGATGATGATGATAAGGTGTCACAGTAATTTGAGTGTTGCGAAGAACGTTTATTTAAGCGAAGCATAACTTGGACACATGGTAATCAGAAAAGTAGTCAAATCTACTTAATTCCAATGGAGATATATATCCAAATTGAACTGAGCGTTCAAAAGATCTTGCCAGAGACCGCAACTGGCAACAATTTTTAAAAGTTTATTTAGTCCCTTAGGTTAGCGACTTTTTAAATAAAATCTTTGGATATTTACGGCTCAATGGACATTGAGGTCGGGAGCATTTTTTTTTTCCTTTCAAATTTTCAATTCAAATCTTATTTACCGCCCTTAATAATTCTATTTCTTATTTTTATGATCGCCCCTGAAGCGACCACAATATCGTAATATCTGTCCAGTCATGTTTAACCTCACACCTCCTCCCTTACTCTCAGATTAAATTTTGAACCGGATCTAAGGGTAGCGGTCATTATTTTCCTCCACCCTAGGGTATAGGATACGCAGAAGTACCGTCTACTTTTTTAATCCGGAAAAATGCTTCCTCTTCGCTCTACAATTTTTGGAAGTTAGCAAATAAGCAAATAATTTTTTTTTTTTTTTTTTTAATAACAAAAAATTTACTCGAGATATTTCGATGAAACAAAAAATTTGAATTGAGTTTGTGCCAGTGTTTCCTGTAGTAAGCAGTAAGCTATAAGTCTACTTACCCATCCCTGTTCCTGATTTCAGTTAAGACCAAAACATTCAAAGACTGACTGATCCCGATCAAATATGAGTTGAGTGTGTGCCAGTGCTTCCTGTAGTAAGCAGTAAGCTATAAGTCTACTTCCCCATCCCTGTTCCTGATTTCAGTTAAGACCAAAACATTCAAAGACTGACTGATCCCGATCAAATATGAGTTGAGTGTGTGCCAGTGTTTTCTGTAGTAAGCAGTGAGCTGCTCATTCACGTATATTGGTGAATTGTCAGAGCTTTGAACGATGTCATTGAGTGATGGTTTCTTTTTTTTTACATTCCTTCAGGAATGAATCTCGAATGCTTTTGTGTTGAAATGATACTCTCGTAGCTTTTGGTTGGCCAGTAACTCCCATTCTTGACCGAGTGACAACCAATGATTCAACATTCGGCGGTTTTTTTTTTTCAAATTTATTTTTGAAAATAATGTGCTCACCAAAGGTTTTAACTCAGTAATGGAATATCAACTGACCTAATCTTAAAAATTGCATTATTTTTCTTTTTAGGAAATCATTTACACCCCTCTGTGCCTGTGAGTAATAATGAAGATGAAAATGGTATCGTCAGAACTGTGGGTGACACCGCCATTAGAAAGAAATATTCTCATGTAGATCTGATTACAATGATTGATGGTGTTGATGCTGAAATGGGAGCAGTCATTGCTGGTAAATAATCTTCTAATTTACACAGAAACAAATCGAACTATTCCAGTTTTTCCAGTCCAGAACCTGTTATGTGCGGCCGATAGCCGAGGAATTATTTATCAGACCTTCAATGGTACCAAATTCCATTAAGTTCGGTTGGCAAATGTCGGCTGACCTTCATAGTAGTAAATCTTCTGGCAACATATTGTTTTATGAAAGTTTGGTCAACTAACATTACAGCCTATGCCCGAATCTAGCTCACCAAACCACTCACATCACATAGAATAATTAAACTATAATAAATAATAAAATAAAAATCTCCAATTTCATCGAGAAGATTAACATCAAAGTCCCCACTCCGAGGCTAAGAAACAGAAGGAATGCAACATACAACAATTGTGATCAAGAATACTTCAAACTGCCTTCTGCAAATCAAATTTACCTAGATTCAACTTTGCCATCATCTATGAAGCTTTATTTTGAATATTCATTACAATTACATCTCGACGAAAAAAAAATAAAAAATAAATAAACATATGTGCTCCCTTATACTAGAAAATGAAAATTGAATACCGTTAGATATATAATTATTTTCTATAGTTCTTTATAATCTAGGATTCTAGGATGTTGTACATGTAATTGCAACATAAGTTGCGTGTGTGCAGATTGGAAAAAAAACATGTTCAGAAATACTTCAACCATGTGATTTTCTGTTCTTCCAGGTGGTCGCGGATATTTTCTTAAAGGTGCCGCAGTATGTTTACAAGTCGGTTTAGTACAATACGCTTTGAGTAAATGGATAGAGAAAGGTTACACTCCACTGTATACGCCATTTTTTATGCGGAAAGAAATTATGCAAGAGGTAGCACAATTGGCTCAATTTGATGAGGAGTTGTATAAGGTAATTATTATTCAGGGGGATTATTTAGATTTAGTTCTACATCCTGGCTAATGATATTAACTAACATACATTGATCTGCTAGTCATATACCACTCTTATACATCATACTCATTTTAGATCAATTTTTTTTAATAATTTTATTTTAGGATATTATGAATTTATAATTTTTACTCCCTCCTCCTCCCCCTCAAGTAATTTATAAAGGGGTTTCCTCCTCAAAATGGGATGTTTTAGATTTTAAGTTCCATACGTATAAAAAGGGGATTGCTATTAAAAATGCCCGACTTCACGCTTTTTGTGTGTGTGTTTGGAGGGGGGATTGGTTTTCGAGGATAATTATAATAATTTGTTTTATTTATAGGCGAACCCTTTATACATAAATTACAAAGCAAGCAGGTACATAAATATCACAGGTTTAATAAAGACAAAAAAAAAAAATGTATATAAATCATAAAAGGTATTATAGAAAACAAAATCGATTGAAACAGGGAATAGGTGAGAGAGATCCTAATTAATAGAGATCTTAACGTTTTTTGGGAATTATAAAGTATACCGATTTTGGGATATTTCCCTCTGCACGTAGCCATTGAATTTTTCGATATTGAATACTAGTACTGCAGATCTCACTCAATTTACTGCTCTTATAAATATCCAACATTAGGCTCCGGTTAGCCCAAATCCTAATCACAACAAATTCTATGAACATAATAAATGACCGTATCAAGTAGTGATGGCATATCGTTCAAAAATACATAGATATATCGAAATTTCGATATATCTAATCCATACTAATATATAAATGCGAAAGTAACTCTGTCTGTCTGTCTGTATGTATGTTACGCTTTCACGCTTAAACTACTGAACCGATTTTGATGAAATTTGGTATGGAGATAGACTAAACTTTAGGAAAGGACATAGGCTACTTTTTATCGCGAAAAAGGGGGTTGGAACTATAAACGGCCATGCCTCTAAGGCGCCAAGCGAAGCGGGCGTATTCTGCTGCTAGTTTCAAATATATCGGTTTATTAGAAATTAGAATTTTACGAGGTGAATTGGTGGAAATGTCCCCTCTCTGTACTTTCCTAACCTGACCCCTACTCTTCTTTCCAGTTTCCACCTATGACCAGTTTCAAAGGGACAAGGATCCCACTAAAATAGAAAACTTCGAGTAAAAAAAAGCTATATTATGAACATTGAAACATTGAGTCTAAATTAGTGTACATATGAAGCAATATATCGTGAAAAATATATCGATACATCGGAAGAA
The DNA here is from genome assembly GCA_012654025.1 of Pachypsylla venusta. Taxonomy (NCBI): domain Eukaryota; kingdom Metazoa; phylum Arthropoda; class Insecta; order Hemiptera; family Aphalaridae; genus Pachypsylla; species Pachypsylla venusta. Next base: position 28,133,707 of record CM022885.1, on the reverse strand, counting down.
AATATATCGATATAATATATCGATACATTGGAAGAAAATATATCGATTTTCGATATATTGTGCTATCCCTAATACCAAGTTTGATCAAATTCGGATTAGACGTTTGAGAGTTATCACGGCACGAGAAAGAAAAATCGTGGAATTAAAAATAGATCTCACTTTCTTCGATCAATAACTTTTTTTCGTCTTTCCGTTTATTTGTTATTTTTATCTTGTTTTCTCAGGTTATTGGAAAAGGTGAAAAAATTGGTGATGTACTTTCCGACAAAGATGAACTTGATGACAAGTATTTGATAGCAACTTCTGAGCAACCAATTTGTGCTGTTCATCGAGACTCTTGGCTACCAGAAACTAGTTTGCCAATTCGTTATTTAGGTATTAGTACATGTTTCAGGCAAGAGGTTGGATCACATGGTCGAGATACTCGAGGCATATTTCGAGTTCATCAATTTGAAAAAGTAGAACAATTTGTTTTGACATCACCACATGATGACGAATCATGGCAAATGTTGGACGAATTAGTCAGTAACTCGGAGGAATTTTACAAGGATCTAGGTAAGATGTTAAAATAACTTTGACATGATGACGAATCGTGGAAAATGTTGGACGAATTAGTCAGTAACTCGGAGGAATTTTACAAGGATCTAGGTAAGATGTTAAAATAACTTTGAACTGGTTTTAATAAGATATTTTTTTTTTTTATATATAATTTATAAAGGTACAGTTGACAATTAATTTTAATCTATAACAAATTGTACCCGGTGTTGCTCAGATTAAAAAAAGTGATCAGTTAACATTTTATAACAATAAAATGTCCAGATTTAAATCGCACGTAGTTTCCTTTCTCTGGTCCAAACCTTTCTCCCAGCAATTGAAGAAATAAACCCCTTGGGCCGAAAGACAGTTAGCTCTAGACAGACAATGCGGATAGGGATCAGGGTAAGATAGATGGAACAGATTGAACGAAGGAAATGAAGATCGGGTAGGATGCAATTTTACAATAAGATTCATGTTGGATAAAAGCGATGATGCCTCAACATGATTATGAATGACATTGAAAACAAATTTAGCTGCAATAAGATCTCTCCGATCGCTCAATTTGCCAATATTTAACAACAAGCGGATCTTATCATAAGAGTAAAAAAAGCGTCCATGCCAATATCTATCATAGAATAAACCCAAAAATCTTTTTTCTACATTTTCAATGAGTTCAGAATTAGTTTTGTTAAGTTTTCCACTGATAATAGAGCAGTATTCCAGCTTAGTGCGAACGAATACAAACAAGAACATAATCATCAGCTTTTTAGAATTGAAATTTCCACATAATTTCTTTATGTTTTTTCAATATTTTCCATAGTTTCGTTAACAACTAGATTTCTTTATTTTAAAGTTTTTAAACTCTTCTCTTTTTGCCAGCGTCTATGGCCCGTTGAATATACCAGTTCCCGTTAGATCACTGAAGTTAAGCAACGCCCAGCGAGGTTGTACCATGTGGGTGTCCGCGTGGGTTCGCGCCCTTGTGATGCTGGCTATTTTTTCGGTCCAACTCAGGCTGAGTGAGGTCAATGTGGTCAGCTGGTTTGCAAGTTTCCAGCGAATGGAGGGTGAAACCCCCGAATTGAGTGACCAATAGATGTTAAAGATACGTTAAGCTAAAAAAAAAAATTAAATGAAAATGAAAAACTGGTGCGCTAAATCTATTTTTATCCTACTGCATTACGTCTTGACCTTTATTTTTTCGTGGTTTTAAATATCTCCTATGGCAATAAAAAATGGTAATCTGTGAGAGGAACATAACCGTTGGACAGGTATGGCCTGAAGCGGGGTATAAAAACTGTGATGGTATGCTTTCCAGGTTGTCCTAGTTCGTAGAATGGGTCATCGTGAGGACGTTTTTCATTGGACCATGTTGTTTATTAATGTTTTTCGTGTTGCCTTCAAAAATGGTATAAAAATGGGTTCATTTTATTTCAAAGTAGTGCGTTTCAACTGGATCTGTTTTTTTTTTTTATTTTATTATTATTATTTTTATTTTTTTTAATTTTTATTTTGGCTTAACGTCTCTCTAACATCTATTGGTCATTCAAGACGGGGGTTTCACCCTCCATTCGCTGGAAATTTGCAAACCAGCTACTCACATTGACCTCACCCAGCCTCAGTTGGGCCGGAAAAATAGCCAGCATTACGAGGACGCAAACCCACGTGGACACCCATGGTACAACCAATGCTGGACGTTGCTGAACTTCAGTGATCTATCGGGAACTGGTGTATTCAATGTACCATAGACACTGGCTAGGATCTGTTATAATTGATCGAACGAAGTAAGATCTAGTTTTAACTCTATTTTTATTTGTGGACTATGTGACCATTTTTAATGACGTAGATGTACGGTTTATAGAACTACTACTACCAATCATATTGAGGGGCACATATTGAGGAGGGATTGTCTGCAGAGGAGAATAATTGAGGGAAAAAGAGGGAGAGGCAGAAGGAGGTTTGGAATGTTGAGTGATGTGAGAAGAGGACGGAGTTATCAGAAAATGAAGGAAGCTGCACAGGACCGTGAACTATGGAGGGAGCTCGGCTGATGCTTGTCTTTGAGACAGATTTACAAAAAAAGAAACCACGTATAGTAGATCTCAAAAATGGCCACTGTGCTTAATGAACCCCTATACGGAAGTGGACCCCAAGGTAGCTAGGGCCACCAAAAGTTGGCACTTAAAAATCGAAAAATAATTATACAAAAAAATTTGCCCAATCTGGGTCTCGTACTTGCTATCTTCAGGAAATCCATCAAATCCAAGGTTCGAGACCCAGATTTAGTAATTTTTTTGTATTTTTTATTTGCAATTAACTAACGTCAGTATTAATACTTCATATTTAGAATGGTCCTACGCTCAATTTTTGTGATTTTAAAAGGTCAACGGTTAGTTTTAGACAAGAGCTATTCCGGTCTTTTTTGTAGCAAAACAAGTTTTAGAAGACATGCTATACCTTAAAATACCAAAAAAATACGCAACGAAAAGTTTTAGGCATTTTCATTTCATGACCCCCCCATAACTCCGCCCCTGATCGGGGAAAAAGTGCCAAATACTCACCAAAGAAGCATGATAACAATCGGAGACGTCTTGCAAAAAAATAAGTCAATCGCAAAATAATTCGATTTTTAAGTGCCAACTTTGGTATAGGGGTTTATTAAGCAAAGTGGCCTTTATTTTGAGCTCTACTATACGTGGTTTCTTTTTTTGCATAACCTTTTGAAACACCCTGTATAGTACCAATCGTTCAAATCTTACGTCTCGCTCTTTTATGTTCTAGGTATTGCCTATCAAATTGTCAACATAGTGTCTGGTGCATTGAATCATGCAGCTGCTAAGAAATTAGATTTAGAAGCATGGTTTCCTGGAAGTGGTGCCTTTCGCGAACTTGTCTCCTGTAGTAATTGTTTAGATTATCAATCACGACGTTTACTTGTACGATATGGACAAACGAAAAAAATGAACGAAAAAATTGAGTTTGTTCATATGTTAAATGCAACAGCATGCGCCACAACGAGAGTGATTTGCGCCATCTTGGAAACTCATCAGACAGAAACTGGAATCAAGATTCCACAAGTATTGTTGAAATATATTCCGGCCCAATATAGAAATGAAAATGATGAGATACCTTTTGTCAAAACAGCACCCATCGATGAGGAAGAAACCAAAAAACAGAAGAAGCAGAAAGAGGGCATGAAGAAAAAATAGAAGTTGGGATAGTGCTGGGAGCAGACGAGAAAGCACACGTGACATTCAGATGTGAAAAATGTCCAGCCCCGGGCCGCATCAACATTAATTCAGGGGGGGACCCGCCNATATATTCCGGCCCAATATAGAAATGAAAATGATGAGATACCTTTTGTCAAAACAGCACCCATCGATGAGGAAGAAACCAAAAAACAGAAGAAGCAGAAAGAGGGCATGAAGAAAAAATAGAAGTTGGGATAGTGCTGGGAGCAGGCGAGAAAGCACACGTGACATTCAAATGAAATATAGAAAATGAAAATGATGAGATACCTTTTGTCAAAACAGCACCCATTGATGAGGAAGAAAACAAAAAAACAGAAGAAGCAGAAAGAGGGCATGAAGAAATAAATGGTACAGAAAACCGTACTAGACTTTATCTTCCTTATTTCAAATAAATTTGTCAACATTCAGCTGTTGTCTCCACTCTGTATTGAACACAATAGCCCCACGAGTCCCGTAATTTGTCGATGATATGTTACAAACAGTCTCTGTTTTAAATTTCATCAAAATTGGAGCCCTATTGTGACTTTTAGAGAGGTGACCCTGATTTACGGTTTGGTGCCATAAAGATGAAGATAAATGTCACAAAGAGTGTCTGTTTTAAATTTCATCAAAATCGGGCGTGCCGTTTGGGTTCTAGAGAGTCACCCCAAAATGACCTCTTTTGACCTCTAATTGCAAATAGAAGGTGCTATCTCCAATGTTAAGGTTTTGGCTGGAATTATGACCTCAAGGAATATTGTGGCTAAATATCATCAAGATCGGACAAATAACAAAGGCTGAAGATGCGCGAACACGATTTTTGCGGATGGACGGACGGGTACACATTTTTTCTAGACCGGTTTTTTTGGTATCTAGTCGTCATAATTTGTCCAGAAAAGCAAAATTTTTTTTTTTTTTTTTTCGCCGTTACAGTACTTTACTTACCTATACTTCGTATAAGGGAAGGTAAAGTAAAAAAAGAAGTTGGGATAGTGCTGAGAGTAGACCAGAAAGCGCACGCGACATTCAAATATGAGGAATGTCCAGCCCCGGAGCCGCATCAACATTAATTCAGAGGGGACCCGCCCCTGAAAAGTTAGTCACACCATCAGGTCGTTTTATTTCAGATATAATACCATGCAAAATTTCAAAACTTCACATAAAGCTGTTCTAAAGATATTCAGGTGGTCTCGGACTTTTGGGACACGCAGTATAATTAAATTAATATGTCTGATATTTATTTCCACATACTTTATGTTTTTTCATTGATTTATTTTTTAAAAAAAATCTTCTCCGATAAATTGTTTTGCTATTAGTAAAATGAGAACTTTTTTTTTCGTTTTTAAATTGATTTTGGTCACTATTTTATTAGTTATTTTGAAAAAAATATTTTAGTAGAAAATAATAATATTATAATATTTGAAAGAATTTACTGACAAAGTGCATGCAACAGACCTAAAATTTGGATAAGAAAATAAAACAAAACAATTTTTTCAGTCTAAATTCGGTAATCAAATAAATGGTTATTATTCCATTATCCTCCCCCCAGCCAAAAAAAAAACTTATCACATCTTTAAACGCCCAACTTGAATTTTTAAGTATTCAACAGAACTTTTATTTTGGTTTGTCTGAATAACAGTGTAACCCAAAATGACAAAAAATGGAATGTAAAAAATTTGTTCGTTTTTTGAATTAAGGCTATGTTCACATGACCGCGCGGTACCGCGCGGGATCATATTATGAACAATTCGATACAAGTTTGTAGAACAAGTACCGCGCGATAATGTAGACAATACACACTATTTAGGTAGCTCTTGTGCTGCGCGGTCATGTGAACATAGCCTAAAGATTTGAACCATGTCAACTTTGTTGCAAATGTTTTACTACCGAAGATCTCAGATTGGATATTGCTTGTTTTCTATCAGGACAATTGATGACAGCTGTTCCAGAGACTATCATGTTAGCACCGGCCTAGAACATATTGGAAAAATATATAATAATATGTATACAGAAACTATTATGAGAGGATCTTAGGGTAAGGAAACGTGCCTCATAAAGGGCTTCCTCCAGGTTAAGAAAGAAATTAGAACTATAAGCTGGGCGGTGGAGAAGTTTCCAGTGTTGGTACTTTTGACCAAACTAAGTGAGGTCTAGTTTTAACACCAAGATTTTTCTTCACACCCTTTTTGCTTGTCTGTTCGTTCCTTATTAGCCATAGTCAACAGCGGAAAAGTAAAATAATATATGAATATCTTTGGTGACTTGTAAGCTTTTTCTATGAGGAAAGAATGTTTAAATATTTTAATTCTCGTCGGATCGACTTTTTCAAATTTTCTATGTATTTTGAAAAAGTCAATGCGGCGAAAATTAAAAACTCTGCCAATGTAACACATGGGTTCATTATTTTTTTGACAAAAAAATACCCCCCCCCCCAAAAAAAAAAAATTGAGGGACCCTTCTCGTTACGATTCCAAATCTGGGGCGTAATTAGACCCTAAATTTGACATACCTACTAAATTGGAAGTCTCTGGCTCTTACCATTCCCTTTTTAGACAGAATTAATGAAAACCGCTTTAAGGCGGTAAAAACCGCCAGCGGTATATTTGATTGAACCCAAAAGATTCGGAGCTAACTGAGACCCCAAATATGACATACATATAAAATTTCAAATCTCTAGCTCTACCATTCTCCTTTTAGACAGCAATACTGAAAAGTGCTAAAAAGCTGCAAAAATCGCCAAGGGTGTATTCGATTGCACACAATTAGAGCCCAGATGGGACCTATATACCAAATTTCATCCAAATCGGTCAACGCTAAGTGGCAAAAGTGCCCATCATGGCGAACAAACGGATTTTTTTTCATTCGATTTTTGTATTCTACGTACCTTGAAACGTATAATATCAAATTTTGAGGGGGGTATTTTTTTTTCGTTACGATTCCAAAGGATCATTATTGAAAATAATAAACCAAAAATATTTTTGAAAAAAAATTCCTGAAACAAAAGACTGACCAAACGAAGTGAGATCTAAATTTAACACCACGATGTTTCATTGGTCTTTTTCTAACATGAAATTTGGATAGGATATTTATTTCGATTATATCATTAGCTGATTGCACCCGGGGTCAGTCATTTAATTATAAAAACGAAATAAAGGGTTGTTAGCCAGCGTCTATTGCACGTTGAATACACCAGTTTCCGTTAGATCACTGAAGTTAAGCAACGTCCAGCGAGGTTGTACCATGCGGGTGTTCACGTGGGTTCGCGGCCTCGTGATGCTGGCTATTTTTCCGGCCCAACCCAGGCTGGGTGAGGTCAATGTGGGTAGCTGGTTTACAAGTTTCCAGCGAATGGATGGTAAAACTCCCGTCTCGAATGACCAATAGATGTTAAATTAAAAAAAAAAAAAAGTTGTTGTTCACAGAACTACTAGTCGTCTCTAACTCTACTGTCCCTTTACCTGTGCACAAGAATCAATTGTGTTGGGTCCAACGCCCCCATCTACTTCAATATTTAAATTTGGATAATTGTCTCTCAACCATTTTACTTTGGGCATCATATTTTCCATAAACTTTTGTCCTCCAAATCCTGGCTCTACTGTCATTATTAGAACCATATCAGCTGATTCAATATATTCGGTTATAACATCAACAGGTGTTTTTGGTTTGATCGCCAATCCTACTTTCATACCAGCCTCTTTAATATGTCTAATAACTTTTGTAACATTGTCCACTGGTTCAACGTGAAATGTATACTGATCCACACCGGCATCTGCCATAGGTTCAATCCACTGAAAACAAAGTTACGTTCCTTGAAAACATCATATTCAATGGGTCAAATGAAAAACGCCTTTCAACGAAAGCCCCCGGATATGATACTTTAATTTTAGATACTACTAGCTATTTCGCCCGTACTGCGCTACAATTCTCATATTGCTATTTTTGTTTTTCGTGGGCAATTTAATTTGGAGGGGGGGCGGTGGTATGGGTTTGTGTGAAACTATGAACCCTGTATATTGCAACCTTGGAAAAAAACAAGATTTCAACTTTTTGCAAAGTCACGGCCATTCTGACTTTTTCTATGTTATTTTGCGCATTCCCGGTTTTGAACTCGTCACTCCAGAATGACTGGCCATACCTTTGCAGAAAATGATCTAAAATAAGGACTAAACGGCCACCTATAACTTTCTCGCTTTCAGTTGATATGTCCTCGCGACAAAATTTAAGATATCAGACCGTGACTTCTTGATTTTGGTGAATAAATTAGAAATTTGGCCGTACTTAACTCGAAAATGGCGTGACATATTTTAGTTCTGATAATTTTCCTGGGGTCGTAGACTATGATTTGGGTGGGNGGGGGGGGGGATTCCTATCAATTTTTCTTTATCTGCTACCGTTCGGGCTGTGGTATTTGTACACACAAATTTCTGATTTATATATTTAGATTCGATCGGTAGAATACCTATGTACCGAGTCGCCTATACAGGATTAAACAAAAATTCCGTTCCTTGAAAGCACATGTTCCAAGAATCAAATGTAAATAATAATTTTCTTCGAAATGTTGTACAATAACGGGTGTTTCCCTTGGAAAGACACGTCCCCGAGGTTATCATTTTTTCGTGATGTTTTTCAAAACGTAATTTAGATTCATTTGCAGCCAACGTCTATGACACGTTGAATACACCAGTTACCGTTAGATCACTAAAGTTAAGCAATGTTCAGCCAGGTTGTTCCATGTGGGTGTCCACGTGGGTTCGCGCCCTCATGATGCTCGCTATTTTTCTGTCCCAACCCAGGCTGGGTGATGTTAATGAGGGTAGCTGGTTTGCAAGTTTCCAGCGAATAGAGGATAAAACCCCCGTCTCGAATGACCTATAAGTGTTCATGAGACGTTAAGCTAAATTTTTTAAAAAAATTAATTTGATCACCAACATTTATTCCTTTTTAAGAATTGTATTGTAACAATTTTTTTTTTTTTAATGTACATATTGTTTATTTGATAACGTTATAAATATCATTTAAATTATTTTCTTCTTTTCTCAGTGTGCTCAACCAATTGGTTACAATACAATTTTTACTCATTCTTGAAAAAAATGGTTGAATGTTTTTTAAAATAAAACTTGCGGTATATTATAGAATTAATTTAACTGAGCGATTTCCCGATGCGATAAGAGAAACTAGGCCTAATTTTTCGTGGTAAAATAATTAAAAAAGAGTTAGTAAAAGAGAGAGAGAATTCTTCTGTTAAATACCTGTCCAGGATTTTGTACCATCATATGAGTTTCAAAAAAAGCTTTTGGTATTTTATTTCTTAAACATTTTACAACCGGATGACCAAATGTTAGATTTGGTACAAAAGTTCCATCCATTACATCTAAATGAAGATAATCTGCACCTGAATCCAACAAATTCTGAGATTCCCCATACAAATTGGACAAATCCGAATTCAATATTGATGGACCAATCATACATTTCACGTTTGCCATAACTGACCTGAAAAAAAAAATGCTTCTGTCAAAAAAGGATTTTTTGTCGAAGTTTGCCATAACTGACCTGAAAAAAAATGCTTCAGTCGAAAAAGGATTTTTTGTCGAAGGGGGGCGCGGGTCGTCATTTCAACAGTGTCCCTTGACTTGGTAGGGCGCATAAGGCATGCTTCCCCGCTCTATAAATTAATTGATGGGGGGGGGGGATAATAGGGGTGGATTAACCTTCCGTGGGGCCCGAGCGTGCCACCTCCACCCCCCGCCGGCGCCGNACTCCCCCCCCCACTACTATCCCTAGTTCCTAGACAAAAGTCGTCTAGTCTTGACTCTGAAATAATCATGTGGAGCCGTCAGGTCGGTACCTACAGACATTTCACTTTCTAGATGCGCCGACGAGACACAATTCTCAAACTGATAACAAAAAAAAGAATAATGAGCTTAAACTAATATTTTTCATGATAAAATTTATATCCTCGATTAAACTTCAAAGGGATAGTAAAAGGGTGCCTAGTGTACCTACACTAACGAATTTGCTTATGTTGCAATACTCGTTTCTTTATTAAGTTCCTAGGTAGTGGGTACTTACTTGTACTTTCCTAAATTAGATTTTACTACATACTCTGAAGAGTTGGGGGCCCAGTCAAAATGATATGTTTTTTTAATTGTCAACCCAGAAAGGTCGTAATATCTAGTGATAAGTTGTCAAAGCGCGGGGCCCGCAACACGTGCTACTATTGTTAATCCGGCCCTGGGTATAATAGATCACATTCTGGAATGATCTTTAGTTAATAATAGATATAATTGATGGGGGAAATGTATAATAAAAGTCCGTTTATAGGAGGCACTCAAATTGGGGAAACGTGCGGGGACTGACACATGTGCTGTTTATTTTAAAATATTTAATAAACCAATTATATATATTGAAAGTAAGTGCAAATTAAAGAGCAAAAATGATACTGAATAATATTATAATTTAGGGTTATAGGACACCTCTATTTATTTTGCAGGTATCCTGGTAACAGGTAATTCCATAATTTTCATGAAGTAGGGATCTTTGAAAATAAAGATCTGTTCTCTTTTATTTCGTTTCTTTTTAACAAGAGAAATTAGAACCACAAAATAAGTGACAAACCTTTCAAATTTTACACTTGTCTATAGAACTTGATTACGAAATAATAAAAATCTTAAATCCACAAGTGAACTTTAACTTTGAAGGTTGCGTACTTTATCAAAATTTTATTATCAGTTCGATACAATCATGTTTTTCGTTATCACAACCCCGTTTACATTATTATGTTTCACATTGCATCAATATGATTAAATATTTTTAGGGTCACAAAAATCTTCAAAAAATTATGTACTTTTGAAGGTTTATTGAGGTATGGCCGTATAAACATTATTTATATAAAAAAAATGCAATATTATACATCTTATTTATATATATAAAAAAAAATACAATATTATATATCTAATATGGATTGCACGCTATTTAAAGAGTAGTTAGGCATGGCAGAATTCTTGTATTGCGACTCAAATAATAAGTGATCATTCAAGAACTTTAGCACCAATCTCTTTGAAGGACGTGTTTGTCCGGTTCTGGAACCGGGGAGGACTGTCTGACAACCCTTTGAATTTTTTTTTTCAATTTTAACCAAAGAGAGGTTAGGAAACTTTTTTACGGCCATGCTTCTGTTGAGTATGTACAACCTTGATGGCCAATAATAAAGCTAGTTTTTTTTAAAAAAAATAATATTTTGATAACGGTTGCCATACACTCCTCCCCGGTTCCTTACTCGTGTTTATGATAACGCTATAGGTGGCTCAGTTCACTTCAATAAATTATTTTTGCCAAATGTCAACAAGTTGATAAAAAGCAAAAACAGGAGAATTGAATGTTTTTTTTGGTTTTCGTTTTCATCAAGAATTTTCTCGGTCCTCTATAATTAACACCACCCTGAAATTATATCTCGTCATGTTTTGACCAAACTATGAGGTAGGTAAATTTAAATTAGTATAAAATTTGATTGGAGTTAAAATTTATCTTCAAAACACCCACCGACTCCTGTACGATATTGTTTTTATCACATATACCGTTATCAGTTATCTCTGATTCAGAACTTGTATTTATCAGTACTACTACATTCTGACGTACATCTTTCATGTGGCTATCATCAAATACGATAATGCCACCTATTAACGATGATCAGCTGTCGTTTGATGGCAAATGCGTCATCTCGTGACTATCGGCATACTTGTCATCAGTAAATAGTCTCATAACACGAATCATATATCTCTGAAATAGTTTGCTCTCTAAACAGTTCTATCACAATGCACGTTGTTAAAGGTAAGCCCAATAAATATTGTAACAAAGTATGGCTTGCGGTGCAGGAGGCGTAATTGATTGCCAATTTTAGTCCGATTTTTACTCAATTTTTTTAAATAAGTTTCTCACATATTAAAAGAGCACAATTTTTAGTGATATACAGATGACACGTTTGTTAATTTTCTGCCTATCATATTTTTTCGGACAAGTTTCAATATAGATTTACCTTTTTGTTTCTAAAGTTGTTCCAACAAGCAGGGCCGATATAAACTGCTCTTAACTTTTTAACGTGATATAAGGAGTTAACCCTTTGGCATTTTTAGTCATAGAAAGATTAACACGTGAACAACGCTTAAAAATGTTTGAAGCGTACCACCGAAATGGTTAAGTCTTTTGACAATTTTTGAGCGCAATGACTAATCGAGGCACAAAGATTCTTTCTCCCATTCTCACGCATTGTGCTGTATTTACGAGCACGCAGTGTTTTTTTTTTTACTTCTTCTTAAGACTCAGTTTGTTCAAATTTTGCAACAATTTTCCTAATAACTGTTCGCACATTTGGTCGGTTAGCAATGTTAGCATTTTTATTTGAACAACTATTTCGGTAGTGCACGATAAACATTTGTATGAGCTGTTCACATGCTAATCTTTCTATAATTAAAATTTCCAAAGGGTTAACTCACTGAATCTGAAAGCAGAGGACAAAAATAATTTCCTATCAAAAAGTTATACACTTTTAACTTCGATCCTTCTTGTTGGAACATCCTCTACAATCTTTACTTTTTTTTTCAGAAAATTTGAATGCGCTTCAGTTTTTGATGAATATTGCATTAGGGTATGCTGATGCTACTATCTGAGAATGACTCCTCTGATAATAAGGAAGACGAGAAAAAAGTTGAAAAAGAATCTATTCAAACTACAAATAATAATAAAGAACATCAATTTCAATTCCCTAAAATGAATCGAGAAATTACATGTTTAGTACTAACAAGCCTTGTGTATTACATTGTGTTTGTATCATCGTAAGTATTTTTTTTAATAAATAAAAAAAAAAAAAAAGTTTTGTTAAAAGCAAAAAACTTTCCTTTAAAAAAGGTTCATTATTGAAATAAGCCAAAAGAAGAAAGTATTGTAATGGGCTGAAATTTTCGATGTCTACTACAGAACAATTTCAAAGTTAAAAAAAAAAAAAAACTGAAACACATGCTGTTTATTGTTAAGAAAGAGAGCCTTTCTCATTTTTTTTTTTTTTTTTTTTTTTTTTTTTTTTTTTTTTTTTTTTTTTTTTTTT
>CM022885.1:28108748-28120771 GCA_012654025.1 Pachypsylla venusta | reverse complement strand
GTCTGCCGCATTCTTCTTGTCTCCCCCCCCTTGGAGCTTCCCGTGAAAGGGCTAAAATTTTTAAAAAAAAACTAGAAAAAAGTTTTTCTTTCAAAATGAAAAAAACATGTTTTAGGGTTTTTTGAAATTTTAAACCGTTATTGAGATCCGCTTTTTACAATTTTGATTATTAACTATCTTCCTTCTTACCCTATTTTGTTTTCAGATTACCAAAAACAAATCAAACTAGTCCTGCCAAAATATTTTTTTCAAATAGTACATGTGTGAAAGATTTCTATGAAGGGGATTTGGCTGCGGGGTTGAAACATGCGTTGAGATCTGATATATCTATCGTGCTGCTGTACGCACCTTGGGATGCAGACAGTCAATCTTTTAGAAATGATTTTGATGTGGCTTGTAGATTTTATTCAAAAGAAGTAAGACGTTTTTATAAATAGTGTGTTGCGGGAGTAGTGACCTAAATGAAAATATAAGGTTTAGGGCAGGTATGTCAAACTCAAACAGCATGGGAGCCACTATTTCAAAAAGTCCTCCTGGTCTAATGGTTATAACATTGGCATGAACTTGGGGGACCCAGGTTAAATTCCCGGCGGCGTAGTGTGAGAGGTTTATGAGATGACTTTGAGAGTACCTTCGTCTGCTGGATACGGTTGAAGGAAGTTTGATGTAACACTTGATCAGATCTTATAATTGCGGTGAAACAGGCGCTGGTCTTTATCGTTCCGAGCTTCTACACTTCCTATGTCTAAAACTGATCTGATCCCCTGTTAGGAAATCTCCCAGGACTTTATACTGGTATCGACCTTCATATCTGCAATATGATTTCTCTTGTTTATGTTCCTTTTCATGTTCGAGATGACGACGTACAGTACTTCCGTATCTTAGTTCGGCAGTGACTGGGTGTCTCTGCTTTACTGATACTTGGAATCAAGTATTGCTAAGGTTTATTATGTTTGGCAGTGGAAGCCTAGTTTCCCCTCTAACAGTAGGATAAAAATCGAGAAGGTGATTTTCATTTTGAAGTGCAGTCAGCCTCATGAGGATGTTTGAGTAGCTACTTTAATATGAGTAGCGCCTTGTGGCGGACTTTCGAGTGTAAAAATATTTTTTGCGTAGAAGAGATTTTTAACGTCTCCTTAACATCTAACGTCATTCGAGACGGGGGGCTTTGGAAACTTAAGAACCAGCTACCCATAATGACCTCACTCAGCTCGAAGAGAGCTCGAAACTAGGTGGTCAGCTACCATGTAAAACCTTGCTGGATGTTGCTTAACTTCAGTGATCTCACGGGAACTGGTTTATTCAACAAGCCATTGACTCTGACTTTTTCCNTTTTTTTTTTTTTTTTTTTTTTTTTTTTTTTTTTTTTGTTAAAATAAGTAATATCCATGTTTGTGTTTTTATATTTTTTGAAAAAAGTATGTTATATAGCATAAAGTTCTAAATAAATGTCATTTATTGATCATTTTTCTACTCCACCATTTTTAACCCGAGTGTTGACTGTTGATTTTGATGGACACTCGCCGCTACAACAACAACAATCCCCTTCAACACGATCAGACAAAGAACTTACCTGATCGAGGATTGAATCCAGCACTGTTGTAGAGGTTTATGCATAAACTAGTCTCTCATGTCATAATTTTGATTGGCACAACAACCCAATTTTCTATAAATTTCGATTGGTTGGTGGTGTAGTGGTAAGACGCTCTGACTGTTAAACAGTAGCGTGTGGAAAAACTTTGAATTTGAGATATTTACCACACAATTCGCATGGTTGAGCTGGGTAGGTCTGGTCTCCTGCGAAAAGACCAAACCTACTCACCTTGATCATGCGACCCAACCCTTGTAACTTCTTCCTATGGGGGTTCATTAAGTCACAAGTCCATCAGAACAAATCCACGTACTCGAGCGTACTGTTTGAACACGAAAATTGACTGACTGACATTGACGGATTAAATATGTCCTCTGGTGATGATAAATTTCATAGATCGGGCAACTCTGCAGAGGAGGTCATATGCCTGATAATGTTTTTCTCTCATAAACCTCGAAGTCTCCTGAAGACATGTTTTTTTTTAATAAAGTTAATTTTCGTCCAATTTAAATGCGGCGTTCTTATTTAAGCACCCTTATTTTTATTCAATGCTATCCATAATTAATCCAGCTTGTATTATTTTCTCTTTAATTTCAGATAATTTTCACCGCAATCAATTGTTGGCATCCTGGAAGTTCATGTAAAACACATTTCACGAAACTCACCAGGTATCCTTTGATATTAGCGTATGTTCAAACAGACAAAGATGTTTTAGCTGTTCAATACAAAGGCTCATTATACTTAGATGATATTATTAACTTCGTACAGCATGTAACAATGCCAGTACACAAAATTGATTCTATGGCTCAATTAACTAGTTTAAAATCAAATGCCGATGTGAGTATGAGATAGATTCACTTCAGGAGCAAATTTAGAGATGAGTCACACTCATGAATGTGCACATCCATGGATGTAGCAGATGGAAAGGAATATCTGAAGCAGATGGGAAAGTAGTGAGGTCGGATTTTGTAATCACCGTGTATGTGACTGAGTTTTATGAAAAGTTTTGAAGACCATTGAGACCCCAAATGAGATCTACTTACAAAATTTAATTAAAATCGGTCGCAAAAGTGCCACTTTGGTCAAAACATTTCTTGTAAAATCTCCAACAGGTTCCGACATATTTGAATGTTACGACTGACGAAATACAATCCAGCAAAACTTTTTTATTATTATTAAAAGTTACCTCTCAGACGTATCTCCGTGGCAATTGACTCTTGGTCCGAAAGTTGTTGGTTCGAATCCCACTCAGGGCGAAAATTTTCTGATCGAATTTTCCCGTTTCCAGAATGGAATAGTTGTAAAAGCCCACAACTTTTTTCTAAAAAAACCCTCAGGCGTATATTTTATCAATCCGTGATTATTGTTATTTGCTGATTTTCTATATCATGTTTGGTATCCTATTTGGATAGTGAGAAGACCATTGAGACCCCAAATGAGACCATTGACCATTGAGACCATATTCAAAATATCTTGGGGGTTACATTTTCATGAGCCAAGTGTACCTTAAATTATGGTAGATTTTTTTTAGTTTCAGCCAACTTGGGCTAGGAAGTTTTTAACTCATGAAGTTTTTCGTCCAATAGTCTTTCATTTTGGCTGAGTGGCGTCGCTTTCCTTTCTTATGTCCATTTACCGACAGGACGAGCAGTGACAGTTGTAATGGGAAGTAGACTGTTTGAAGATTTTACTAATAATTTAAAGTAATTTCTATCATAAACTATGATAGAATATAATACAAACAGCAATTTTATTATTTTGTTATATATTCGAAAAAAATTCCCCACCCTTCAAAATTTTATATTTCACGTTTCTTTCGTCCGCTGTACACCGTGGGCGGGTATTTTGCCACTTACAGTTGACTGATTTTAATGAAATTCATCAATGCTAAGTGTTTTATCAATGCTTACGGTGAGCAGTGTCGCGAACGAATGTTTTTTTGTTTTTTTTCTTATATTTCACGTACCTTAAAGCGTAAAATATTATTTTTTTGGGCAACGTATTGTTCTTAACTTTCAAATAAATTAAAACAAAACACCAAAAACACTCTTAATAATTATTTATAAAGAAACTAAGTAGTTTCGAATCATTCGATTCATGATCAGTCTAGTCGAGTCTAAAGATGGAAGTTGACTTAATAAATTCTTTATAAATAGTGTTTTATTTTATTTGGAAGTTAATATTTTTTAACACTTATAATTAACGTATTGTTTTTAGCTAGTAAAATAATAAAGATATGTGCAAAATTTGGCCGATTTTTTTTTTTTTTTTGTATCTCCATAAGGGAAAGTAAAAATACTAATAATTTAATTTTAATTTCAGAGTCTAGCAGTACTGAGTGTAGATCTGACAACCACGCTTGGCAATCGACTTTATAAAACATTTTACAATGCTGCATTAAGAATTTTAGAATACGATGTTTTGAGGGAGATCAAATTTGCTGTTGTCCTAAATCGTCGCATTTCTCTTTTATTGACCAAAAATTTTCCGAGCTTTCTGTTGCTATCATTAAACAATACCTACGTGAGTATTATCAACCAAATAAAGTGAAGTTGAAGATGGTTTATTGCGAACTGCAAACAAATATATCATCTGTGGACAGATTCAATGAACGAAATATGAGAGTAAGAAGAGAGCCGTCTATAGTATTACTATTGTTTCGATTGGACCTGATTTGGAACGTCAGCCGTTTTCTTGTATTGATGTTTACAATTAATAATAATTATAGTCCCTTGAAGAGTTCCTTTATTTAATTTAAATACACTCATGATAATTCATTAAATTATCCATTCAGGTTCATTCTCTCCCCATTTCCCAAGCACACATCATTCACTCACTCCCTCACATCACAAACAGCGTTAGTAATTGCTCTACACTACTTGAAATATAGTAGACGACTTAATTAAAAAAGAAAGAAGAAAAAAAAACCAAGAACATTTCTTTTACTCAAATCATAATTAACCCTCTCGCGCCCGTGGTAGCAAACTTGCTACCAAAAGTTGGTGAATTATCTAATTTTGCTTCTGTCCCCCGTTAGTATTTTTGTTGATTTCAGAGCATTGTGTGAAAGGTTCTTTACTCTTACAGCTAATGCGAAGCGAGGGCAGAAGCAAAATTAGATAACTCACCAACTTTCGTAACAAGGTTGCTATTACGGGCGCGAGAGAGTTAACAATAATAAAAAAAATATGCCAAAGATAGAAGCCTCCGTTTCACCACTGAATTCCGCTATTTCCTTCAATGATTTAATTTTCAAGTTACGTGATTTGATGACATAGCTATGAGCTTTGGTTTATAATTCGCATATGGGGTCTAGTTGGTCTTCAATAAAGGGGCTAATCACATACAAAGTGTTTCGTACAACAGTGGAAAATAATAAATTCATGTGCTAATTCTGGTTTATTATTTTCAATAACGTTGGCCGGTTTAACGCACCAGGATGATCTGGAACACATACCATGACAGTTCCAGCCAAGGACTATCTAAACCAGAGGTTCCTAAACTTTATTTTCTCATAGACCCCTTTCAAAATTTTGCTGGTTCCGTTGGACCCCCTGCAGTTACATTTCTACCATATTCTCAAAACTTGACAAAAAATGTAAAAATTAGATCTCGTTTAGACCATTTCGAAAAAAGTGAGAATTAATTGGTTAATTAATTGATTGTGCTGCGTGTGGATGTCAAAAAAGTTGGTCAATCAAAAAAGTAATTTCATCTAACTTTAATTTTTTGACATCTACTCACAGCACAAGAAACCAATCAATTCTCAATTATTTTATTTAGAAAACTCCCCCGTTCGAACTGATTCACTTTACTTTATACTTTTCTTTTCGAAATTCCGGAAACAAATGAGTAACGTTTATCCTTGGCATTCGTATTTATATTGGTGAAAAGTTCATGCAAGATTGCAAGCACATACCTACATTGATAGGTGAAGTCAAGCCAACATTTTAGTTTTTCACTATCGAAACCAGATAAATTTTCGTGGACCCCCGCTTACTAATTGTGAACCCCTACTTTTTGGTCTCGCCAACGTAGACCCCCGCCGAGTCTCCCGTGGACCCCTGGGGGTCCACGGGACCTGGACCACTTTGGGAAACACTTATCTAAACCTTTATGATAACACCATATTAACCTATTTCTAAAAAAAAATTCCGATACAACAACCACGAAAAAAACTTTTTTTTCCAGAAATTCAAAGGCAACTTCACTGAAGATAGAATGTTAAATTGGATTTTAAATCATATCAACACACCAGTGTCTTGGTTAAATCTGCCTGGTACTAAATCTTTGACTTTAAATCATCATTTGAAGAACAAAACATCGGTGCTACTTTTCACTCCAAGAAATTTGTATAGAAGTAAGTAAATATTTTCACCTGCCAAATGCACAAAATTTGGTGTACTGCTGGTATTGAGGGTCTATGCTGAGTGTTCGTAAATTCCGCACTGAAAAAAATTCTTATTAAAAAAGTGTAACAATCAATTGTATTGTATCCTAAGTCTTTAAATTTGCTCCAACAGAACACATCAGTAGAGTTAAAAGAGCAGTACTTTTTGGATTACACTTCACATTACTTGACAAGGTATCAATAATTAATATTAACGTTACCTTATTTTTAATTGAAACGGTTTTGTATTCAATTGATATGATTTGTGT
The DNA here is from genome assembly GCA_012654025.1 of Pachypsylla venusta. NCBI lineage: Eukaryota > Metazoa > Arthropoda > Insecta > Hemiptera > Aphalaridae > Pachypsylla > Pachypsylla venusta. The sequence goes on along the minus strand of CM022885.1, from coordinate 28,114,521 downwards.
TTTAAGGTGTATTTTTAATGTAAATAAGAAGGCTCTTTTAAAAAATATTTAATATGTGAGTGGGTATTATTAAATATTCATTATAGATTTAGAACATAGGCGAGTACACTTGGGGTATTGTTAAGTGCTTGATGTAGTGCATTGAGTATTTTCCAATATTTAATGAATGATTTGAGTTTCATTAAATTTTCATTTTAGATTTTTATATTTTAATTTTAACGCAAACAATTTGCCTTACAAAACAAAGGAAAATGACATATGCAGCCATCCCGGCGCGTCCATTTCCTCCCTTTTTTTGGTTTTCAATTCCATTTGTGATCGAGATTTTGATAATTTTGATATTCCATTTTTGAATCAGATCGAAGGAGTTCTTGTTTCTTTGAAATTATATTCATATTTTGTATAATCAGACATTATTATAGGTACTTCTTAGTTGGAAAATTTTCAGAATTAATTTTTTCGTAGGTTAAAATGTTTGGTGTTTAATTTTTTTTTTTAGAACATAGATGTACATTGGATATTATTGGGTATTATTAAATATTTAATGTGGAGGTGCAATAGTAACTGTGCGTGCTGAGCGCTGCCGCGCTCCTTAAATGTTTTATATAGTGTATGGGGTAATATAAAATACTTTGTGTAATTCACAAGTGTTACGAAATATAAAATGTACATGTAGAGAATTGTTTGAAAAAAAAAAAACACGTCAATTACTTAAGCCGCCTCACTCAACCATTTTTTGAAATTTAAAATAGGTTGAAAACAAGTTAATCTATGTACTATCTAGAATTCTAGATAGTTTGGAAATTTGCTCCTAATGTTAAATTGTCTAATTTTTATTTTCAGCTGGTCATTGTAGCCCTCTCTGAGATTAATATTTGCTATGGTTGGGACAAAGGTAGAAAAGTAACACAATCTCAGGGAGGGCAAACCTCAGTTTTAGTATTATAGGTTATTCTATAATACTAAAACTCAATGTAACGATAAATATGTGTGCAGATGTATGTATCACTAATTTTTTAGCCAAAACCGTGAGAGATATCGTAAAATGTATGAGAGTGGACCCCCCCCCCCGAAACCATAGGCTGAAACCCCAGAAAAATTATCAGAATTCAAAAATGTTTAACCGTTTCGATTTTTGACCGAATTTAGCCGGTCATGGTCCGATATCTTAAATTTTGTCGTGACAACATACCAACTGAAAGTGAGAAATTTCTAGGAGGCCTTTCAAGCTTTAATTTAGGTCATAGTTTGCAAAAAAATGTCGAACCATTTTCTAATTACGGCCGATTCTTCAATTTTTTTTTAAAAGAGAAATAATAGAATACTATAAACACGGGAACGGCCATGCCTCTAAGGCGCTCAGCCAGAGTCCGTAGCGAAGCACGGGCAAACAGCTAGTTATTATTATAAGGAAGGTTTTCTTCATGTTCCATCGTGTGGATAATTATAAATTATGAGAGCATGTGGCCACCACTAACACTTTTTTAAAAACTTTGTGCTTTCTTTCAGGTGTCAATATTTATTTTAATATACTTAAACTGACTGCACTTGATTTCCATACAAACTGTATCACATCATCTAATATAACAGAGTCTACTCGAAACAAATACGAAATCATACAAAATTATCTTTTAATCAACAATATAATTGAATTCACAAATGATAAACTTCTCATTGAAACATGTGACCAATTAAAATATAAAATAATTGAAAGAATTATCAATATTAGAAAGGACCATCAACAAATTGAAATCAAGCATAAGATTGATAGAAGAATTAAAAATCCAGTTCATAGGTTTCAGAACGAAAGCATTCATTTGTATGAAGATGGAATTGTTCTAAATGACGCTCTACTGGAAAATTTGAGCACTAAATTTATATTAAACATTAATAAAGATACAGGAGTACTTTTACCAGTAACAAAAAGTGTTTACATTGATAATATATTCAACACAAGCTCAATCATTACATCACATTCTCAAATTAAATTTAATAATAATATTATCGATAAATATTCAATTGTTAATTTAATTTATGAAAATTCAAAAAAATTATGTAAAAAAATAAGATATGCAAATAAAATATTAAAAATTAATGATGAAAACTTAATTGAAGATAAGTATAGATTTAAAAAATGTTTAACTAATAAAACAATGAATTTTTTATCAATAGATTCAATTAAATATAATTATATATTGGAAAAATTAAATATTAATATCAATAATTATAAAGATAAAACTTTAGCAATTATTATTGATTTAAATGATAATAATGAAAATATTTATTTAATGAATAATAATTTTACAAAAACGAATTTAGTATTATTTATAGAAAATTATATTAATAATAAATTAGTTCGATATAAAAGAAGTAATCAAGTTTCAGCAAATAAATCTTTAATTATAGAATTAAATAGTAATAATTTTTACAATGTAACTCATAATAATAAATCGAATGTATTTGTATTGTATTATTCCAAACATTGCTCCATGTGTTATGTTTATTCACATATTTACTATTTATTTTCTTATTTATTATTACATATAAAAGAAATGTTATTTACACGAATAAATTGTGATTTAAATGATTTAAATTATCCTTTTATTCCTCAATCTTATCCTACACTTTTATTATTTCCTTTAAATAATAAAGATGATTCAGTAATATTTACAAAAAATATTAAATTTAACAAAAACAATTTTTTAAATTTTATGATTAATAATATTAAAAATTATGAATTACGTATACAAATATATTTATCCGTTTGTTTAAAAATAAATATAAATAATCAATCTTGTTTTATAATTGTAAATAAATTAATCTATAATTATTTATCAAAATATAAATTATTATTATATAAAAATTTAAGTTCTAGTCAGAATAATAAAATGAAAATAAAAAAATATTTAATTCGAATTAAATATTATAAGTGTGTTCTTTATTTTATTCGAAAGAATAAATTGAAAAATAATAATTATATTATTAAATATCTGTATAATATTTATAAGAAATTTGAAATTATAATTGGTCGTGTTAATTTAGTTTATAATAAATTAAGTAGAAATAATTTTAATCAATCCGCTTTATGGATTTCAAAAAAGATGAATACCACATTGGTAGAAAATGATTTAGTACAAGAAAGGGTTAAAAGAAAAAATGATGAATTGTAGCATTTAAGGGTTACTAAAAACAAAATTGATCTCTATTATTAGCATGTACTGTACCTGCGGAAATATGCATTTACTTGAGATAGGGTGCTACAATTTCGACTGATTTAGAGTTGAAGTATGTCGTTTTCTATTGTTTTTTGGCTACATATTACATTTTTTAACTTCCGAAATATTAATTTTGTTTTTATAGAATATTTTATTTTTATTCAATGTATACAAGAATTGTAACTTTTTAGGCCATATTTTCCTCTAATTTGACCCATAAAAGATGTGGTCTCAAGGAACGTACTCCTTGAAGAATCAGAAATTTTGACCAAGAAACACACATTCCCATTTTTTTCCTCACATTATGAATTGTATCGCGTATTCAAAAAAAGTCTCCTCTATTATTCGATCGAACCTGGTTTTTGGGGTTAAGGATCCGGAACAAGCCGACTGAGATTATTAACTCCATAGATAAAAAAAGTGGATTTTGACGTCGAAACAGGGCCGGATTAACAATAAATAGTAGCACTTGTAGCACGTGCTACGGGCCTCGCGCTTTGACAACTTACACTAGATATTTCGACATTTCTGAGTTGACAATTGAAAAAACATATCATTTTGACGGGGCCCCCAACTCTTCAAAGTATGTAGTAAAATCTAATTTAAGAAAGTACAACGAGTATTGCAACATAAGCAAATTGTTTTTTAGCATGAGCGGTAACCATGTTTTATCGATGTTGGTATACTCAAAATTTAATTTAACTTTTCTTTATCAGCTGTAGGTATTAGACCAAAAGGCCAAAAGATAATCAATTTTTGTATTGGCTCCAAAAAGTAGACTACTTAGACAGCGCTGGCGGGGGGTGGAGTGGGCCCCGCTCTGTTATAGTGCTACGGGCCCCGCGGAAGGTTAATCCGGCCCTACGTCGAAACAAGGTCTTTTTTTCTTCCTACGGGAAATTTGTTACCCATAAAATGCATCTATTCAACCTGGAGTGATGTCCATACAATCGCGCTTAATTTATGCTCTAACTGCATAAGAACATAACGTCACATCTGGGGCCCATTTCACAATAAACTAAAATCAATATTACAAGTGTCATACTTGTAATTTGTAAAGTTTCGCAATACAAATTACAAGTATAATGTTAATAGTTTATCGTGAAAAGGGGACCTGGTGAGATATTTATATATCTTACAAATATCTTTTATAATCGTGTCGTATTCCATTGTGATATTATTTTATGAAGAAAAAAAAACATTGTAATATATATTTTGTGTTGTTTGTTATAATTTGGTTAGCAAAATATATTTTTGGTATTTTATGGCCAACAATTTTGTAAAGAAAGAAATGTTGTCCTATGTATTGTAAATCCCCCAAGAGAGTTTGAATGAAATTGACTCGTGTCGAATCTTTTACACTATCAGTCCTGATTGTTCTTTAATGATTATTTTAGGGGCTAAAATGAAGGAATAAAAATGACAAGAAAATCATCCTTCTCTTAATAATAAAAAAATTCCGTGACGATTCCAAATGTTCATTATTGAAAATAATAAACCAAAATTAGGGCTAATTTTGGAGTGACAGAACCCTGGTTTTTATTTTGACCATATCCAATGTCCAATGATACATTATTCGAAAGCTCATTTTAAAAGAAGACCATAAGCAGAAATTGAAACCATTACGTAGAAAATCTAATAATTCAAAGTTTAAATTTTGAGCGAGCGATATATATATTTTTTTTTTCTCATCTGATTTTAGATTTTGAACTATTTTAACAAAATATTTTAAAATACATGAACCGTGAAGGTTTTCATGTATTTTAACATATTTTGAAAAAACTTGGTAGTGGCCGTAACCAAGTTACTAGATTCAGCCCTTTAAAAGCTAAGTGGGGAGAGACTTTATTAACACACTGTATAGCTTCCGTACCTTCAAAAGTTTGAAATTAAAAGCCAGTAGATTCAATTTTCGTATTTATGCAAGATCGGGGAAAAATTTTTGCTAATGTGAGTTGGAATGGATTGCTTCCTCACTATAACTTCGATTTTGATTATTTTTCTGGAATATTGGGAAGTTAGTCTTTAAATGATCCAATATCTTTTGACTCTGCATAAGCATATGCGACCCAGTTTTTTTTTTTAATACTCAATCAAACACTGGTCCTTTGATTACTCGTATGCCATGTAAATACCTATGTAAAATGGTGAAAAAGTTTAGAGTAGAACAGAATTATTTGTCATCATTTCAACTCCAAAATATATGAGGATAAAATGATATTCCTCTGTGAAGATATACCCTCCCCCTTTAACTTAAATCAAGATTACAGTCCTGATTGAAAGAAATAAATAAAAATATTTGTACAAGTATTCGTAATTTGATGTACACACCCAGCAATTACTTTATTTTATCCACACCATGGGCGTAGGAAGGAGGGGGGCAGCTGCACCCCCCCTAGAAATTCCCAAGAGTATGCAGCACGGAAGGGGCAACTTAAATTTACACTAGATAAAATGATTTTTGGAAGCAAAAAAGTCATCAAGCACCGAAATACGATAAATGCCGAATTTTGTCCCTAATCCAACAGCCCTACTGTGAACAATCAAATGTAACTGTG
>CM022885.1:28090016-28103896 GCA_012654025.1 Pachypsylla venusta | reverse complement strand
TGTTACTTTTTTTTTTTCGTATTGTTTTATTGTTTTTAGGTTTTATTGTTTTCCAAAGTTTTAGGTACTGTTTCAGGCGTCTTGCATCTTTGGAAATGGTCTCACTAAACAAAGGGCTGTGAATAATGGGCTCCCCATTAAAGTTGGTTTGTCAGGGAGCAACTAATATAGGTGCATCTGAAAGTGTGAAGGCCCGTCCTAACTTGTCGTATGAACAATTTTTGAAGTTATACTTCTTTAGGCGCGTTATGAAAAAATGTTGAGAGTGAAATTTTATTTTTCGCGGGAGTTTTTTTTCACCGGGAGATTTTTTTCATCNTAGCATAAACACTTATTAATTTTATTAATTAGATATGTGGCTTCATAAATATTTGATTGATTATCGACCCTCTTTTGCCAACCGAGGCCTCAAGTTGGCCATTTTAAAGGCCTGCAATTTAATTAAATAAGGGCCTACAATACAATAGAACAGGTGAACAATTTATTAAAATATTTACCTTGAAACATACTTTCAAGGTAAATATTTTAATAATTTATTTAACTACTTATTAATATAATCTCATCATAGTTTAAACATAACGAATAGAACAGAAAGTGGAGAAACTCTTTGAATTTAACCCAAGAAGCGGTGTGGAAACTCTAGCGCTAGTGATACCAACCTGTATGGGTTGGGAAGGAGTAATGTGACAAGTTTTTTTTAAATCAAATTATTGTTTTAAACTCGCTCTTTTATTGGCCGTCATGTGTCGATGTTGGACGGTTATTCATAGGCAATAGAGCTATGCCGTAAAAATGTTTCCTAACCTCTCTAATTGAGTTAAAATTGGATAACAAAAATTCATGCCGCAGCATTACTCCTGCCCGGTACCAAATCCTTCAAGTTTTGTTATCAGCAAATCATCTGATTGATTTATCAGGGTACAGTTAATTATTCTACAGCTAAGCGCCCTCTAGCGGCTTCTCACATGTAACTGCATGAGTTTCCCCAATATCTGTTCTATTCGTTATGGTTTAAAATTTACTAGAAAATTTACTTACTAGTAAATTTTAAAAATGAATAACTAGGTAGGGGAAATTTGCACGAAATTACAAAATTTGTACTTGTGACGCCATATGCAGAACTATAATTATCATACCTCGTATCTACAGTATCATGGCTTCTATGAAACGAATTCAAATTTCCGTATGTGTACGGAAATTTCCGTATTTCTGAATAAACAACGCATCTGGCTGATTGGAGTCACTTCACTACTTTCTGTTATCAAATTATCAGTGTTTTTTTATATTTTGATAAACAATTCATTAATAAATTATTTTATCTTTATCACTTTTATCTGTTATTCTCAGAATTGCATTCCATTGTTTTTATTTATTTCTTTGATTCTTTAAATAATTCCTTATACCTATTTAGATTGAGATTATTATCAAATCATAGTTGTTCAGAGATAGCTGCAACCACCATCAATCATAAAATGTCTTTTTAAAATTTCAGTTTAATATTTTACAAACTTCGGTGAAAGTTACATAAGTAAAATGATCATTACAATTAATGATGTTCACAAGCAACATTTGAGTATTCTCTTCGATCTGCCACCCCAAGGTACATATTCATCTTTCATTTTATCTTGCGGTATTGGTGTGTACTTATGGGCACGGCCATGCCATGCTTTCATGAAAACACTGATTCATGTGTGTCAATAATTATCGTGGAACGAACAGAGACAGACAAACATTTAAAAGTCCTAGGATTTAAAATAAACTGTAATTTGAGCACTCAATATCCACCAGTCAGGAAAGTGTGTTTTTTTATGCAACTGGTTGAGAAAATAAAAATAATTCTTAAATTATTTGTTGTTGATTTCAGTTTTACAAGATTTTTGTAAACTAACAAGAAATTATTTAATAGAAGGTCCAAATAAAAAGCTTTATACATCAATAGCAAAGAAATTAAACCAATCATCCTCAAATGATGTTCAGCACACAATAGAGGCTCTTGTGTATTTACTATTATTATCTACCATATTAAATATTAATGAGTATGACTTTCACAACACCCTGTATAACATAGGCTTCTCTAGTGGAGAGAAAATCCTTCATGAGTTCTATGTAAAAGAGAAATATAATTTATATAGAACACTGATCAGTCAGTATATTAGTTTGCTACATTTTAGATCAATGCAATGGAGACTTGAAGGTAAGAAACAACTCTCTGAAACACCCTGTATAACCAAGCCCAAAGGAACTCCTCGCGAGCCCTTGGCATTTTTACAGAGTGATGCCCTTTTAAGTTGGTGAAAATACGTGACTACCATAACTATGGTAATGACCATGACCAGTTCCCCTATAGCTTGATGGTGTAGTGATAAGATGCTCTGGCTGGGTTCAAACCCAGACAACCCATAGAATTTTCATCATCATGAATTTGAGATATTTTGCATTATTGGAGGACATGGAAGGGTCCTGGTTTATCAACATCTAATCCTGCCGGAGTCCTCAGAGTAGCATAATATGTTACCCAACGCTTCCATCAGCATCACTTTCCATGATTTATTTACTTATACGGGAAATACCTTTTAATTACAATGTCCCTAATGTTGTTGTTGTTAACGTTCTCAACGACTCCCACTGAGTCTCCAGGCCAAGAAAGGCGGCCTCTTCAACAGGATCTGTCCATAATGCTGACGGCTCTAGATTAGTTGGGTTTGATGGATAGTTGCTGGCTGCTCATGATCAACGACAGATACTTCAGGGTTTGGCAAGGATTTATACAGGGTGTTTGACTATAAATGGGACCCCTGAATATGGTGGGTAGCTGAGATCAAATGCAACATTTTTTACTAAATTCGTTAGTGTTCCAGACGAAGCGTAGCCGTGTTACAGGGTGGAGAAGGTCATTTTTGGACAACTTTCAACGTCGCTTAGTGGGTTCTGTGTGACCGAAAAAAAAAAAATATGGACACTAAATCCTAGTTTTTGATGGCGGTTATTTCAAATATGCCATCAAAATTTTAAAAACCAAAAGCAAAATGGGGGAAAACCTGAAAAGTGATCAAATTTTTTGTCTGTTCTCAAATGTGATTCGACTTATGAAAACATTTTTTGGACTTTGGAAGGCTGCCATTTTGGTCCAAGCTCTTTTTTCAAAATTCTAATATGACAGTTGTGTCCAGGACATTAATTGGAGCTTATTTCTAAAATTTTATCGTAATCGGACCATTTTCGTGGTTCTCTCTTAACATGGAAATTGAATTTTTTGTTCGATTTCTAAATTCTTTTTTTTACACAAAATGTCTTAGAAAGAGATGCTCTTTTCATAAGTCGAATCACATTTGAGAACAGACAAAAAAATTTGATCACTTTTCAGGTTTTCCCCCATTTTGCTTTTGTTTTTTAAAATTTTGATGGCATATTTGAAATAACCGCCATCAAAAACTAGGATTTAATGTCCATATTTTTTTTTGTTCGGTCACACAGAACCCACTAAGCGACGTTGCAAGTTGTCCAAAAATGACCTTCTCCACCCTGTAACTCGGCTACGCTTCGTCTGGCTCACTAACGAATTTCGTAAAAAATGTCCCATTTGATCTCAGCTACCCACCATATTCAGAGGTCCCATTTATAGCCAAACATCCTGTATACCTACTCTTTGAGGAAGTATCTGGAGCAGCACGGCTGGGTCCAATGGAGGAAAAACACAGTGAGTTGTCATCGGAACGGTGCTGATGGTCTTTGGCCGTGCCCGTGGGCACGGGTAGCTCCGGTACGAAGAACCAACCATCTTGGGGGCCCTAATCTTAATACTAAGTCAAAATATTTAAGTAAAACTAATAATAAAATGGTGTGTGTAAATTTTATTATAAATCATTGGTAACATTATCACAGACCCCTAATCAGGATAAGCATCGCACATGAGTGAAAGTTGATTTTTAACAGAAGAAGTTGAGCTTGATATTATGTCTATACTCGCTGTTTTCCCGTGCTTCGCTACGGTTACAAAATTCAACAACAATTTCGAGGTCACGAAATTAAAGCTTCTCAATTTTAGATTTTTGATGAAACCGACCCCCAGAGTGAACACGGCTAATATTTAGAAAATTCAATATTTTACTCAAACATATTACTTTTTGCACTGCGGAACACATTCGTATAAAATTTCAGCTTTCTCGCTTTGTCCAGAAAAAATTGCAAATAGACCCGCTAAATAGCGTCATTTTTGGCGGTAACTTGCTCCCACTTGATCTTTTTTCCTTTCTTATTATGCACCTACATACTAAAAGGGACCTGTGTGCCAAATTTCAAGTCTCTAGGTTTAGCCATCGTAAAGCTACGTTGATTATCAGTACATCAGTCAGTGTACCAACTGGGCTTTGTGTTTTATAAGTATAGATTGAAGGGGGGGGTTTGTTATTTTTATTTGTTAATTTCATACATCTATTTAGTAGATCGTTTTCGGTTTCGAATTTAGTATACTGTTTTAGTTTAAAAATGTTTTTATTTCTTATATTTTTATGACTATGCCTTATTTCTAATTCGTCTAAAAGTTCAGGACAGTTAAGTTCGCCATGTATAAGTTTACGGAGAAAAATGTTGTCAGCTATATTTCTTCTTACTTTTAAACATTGCAGATTGGAAATTTCTATAAGCTGCTGATATGAAAAATATTTTGTAGTTTCACTTTTAAAACCAAGTGATCGCAGAAATCTTTTTTGTACTTTCTCTAATGCTTGGTTGAGGAAAGAGTAGTGTGGGGACAAAAGGGTTGACGCATACTCCAGAATGGACCTCACTAATGAGATATATAAGGCCTTAAATGTATTGGGATTCTTAAAAATGTCTTGAATTCCTATTAATAAATCATAAATTTTTAAAAGCTCTATCAATTATATGCTGTATATGAGCGTTCAATTTTAAATTACAATCAAAGTAAACTCCTAAATGGTGAACACGGAAAGTAAGGGGGGACCCGGGTAATAAAATTTAATTCCCGGCGGGATCGGAATATATTTGACTTATGTTATTGATCTCGGCTTGCACTCAACCTCGTGGAGACAATTGAGTAGCTACTCTAGTCGACCTACTTATTACTAGGTAGTTCAAAATAATACAAAATTTGTAGGTACCTACCAGATGTACATCGTAAAACCGTTTCCGTCTCCATGTGGTGATACCTTATAACTATAACACATCTTATCTTTTCCTTAACAAGTATGTACATGCTTTAAATAAAAATCGCGAAATCCCATTTTATCTAAAAAAAAAATCTGGTTGAACATCACATCTGAACATCGCAGGACTTTTCTTATCTATATAAAAAAAAAAAAGTATTTTAATGGGCTGAAATTTATAAAAAAAAGAATTTTAATGGGCTCGATGTCGAGTTTTCAATGACAAAACATGTTTTGAAGTACCCAGAGCGGAAATACTATTATATTTTACACTTCCCGATATATTACACTTCATTCTAAGTTGTATTTTTCAATTTTTTATATGAAATTGATTTAAATTAGCACCAAATTTCAAGTTCTAGATCTTTCCATTCTGGTTTTAGGCGGAACCGCCAAAAAGCGGCCTTCAACCGCTAATTAGCGACCAAAAATATATTACACTTCAACCTAAGTTGTAGTTTTCAATTTCTTGTATGAAAATAGCCCATTACAATACTTTCCTTTTTATAGGATAAGGAAAGTAAAAAAGTGCGAGGCTCTGGGTAGTTGCCGGCCCTGTGTATGGTATAGTCCTATTTCTTCATATTTCTATGTGAAGAGAAATACAGACTGTCTCTAAAAAGGAACGAAGTTCAATATCTGGAAAAGTGGTTTCGAATTTCAAAGGCTGAAACTTTTTTTTTATTCCCAAGGGGAAACTTTTAAAGTGGTTTTAAATATTCGAGCACTTCCAGGAAGATCTTAGGGTGGTCCTATTTGAAATCCTATACGGAACTATCATTTTTGAAAATAAAAATTATTCTGAGACTTATTTGAAATCCGTACGCAAAACAGGGCTCGGACTAAAAAATGTACTAATTTGACGCCAGAAATAATGGATGATACCCAGTAAGTTGCCTGAACAAGGAAGTGCAGCGTCTGCTGGCAATGTCATACGATCTGCAAAGATGGCCCTCATTTTGAAATTTAGGAAAGATTTTGTTTGCTGGAGTAAAGGCTACAAAGAGTCTCTTGTATTAATAGTCATCTAAATCTTCTACCGAATCCAATTTTACTTTGGCAATGTCGCCACAGGTCGCTTCTCACAATGAAGTAGCTACAAAATCGTCCCCACAAGGCTGAGTGCACCGCGAAATTACAAGCAATATGTGGAAAAAAATTTGACCTCGTCGCCAATGAAATCCGATTCCCCCCGCATTAAATAGACCAGAAGTATTGTAAAATATCGGTTTTTTTAANGGGGGGGGGGGGTAAAAATTTGGGTTTATATCAAAAGTTTATTATTAAAAATAAATTTTATTTCAGGTTTAGTAGCGACACGATCTCATTTCCGACAGTGCGTACCTAAATTTACAGTTCGATTATATTTAGAAAATTCCGAACAAAAAGAAAAATGCATTGATCTAGAATTGGACATGAAGAGTGTTATAAATATAAGTAAATGTTTAGAGGAAGCATTATCTCATGCTAAATTAAATCAACGAAAAATGAATATGAGGAAACAAATTCAAGGAAGCATTGTGCAGTGACGGTTTAACAAAAACAATAAGGGGACTAGCTGAGTACCTGAACTTCGTTTCGAGAAGATGAGAGAACATGGGGAGTAGTGACGGGTTGTTAAGCTGTGTAGGACGTGTTGGGAGTAGTATAAAGACACGAGAATTTTATATATTAGAAGTAAGAAGTATTGTGCCATGATATTTTAAGGATTATAAAATATATGATACTAAGAAGAGACAAGGTATGTTCTTGCGTCATGAGGTACCTACTGCTTGTGTTTACATATTGGAAAAGGTAACCTATCAGATCTACAGTAGGGTGGATCTTAGATGTAGAGATGAGAAAATGTGAATTTTTAGTAAATTCCCCCTAGAATGGTTCCATTTCGTGAAAAATGATAAATTCTTAAAGTTTCAGCTCGAACGAAAAATTCTAACATGTGTCGCATCGACAATTTATTGAGAAGTCTGGGTCCAATATTATAAATTTTATCGCGACATCATATAAACTCAAAACGAGAAATTTCAAGGTGGCCTTTTAGTTCTTAATTTAGGACATAGTGTACTTCCAGCCACTCCAGTTGTGATTTCGAAATCGGGCAAAATATATTTTTTAAATACTAACCACCCAGAACGATATGCCCCAAGGCGCCTGGCGAAACATATGAACAAAAAATTGTGTTTTTTAACGCAGGCCGTTCTAGCCTTTTCTAAATTTTATTCTTCCCGATCCCAAAATTATTTTGATTAATTTTGCAAACTATGTCCTAAATTAAGGATTAAGAATTTTGTTGAATTGGGATACTATGTCAAGTAAGATATTTTCTTTAACTCATTATGGATTTACTTGACATAGTATCCCAATTCAACAAAATTCTTAATCCTTAATTTAGGACATAGTTTGCAGAATTAATCAAAATAATTTTGGGATCGGGAACAATAAAATTTAGAAAAGATTAGAGCGGCTATAAATAGTCAAGTGAAGATATAGTATTTTCTTTAACTCATTAAGGATTAAGATTTTTCCCTTTGAGATCATATGTTGTCGCTACAAAATTTAAATTATCGGACAGTTACTTACCGGACTTGGTCAATTAATTGAAAATTTAACCGTAATTCGCATACGGTTTAACATTTTTTAGTTCTAATAATTTTCCTGTGGTTAGACCATGATTTAGGGAGGGGGGGGAGTCCATTCTCAACAGTTTGTATTTTTAAATTTAGATGGTAATCACTGAGCAAGATCATACCACTTTAGACAACAGGAAAGTAAGCCAAGCATTTTAGTATACTACATTAATTTATTATGTTATGTTTGTATAATAATTATATTGTATCAAACATGTAAACTTAAATTTGTAAATTAAAAGGCAAAAATAAGATTTAACAACAATAATTATATTTTTAATTTACTCGTACAAACATTTATTTACAACAATATAAGGGATAATACATATATATACAAAACATACATAGGGTGTGGGTGTAAGGGTAATTGTCGTTTAGAAGCGACTACAAGCTCTCGTTTTTACGAGCGACTTCAAGCGAGAAGTCTAACTCATTGAAGATTTGAAGCTTGTAGCATATAGTCACTCGCCGTAACCTTAGCAGGCAGTCTCGTCCAAAGTAAGACATGTTCTATTACTCAAATCAGGACGGGTAAGTACCTTTGTCCCTTTGATGGTACGCGTTACAGGTTGTCCTACAGAACCAGTCATCGTGAAGACAACGCCGCGCCGTTCTGCAACAATCAACTAATCTTCATCACTTGATGAATGCCTCCTCCCTTTGATGGTACGCGTTACAGGTTGTCCTACAGAACCGGTCATCGTGAAGAAAACGTCGCGTCGTTCTGCAACAACAAACTAATAATCTTCATCACTTGATGAATGCCTCCTCCTTTTCCTGCCTCCATTTCTTTTCAGGAAATTCTCAAGTAATCCAATAAGTTTATCTTTTTGATCAGCTGATCGAGCCAAAAGCCGATTATGCTCTTCAGCGACAGCTATTTCTCTTTCAGTCAGCTCTTGGTCTGCTTTGGCTTTTTTCTTCAAATATGCCAAAATATCAGAGTTTTGCTTCCCAGATTTTTTAAAAAATGTATGAGAGGAAGTAGGAGACGAGGGTGGGGATGAGGATGGACTGCGTCCATTTTGAATGTTAATCAGAGGGGAATATTGTGAGGGATCTACGGATGAGAGACGAGGGGATAAAGAACTGAGAGTAAAAGAAGGAGCAATGTCTATTCTTTTGGAGAGGTGTTATTATGAGTAAAAGAAGAAGCAATGTCTATTCTTTTGGAGAGGTGTTCATGAGTAAAAGAAGAAGCAATGTCTATTCTTTTGGAGAGGTGTTTATGTAACAGTTCTAAATACCTCGGGGGCTTCGTAATACCAATCCCTTTTCTGTTTATCCTGTTGATATATCTTTTATAACCCCGAATAAGGTTCGTTTGTTTCTGATTACATTTACTGCCTGCTTTGTCCCCCGGTATTGGATACCCCTCCCTTTCCATCGCCTGTGCTATCTCATTCCACACTTCAGATTTCTTCATTCTATTTTCCTGAAACATTTTTTGAAAAGAAGGACTGTAAACAATGGAGATGAACAAGCTGGTCACGTCCGGGTAATCATCACGGCCGGTTAATTGAGTCCAAAAGACTGAGTTATCCGGTTCTAATAGATTTCTTTCCTCAGTCATGGGGTTGACTGGGTCATCAGAATCTGAAACAATTAGACATTGAAAATTAGACATTGACATTGTGAAAATTAGACATTGACATTATGATAATAAGATATTGACATTGTGACAATTAGACATGGACATTATGATAATTAAATATTGACATTGTGGCAATTAGACATTATCATGACAATTAGATATTGAAATTCTTGCAATTAGACACAGCATAACAATTAGAAATTTACATTGTAACAAAACATTATCATGACAATTAGATATTGAAATTGTTGCAATTAGACACATCATAACAATTAGAAATTTACATTGTAACAATTTGGCAGTAGACATTGGCATTATGAAAGTTAGACATTAACATTGACAGTAATAACCTGAGAGCCAATATCCCCATCTTTAAAAGGGACAAATTAAACTTTTTTAAAAAAACTTTTCAAAATCAGAAAGTGCCAATTTTTCCTTCCGTATTACGAAATGATGTTCCGCCCTTAATTTTGTAACCACCCCGGCAGCTGCAATCCTAAGGGGTTGGGATACTTCTAAAGCAAGAGTTATATGTTAATCATTTTGTGGACTCGTCTCTATAAATATAGAATTCGAAGGTCCCAAATTGACTCCAACTCTTAGAATTCTAGGATAAGTAAACGTCTACTAAAGTTAAAGAATTAAATAATTCCTTGGTTAGATAGTAATATTAATAATGATTAGAAATTTTATTAAATAATAAAATAAAAAGGTGTTTCAAATGTTCTCCGAGAGCTGTTGGAAGGGATTGTAATTTGAATGATGTAGAAGGAGAGAATAGTTCACTTTCAACTGCCTCGAGAGTTAGTAGAATTTGTCTCAAGAAACCTTATTCCCCACTTCCCTCTGATGTCCATTTTCTTTTCTTGGATAGACCATTAACACGGTGTTTCTAAATAAATATTGGGTGTCTCTAGTGACAATATCTATACACCAGAATGGTCCAATTGCGATAAAACTTGTCAAAAGCCTATCTTAAAATCATAAATCCAAATAAATCAGTTGTATTGTAAACTTGACCAATGTATAACTTACTGTCTTCTTTTGGGAAGGGTCCATCGATCAGGACTTCTGTGGGAGAGATCACTGAAAAACAAAGAAAGGCAATATTTTTTGTAAATATACGACTGAAATAGCGGTGGGCTTCACGTAAACTTAATCGAGTCCTGATGATAAATAAAAACTCTTGGAAGCAGAAAACAACCTTTAAAAAACTGCAGTCTCATACAACTGGTTAACATCGGAAACGATGACGCCACGAAAGTGTTGAGATTTGTTACTTTTTAACTCTCTTATTCTCTCAAAATTTCAATTTTCGGTCATTGCTGGGGCTCCGAGCACATGATCGAATCAGTCCAGGTTTCATTTTACTGGAGTATATTCCCACAAATCTCTGAGGGATTAATTAGGCTTGGGGTCTGTTAAGTGTAGACAACCAATGCTACTGCAGTTTTTGTACAAAATTATTAGTAGTTCGATAGACTCGACAGATCTTATGTCTGATTTTAACTTTAGACCAGGGGTTCCCAAACTTTTTGGTACCGCGCCACCTTTTCTTGAAATGAAATCCTCCCACGCCCCCCTCCCCTTTACATTATAAAATATGAACGGGTATGGGAGTTGCTCATTGCTATCTCATTCAAAACACTTAATGTGTTGCTGAATGCTGTCTCATTCAAAACGCTAATGTGTTGCTGAATGCTATCTCATTCAAAATGTTAATGTGTTACTGAATGCTATCTCACTCGAAACGCTAATGTGTTGCTGAATGCTATCCCATTCAAAACGAAACAAATCTGAAATTAGCGCCCTCCACCCCGACAAAAAAAGCTCATATTAATTATTCAACAGCAAAACGTATTAAAACAATCATGACTTTATTCTTAATGAAACCTACAAATACAAAATCAAAAATTTTCCATATCGATTTGTTTGAATCTTACAAAGCAATTGTCAAAGTTAATTTCTTTCGCGACCTCTTTATCAATAGACAAAACTGCCAATCTTTCCTGACCCCTAGTTGATCTTAAATATTTTTTTATGAGCTTCAGTTTGCTGAAGCTGCGACTACTGGTCAACAGATGTCGCACTAGGTCGAGTAAATGATTATATAAGGATAGGTCAGGAAAGGAAAAGTATTTGTCAATTTAAATATGTATGATTTTGAGTAAACCCCAATATTTTTGTAGCCTCACTTGGCTTGCCTCCCCCCTAGTTTGGGAACCTCTGCTTTAGACCATCATCTGCCCGAACTCGAAACACAGTACAAACCATTTGGCATTCCTTCATTCAGCTGTTTCATAACATGGGGGTGTATCTTTTATCGGGTGTGTCTTCGTCTTTTGATGCATTTAAGGATATGGATTCTCTGTGGCTGTGGACTGCCGAGGATCGGGGATAGGTGGATGCTTTTATAATTACAATACAAACAAATTCGTACTCTATTTTTTATACTTTTAACTAACGCATATACTCAGTATTTTTTGAGTATTATGTATTAATGTTTATTAATTGACTGAAAGAAGAAAGGTCTAGTTTGAAGACGAGGATTTTTCTTTTGTTTGTCTGTTTGTACCACCATTATTATCGTACGCCTTATCTGATGGGTATGGACATCTTTACACTAATAAAACGTAAAACCCAGATGGTATACTGATTCATGAAATCAACGTAGCTACACGATGGCTAAACATATAGATTTGAAAGGTGGCACACAGTTTCCTTTTAATATGTATGTAGGTACGTAACTAGTGAATCAAGATGATCAGGTGTTCACGTTGTTTTTTTTTTGTCCAATTTTTTATAGACAGACTAAAGGAGGTAATGAAAAATTACCGGAAATGCTCCTTTTCAAAGAAAATAGGAGATCCACCATTGTCGTTGATCCAAATTCGTAGAACTAGAAAATTTTATTCTAAATTTTTCTAAATCTCGAAATTGTTGTGCGAAGCACGGGCAAACAGCTAGTTTAGTATAATATTCGTAGAACTAGCTGATATTGGGCCAAAGTGTGGCCATTTTACGTGAGTGTGGTTTACAGAATTAGAAGTGTAACTCAAATATATATTTTTTTTAATAGGTATCATTTTACTTACAAACATAGTTTATATGATCTTCTTCCTCGGGGGATGTCATTGTAGGGGATATGCTTGACTCCTTCCTGTTGTGTTGCCTAGAACAAAAGAATTATACATATTATATCTCAGAGTGGAATACTAAGAGACAAATCGAATTATTATAATCCAGAGGGGGCTTATAGTTGGACTTTTACCAATTTTGAACTAAGGACAAGAAAGGCGGCCTCTCCAACAGGATCTGTCCATAATGCTGGGTTTGATGGATAGTTGCTGGCTGCTCATGATTTACACTATGAGCAGCCAGCATACATAGAAGACAACGATCAGATACTTCAGGGTTCAGCAAGGATTTATATACCAACTTGTATAACGGAAGAAAAACACAGTGAGTTGTCGTCTGAACGGTGTTGATGGTCTTTGGCCGTGCCCGAGGGCACGGTTAGCCCGGTAAGAAGAACCAACCATCTTGGGGGCCTTACTAATTTATCTGTAAGATAACATGCTAATTCTCAAATGCGTCGGCCGAGATGCTAGAGTTCTTAGTATCGAGGCATGGCCGTGTAAATTTAATTGTAACTTAGAAAAAGTAATAAAGTACCTGTACCTAATAGTATTTTATTTCCCGGTTAGTTTCAAAACGAAATCTAGAAATGGTCCGCATGCAAATAGGTATCTTGTCTATAAAGAAGACAATATTTTATTAAAGATTTTCGGCTAAACTGAAACTTTACCTTTATTGGTAATCATTGATGTATAATACCTGGAAAAACAATTTGGTGAACAAGCTTCCAAAGTTTACCTTTAATATTTGCACGCTTAGAGTTACGTTCTATTCTCTCTAAATAATATCAGTTCTCTTACCTTCTTATCTAGTTAACTAATTATCTTACTGATAATCCGATGAGAAGTCCGGACCTACGTTGATTGACTCAAATTTATTTTTTTGTTAATGTTAATACACAACACAACAGTGTTCACTGTTATCACCGATAATGTTTTTCAACACATTTAAAGCGCGCTTTAACTAATAAACTTACTGATAATCCGATGAGAAGTCCGGACCTACTTTGATTGACTCAAATTTATTTTTTGTTAATGTTAATACACAACACAACAGTGTTCACTGTTATCACCGATAATGTTTTTCAACTCATTAAAAGCGCGCTTTAGCTCGTACAATGGCCAAATTTAATTTATTCGAATAAAGGTGATGAAAAATTATTCCAATTCACTAGAGGTAAAAATTCAAAACAAAAACATGAATCCGAACAGCCAATCAGAATTGGAATAAAAGTGAAAAACAAAGATGGCGAAAATGAAGAATTGTGACCAAGTATTTCTTGATTCCCAAATCCGCCATTTTGTTCTTCACTTTATTCCAATTCTGATTGGCTGTTCGGATTCATGTTTTTTGTTT
>CM022885.1:28028007-28063601 GCA_012654025.1 Pachypsylla venusta | reverse complement strand
TTTTTTTTTTTTTTTTTTAAATACAAAAAATCATTCCAACCAAAGTTTCATAATATTAAAACAATATTGCATAATATTGCAAAGATGGTCGATTTTTACACCAACCATTCAACAGATTTCTGTTTTGACGATACAGTCTATGTGACAGATGTTTTGTTTCAGAGACGACAAAGACCATACCAACAATCTTGCATCCACAGTTTTGAATCTTAGTGGGCTCATACCCGGTGGATTGCTTGTATTTTTTCCTTCATTTGCTATGATGGAAAAATGTATGACCTTATGGGTTGAATCCGGAATTTGGAGTAAAATTAGTGAGAAAAAGGTAATTTTATATAACTTGTTCAAAATAAATTAGTGTTGGATACGATTATTCGGAGATTTGTGTCAGAACCCCTGAGTGTTCCATTTAAAAATCATGGCAATCTTTTCAAAGGCGGGTGGAATTGTGAATTATGTCACAACCACCCTGAGTGTTCCATTTAAAAATCATGGCAATCTTTTCAAAGGCGGGTGGAATGGTGAATTATGTCACAACCACCCTGAGTGTTCCATTTAAAAATCATGGCAATCTTTTCAAAGGCGGGTGGAAAGGTGAATTATGTCACAACCACCCTGAGTGTTCCATTTAAAAATCATGGCAATCTTTAGAAAGGCGGGTGGAGTGCTGAATTACTGGAAAAGATAACCACTTCGACTATTTCGAAATTATGGCTAAAGCGTTTTTGATTTACAGAATAACTGTTCAAAACATACTTTCAGGCAATCAAAGTGCATATTAGATGGGCTTTAAATAGAACAGTGTCCAAAGCACACCAAAAAGTTATTGTAATTTTCCAAAGACTAACCCTTTATAGCTTTCTGGCCTGTGAGAATGTGCAAATATCAAGAAGTTCTGTGAATATATGCCCTATTTAGACCATTTATTATAGTTTTTTGGTCGAAGTTTGGGAAACCCTAGTTCATTTAGGAAGCATTTTAGACACCAGTAGTAAAAAATGTTTTTTTCATCATCTAGATTTTTGGTCAATGATATCAGTTGTTGCATGGAATATAGAATCACACTATCTCCATAAATTGTATCTTACTTTCAGCCCATTTTCATGGAAACCCGCAAGAAACAAGAAATGGGTCTCGTCATTGAGCAATACTATGAAGCTGTGGAGTCTACTAAAGGTGGAATCTTATTGGCAGTATTTCGAGGAAAAGTGTCTGAAGGATTGGATTTTTCCGATAGAAAAGCTCGAGGTGTCATTATTTTTGGTGTACCTTATTCTCCTTTCAAAGATCTTAGAATAGTAGGAAAAAAACAATATCTTGATGGGAAGAAAAAACAGGTAAATATTTTCAAGGAGGAAACTGGTTATCTTGGTTGGAAGAAAAACTGGTAAATATTTTTGAGGTAAGAAAAGTAGGTAGTTCAAGGAGATAAATTTGTACGTGTGGTTGAAACACTTTAGTTGACATTTTCAGTACGATTAATCGAAAGACGGTCCTCGTGTTTGCATCAAATTTTTCTTTGTCAGACAAAAGTCCTCTTCAAGGTTTTCGAAGTGGATCGTAGAATGCACCCCAACTTTCATTAACGTTTTACATTTTTTTTTAGCGTTCATCACAACGTCAAAGGGAATTTTTGTTTGTTCATCTTGTATATTTGAAATATCTCATTTACTATCAGATAATTAAAATATACCTGTTTTTTTTTTTAAAAAAAAAAGTACATATTTCGAAATTGGTTACTCGTCTTTAAGATGGACTGAGCTACAAGTTTTTTGTAAATCAATTCATTTGAAAAATTATTCGTACTTCTAGGAATGAACAATTTTGGTTTATAACTGAATAATAAAATAAAATTTCTTGATCTCCTGGCAGCAATGAAGAAAAACTGGCGGCATTGCCTCTTTGGATAGCAATACTGATTTGTTGCGTCAGATATTTTTTTTTTCCTTTCTATTTCCTGTTTTCTCTATTAATTTCTTCCCGATTGTCTTCACTCATTGCGCTTCTTTCTCACACCAAATTCCCATCGTCTCATTTACTTTTTTTTTGTTTTTCTCCATACTAAGTGAACCTCGTAACACATTCAAACATGAAATCAAAATAATCAAGAATTTTTGTAAACCTAGAAAATCCTGATATGCTGGTTATAATTCCAGTGCGATAACCAACGACGAAGGATAATTATTTTCTTGAAATAGGTTGATATGGCGTTACCAAAAAAAGGTTTGATGGCCCACGGCTGGGACTGCCATGGTACGCCTGCGCCTGTTCCCGGTTTTCTTCGTCATTAAAACCGGCCATCATGAGGACGATTTCTTTTTTGGATAAGTGTGATCAAAATGTATCTATTATTTTTACAGGGCTGGACGGGCAGTATTTGGTATGAAGTAGATGCAATGCGTGCCGTCAACCAAGCCGTTGGACGTGTCATTCGACACATCAAAGATTACGGCATAGTTGTTCTGTGTGACACTCGCTATGAACACAAGACAAGCTCTTTGTCCCCGTGGTTGAGTAACTTTATTAAAGTGAATGATAAATTCAATCAGATTATGACATCGGCAATGCGGTTCTTTTACAACAAGAAGGATATGGTAAGAACTGTTTTAATTTTATTTACACACAGAAGAAACTGGATCTCCGTAGCACAAAGACAGATTTCGTTTCACGTGTAATTAAATACATTTGGATTCATGAAACTTTATTTCACGAGGTCCATGTCTCGAACTCTATGTTGTTGTAGGAGCAGCAGTTCCATCAAATCACATTCGATGTGTGGGAAGATCAAGAAATCTCGCCACTTCCATTGGATTCGTCCGCAAGTCAGTAGTTGTCAGGGTTGTAGGGTTTGATGGGCAGTTGAACAGGTGGGTAGAATCATGAGGGCTCTCGTTACACTTGGGACACACATCTTTAATGGTTGGATCAATTCTGTGCAGGTAAGTATTGAGGTGTTTGGGCCAGCCAGAACGGAGTTGGGACAGATTGGTTCTGATGTATCTTGGTAATTTCTGCTCTTCTTTGGCTATTTCAGGTGGTCTACTGTGCAATACCCTGTTTGGTTTGTATCTCGTTAGTGTATCTTCTACCATTCTTGTATGTACTACTTTCTTATAGATCTTGGCTGTTGTCCTGTCGATTTCCTGAGTTGATATAAGGTCGGTTATATGTTCTTTTTCATCAAGATGGTCGGGTCTACGTCCCAGGACTACTTGGAGTTTTCAAGCTTCAATCTAAGACCATCACCTTTATCAACTATATGTCTTTTGATGTTATGTATCGAACTCTGTATTTTTTCACTTTTTGATTTTCTTGGAACTTCCAAAAAAATTTAGCATGGAACGCCACTGAAAGTGAACATAAATAACATTTCTGAATTCAGTTTTGTATGAATGGCGATGGAAACAGGCTGAAAAGATTACCGTAAACATTTTGATGGTCTTTGGCTGCAACTGTGATGGTCGTCCTTACCATGGCCGCTTCTACGTGCCGAAACCACTTGAAGCACAGTTCCAACCAAAACCATCAAATTTATTTCGTTAACATTAATGTAGAGATGGGGAGAATAGTTGACTTTAAGGTGGACACCGCTACAATAACCGTGATGGTTGTTTAAAGGGATGTTGCTTAACGTCTCTTAAAATATCTATACGGAGGTTTTACCCTCCATTCGCTGGAAATTTACAAACCAGCCACCCACATAGACATCGCCCAGCCTGGACTGGGTCGGGAACCTACGTGGTTACTCACTTAGTAAAATTTTGCTTAACTTCAGTGATCTAACGGGAACTGTTGTATTCAACGTGCCATAGACATGAACGGCGGCACTCGTTTCATTTAGTTGGACTATAAGATGTCAAATTAATACATTTGTTTCAGCATCAAGCAGTGAGTTCTGTCAACACCAAGCCTGGACTTTTTCAATGTTCGAATTTAATAGCCAGACGAGATATGTCGCCCAGTGTCCAGTCCGACTCAGGCGCCAGTTCAGTATCAAATATAGTTAATTCTTATTACGACTTGGAAGGTCGTCCTTTGAGTTCACAAAAGAAATCACCCGAAATGAAAGGCACCAAAAGAAGTATTTTTGACGTTTTAAATGATTCTGATTCTGATAACGGTAACCTGGAACAGGTATGTGTACTACCAATAATAATTTGTATAGCCGTGCCGTGGATATTAGACAAGATAAATTATCTGTTCAACGAAATGTCATAGATAATTTGTGAAAATGTTCAAAAAGCTAACCTATCTCACACTTTATGACTCAATGAAAATAAAATTGATATATATAAAAAAAAATCTTTGTGCTATTATGTCACATGTTTGTGCTTTCTACGTACCTTGAAACGTAAAATATCATATTTTGAAAATAAGGTGAATCATTTGCTGCATGCGCGAATATAGCCCTATTGTTTGGGGGGGGGGACAATCGTACAATGTACCTAATAGAAAATTTGCAGGGGGGGAAGGACTCGTAACCTAGAGGCGGGGGGTTCGAGTCCTGGGCAGTACTTTTTTATACAATGTTTATCGAGATACGATACCTAATTTGTTAAAAGCTGTAGAGCTTACCACAAACGCCTTTCATGGCTACAACATGCATTCTAGAGTTTAGGAAACGGCCATGTCTCTATTGCGTATGTACAATCCTCCAACATGGACCCATGTTGGGCGTTTTTTTTTTTAAAAAAAAGTAANGCGTTTTTTTTTTTTTTAAAAAAAAAAGTTGCCTCAATACATCTCGGTGTAGAACCCGAAAAAAAATGACATGACGCATGACAGAATTTTCGACAATTTTTTTATTTACGTATTTCTATTTAGTCTCAGGATTGGGAATTATTTAGGGGCCTGTGCCCCCCACTTAATGGGCTAAAAGACAATGCGGATCACCATTCATTTGATTTTTTTTTTTTAAATTACGTGATTAGGTATAATGAAATTTGAGAAACACCGCCCGCTTAAAAAACTGGGGGGCACGTGCCCCCCGGGCCCCACCCTATATTCGCGCATGATTTGTTGAGGGAAAGATAATCAAAATCGACTCCATTCAAATTATCTCTTCCCCCCCCCCTTACTAAGTCCAGGGAATGTGTAAGAGAGTTTTCAAAGATTTAACGTTCAACACAATACTTGGTTTAATTTTCAGACGAGCATGTTAAATTCATCAAATGAAGATTTCATTCGTCCAGGTCCAAGTAATATTTTAGATCGACGGAAAGAGACCAACAGCAATCTGAGTCAATCGAAGAAATCCAAACTGATGATTAAACCCATTCAAAAGTTGGATGTAGACGAGAAAGTTCAGTTACCATGGCCAACAGTGGAAGAGTTCTTTCAAAATGTAAGTTTTCAACTCCAAGTATCAAATAAGGGGGGTATTTTCTATACAGGGTAGTCCAACAGCAATCAATAGTGACCTTTGCAAATTTGTCAAGGTTACCCCTCAAGGTTATTTTTAGGTCATCTTCATTTTCTTAAATGGAACGACCTGAATTTTATTTATTGCATGTTTAAATTTTACGTAAAATTCTACATTCATTAAAATATTTACTTTTTTTTTCACTTGAAAATAATGCTGGCTGAAATTTAATCGCAACAAGATTCACCGCACACTGAATATTACGTAGTTATGACAGCTCTCTTAAATCATGTAAAAAAATACAAATAAAAATAATTCAAATCTGATTAAGAATGATGAGAGCTTTAGTTTGATATGTCGCACGACCCATCATTCTGACCTTAAAAACATGGAAAAAAAATTCAAGTGAAAACAAAAAGTAAATATTTGAATGAATGTAGAATTTTACGTAAAATTTAAATATGCAATAAATAAAATTCAGGTCGTTCCATTTAAGAAAATAAAGTTTATCTTAAAATAACCTTGAAAGATTTGCAAAGGTCTCTACAGCATGTCCTCCTTTGAGCTATGTAAATAATCTCAGAATAGAATTTTTGTATCTCCTACAGGGTCTGAGAAAATCGACTGCGTCACTTAAAATGGATCACCCTGTATACAGGATGTATTTGTTTAAAAGCCACTTTGTTTAATAAACATGGAACCGGAAATGCACACCCTCTGCGAAACATTTTTTTTTTTTTTTACTTTCACACCCAAAGCTCGTAAACGGTAAGTGCTATTCTAGCTGGATAAAAAAAATATTCCCATTATCCAACTTGTACGTTCTTTTCAAGAAGGTCTCATCATCTTACCATGTCTATGGGTATTCTCAAGGATTAAAAACACCATATTATTTTTATCGAGTAAAATTTGATTATAAATGAATATTTGCAACATTCGTGTTATGACCTTAAAAAGCCCGGGATGACTTATTTGACAAACCTGATCCAAACAAACCTGGGCCACGAAGTTCAAGTGAGTGCGTTTTATAATAAAAAAAAACCTTATTTATACTGCTAGGATGAGACTGTAAATTCCTTTTACCCTCACAGTCCAAATAGGTCTTATTTTACAAAAAATAATAATGATACAAAAATGTTTACATATTTACAAAACAGTACAATAAATAAAAAAAAGCATTGAATTAAAAAAAAAAAAAAATCACATTCATTTTCGCAATCAACTTCCATGATCTGTGTACAAGCTACCAAACTTCAATGGAGAAGGTTAGGACTAGAAGGAAGAGGAAAAGGATAGTAAAGAGAAGGAAATGTTAGGTAATGGGAGCTAACAAACCTTCACTGAGTGCCTCCAATAAAGATAATTTAAAACAGTGAAAGGTGAGTGAATGTAGGATAGGATATGGTAGTGCGTTCCAGAGATCGATGGAGGAGATAAGGAAGGATTTACCATAGGAAACAGTGTTGTGAGGAGGTTTTTGAAGGAGAAGATCATGGGAACGTAATTTTGTATGTTTTATTCTGCATGGGGCGGAATGGTTAATAGTTGTTTAGTTGTTGTAGCGGCAGAGGCTTCTGGTCTTTATTCATCCACATCCATAATGGGCCGTTGGAGAAATTATGCCACCTCTTTGGAATGAGTCGACAGATCGGTGGGAGACAAATCAGTTGGATTGGTCGCGCAGTTGTATGTTTAATATAAAACAATACTGATCGACTCAATTCTATTAAGTTTGACAATTTTTCACTTACCAAGAGATAACAAGAATTGTCTTTTGTGGCCGGTCCTGTTGCGCCTAAGGGTTGCATTTTCGGAACCATGTTTATTAAACAAAGTGGCCTTTATTTGAGCTGTTGTATACGTAGTTGACAGGATTACGTGCTTTTTTGGACAGCTTGTATAAAAATTGCAAAAACGCAACCCGACAGAATTATACGCCCTGAAATCACGATCTTATTTGCAACAATTTCGAAACGGCAACGGAGCTTCTTAGTTATTATTCTACTACGGTCCTTAAAAGTGACACGGGCTACATTATAATCTGTAATTTATGTTTGCAGGCTACAAAAGTTCTAAACAAAGATAAAAAGAAAGCTCTTTTTGTATTCCTCAAGGAATACTCTAACGCCAAGTCTGAGGTTCACTCCAAGTTGAACAGCTATTCTAGTTTCGTTGAATCCTTGGAAGAACTCCTCCCTTCCAATCACATGAAGACTCAACATTTACATATTGGTGAGTACTGCACATTACACAAACTTTGCCTATCTAGTGTACATAGTGATTCATTGAACTGTAGACCCCAATCAATTTCGAGGACTATGAAGAGAGAAAAATGGAGAAATCCCATGGCTCAGTGGTCACTGCACTAGTCTTGCACTCGGGAGACCCAGGTCGAATCCTGGCAGGCGTAATAATGTCACGAAGAAAAAACATTTATTTTATAAGAAAAGTTTTAACTACTCACTTTTATTTATATTTTTCGCGATCTTGTATTGGCAATCACCTCTTTGTATTACCTCCCTCTCAACTATTCTGAATCTCATAATTATTTAAAATGCGTGGGCACACATTTCGCATAAGCTGTTTACGCATGCGTTGGTGCAGTGTTGAGACGCTCTAACAGGTAGACAGTAGGGCCTAGGTTATCATCATGAATTTCAGTTATTTACCATATAGTAATAGCAAATAGCACCCAAAAAACTGCTGTTATAAAGGAAACCCACTATTGCCTCAAAACTAATCAGCTAATGCTATGAAAGTCCATAGCAGGACAAATTTGCGACTAATTACGGACGAACGGTTCCGTTCGATCACTGAAGTTAAACAACGCCCAGCGAGGTTGTACCATGTGGGTGTCCACTTGGGTTCGCGCCCTCGTGATACTGGCTATTTTTACGGCCCAATCTCGGCTGGGTGATGTCAATGTGGGTAGCAGGTTTGCAAGTTTCCAGCGAATGGAGAGTAAAACCCCCGTCTTGAATGACCATTAGATGTTAAAGAGACGTTAAACCTAATAAAAAAAAAGATATCATATTTTGAGGGAAGGTACATATTTTTCAAATATTCCCTATTGAAAATGATAAACCAAAATAACTGCAGCCGTTCAAAAATAGCCGATTTTTGTACCACCTTGAATGAATAATATTAAAACAAATTAACAAATGTTCAGCTTTCAGACGTTTTGTAAGAAGCGAGCACAGAACACAATTTGATGATCATTGCTTTGACATTTTGAAGAGAGAACTGAACTAGCATGTGCTGCCCAGAGCAGAGTAATATGGTATGGTATACTCGTAATTTCTTGTTGGTGATTTTTAAGTCTTCATCACAGCGTTCCAGGGATTTGATTTCTATACTCCTATACTTATCTCGTGTACTTACGGTGTCCTCCTACATCTCATATTACATATTTCCCGAAGTTTGGGACATTGCGACGTTCACTGACTTTCAGTAGGTCATCTTGGGTACAGGGTTATTTCAGTTGTTTTCAAACCAACAAGTGGCGTTAGTTTACACATCACTACAGTCACATATTTGTGGGGTACTGGATCCCCAATGGGGCGATTCTCCTGGTGGCTCCCCCTGATTACTTTAGTCCAGACCATCAAATGATCTTAAGGAAAGAGGGTTGCGCACAACTGTCTGGGCGGACTCAATAGCTTACGAAATAAATCCAAGGCTTTAAGTCCGAGGCACCTCTCAAGTGGGGTTAGGGCGCGTAGAATTTTCTCGTTGTCAGTTAATGAGCGTATGTACATCGGAGACACGGAAGGAGCCCATAACTTTAGACCATCATTAGCATGGGCATACATAGCGAAACCTTTAGTCGATCCTTCCAACACCACAACATCTCATGTACTAATTTTACCTCATAATGATGCCACTTATTGTAACCTTTTTTTTATTATTATTTACCCTCCAGAACAGTTTTCGCCCTGCCTTTAAAAGCTATGTCATTCCGGAAACCAAAGTATTCGATCAGAAAGTTTTCTGGTCGATGCGAACCCACAACCTCGGTATGTCAACATCTCATGTACTAATTTTACCTCATAATGATGCCACTTTTTGTAACCTTTTTCTTTATTATTATTTATTCTTTAGAACCGTTTTCGCACTGCCTTTAAAAGCTATGTCATTCCGGAAACCAAAGTATTCGATCAGAAAGTTTTCTGGTCGATGCGAACCCACAACCTCAATAATCTCAATATGTCAACATCTCATGTACCTACTAATTTTACCTCATAATGATGCCACTTATTGTAACCTTTTTTTTAATTATTATTTACTCTCCAGAACCGTTTTCGCCCAGCCTTTTAAAGCTATGTCATTCCGGAAACCAAAGTATTTGATCTGAAAATTTTCTGTTTGGCGCGAGGATTCTATAAAATATAACAATATTATTGTTTGTTCAGAATGCCTCCTATGACTTTAAATTCTGAAAATGTCCAAGCTAAGTCAATACGATTATGATAAAAAGGACTACCGGAGAACAATAGATTATTTGGTACACCCGTAAGATGAAATCAAAATATCTGGAGGTTTATTGATAATTTCGAAAAAATCGAACCTGGGTTTTATAGGTACCTACTACTCCAGTGTGATGACCACTGGACGTTATGTAAGGATTATTTTTTTACTCTTCTGAACATTTTTAACTTGAAAGTAAAAAATAAGTAAAAGTAAGACATTAGAGACACGTGATGACGAATAGCTCACATGACGTTTACCACAGAATTACACGAATTCGGAAAGGCGCGGGTGGGAAATCTTCTTCGTATCTTGCTTATTACGTAATAACCTTCGTCCTTTGGAATCGACTACAAACTTCTGCTACTACGAGTAACTACGCGCTACTACAAGCTTCAAACCCTCCTGAAGTTGGATTTCTTGCTTGAAGTCGCTCGTAGCAGCGTGAGCTTGTATGTAGTCGCTTCCAAAGGACGACCGCCCTGAATAACAAGTGCAAAATGTTAAGTATAATTATTTCCAAAGTACGTTATGAATATTAATTTGTGTTCCGAAAGCAAGATTCTATCAAATTGTGATTTGTTTTATTATTTTAAAAATTAAAGTGTCATTATTTTATTTTTGTATTTAAGCTTTTTTTCATCCCACGGTTTTCAATCTGTTTATACAGTCTCTATAGATTGGGTTCGGTGCTCGAAAAGTAAACATTCCCGTATGTTCAAGTTGTAAAAATCCCGTCTATATTATTTAAAGAAAATTGGCGAACAACCTTTCCAATATAGTGGCCCATATGTTCAAGTTGTAAAAGTCCCGTCTACATTATTTAAAGAAAATTGGC
The DNA here is from genome assembly GCA_012654025.1 of Pachypsylla venusta. Taxonomy (NCBI): domain Eukaryota; kingdom Metazoa; phylum Arthropoda; class Insecta; order Hemiptera; family Aphalaridae; genus Pachypsylla; species Pachypsylla venusta. The sequence goes on along the minus strand of CM022885.1, from coordinate 28,052,934 downwards.
GAACAACCTTTCCAAATGATGGAGGGCTTGAAAAAAGTTAAAAAATTAAACTATTAATTTGAAGAAAAATATTATGTATCAACTACAATTAATTTGATAAGACTGCGCTTTCGTCTGTTACGACATTTTCAAGTGAACTAACTTAAATTAGGAATAAAAATTTGCAAAATGTTCAAATGTTGCCCAGGAAAATTTATCAAAAGAGTTCTATGATTTTAAAAAAAAAGAGATAAATGAAAGAGCTATCCTATGTTGTTGTAGCACTGCTATTGTCAAAGTTGGTCTTGATTTGGGATGTCAGACATTTTCTTATATGGCTAAAACGAAAGCCATATGATTGAGACATTGTTACTTCCTTGATTTCTTTATTCAGCCACATGATTGAGACATTGTTACTTCCTTGATTTCTTTATTCAGCCATATGATTGAGACTTTGTTACTTCCTTGATTTCTTTATTCAGCCATATGATTGAGTCATTGTTACTTCCTTGATTCCTTTATTCAGCCATATGATTGAGACATTGTTACTTCCTTGGTTTCTTTATTCAGCCATATGATTGAGACTTTGTTACTTTCTTGATTTCTTTATTCAGCCATATGATTGAGACATTGTTACCTCCTTGATTTCTTTATTCAGCCATATGATTGAGACTTTGTTACTTCCTTGATTTCTTTATTCAGCCATATGATTGAGACTTTGTTACTTCCTTGATTTCTTTATTCAGCCATATGATTGAGTCATTATTACTTCCTTGATTTCTTTATTCAGCCATATGATTGAGACATTGTTACTTCCTTGGTTTCTTTATTCAATGGTTCTGTGGCAACTGTCAATTACTAAATGTTCTCCTCATTTCTAATTTCAAGATTGCATTAATTGTTGAGGTAATAATAAAAATATTTTTTTTAAAAAAAAGTGCTGTGTCGTAAGACAAAACACCAATGTAGTGTCAGCTGTAGATGTGTTTTAAAATATTACTTTCTCTCCGAGATGACCGAAAAGGTTTTGATAACCCGTAGAGCCAGAGAGAGAAACCCCGGGCCCGGGGGGAATTCCCACCCTCTCGTCGGGCCCGACTGTAATGGACACACCTCTTATTCAGACTACTGAATCTTTGAACTGCCACGTAGCATTCGACTTCTGATCTTTAATTTGAATCCCTAGTGCTTTCAGTTCATCTCTAAATTGATCACATTGTTTCAGAACTGGAACCGCATTGGGTTTTAGAGCAATTGCCAATTTTCTAATCTCATTTCTAAAATTAACCGCCGAATCTAAGACAGCGTTTACTTTCGTTTCTAAAAGATTTGAATGACTACCAGCCTTTGCCATTGGTGATAAATTTAATCCAAATAAATTTAAAGTATTAGAAATATAATTGGAGAGAGAATTGAGCGTTATTAATGTTGATGCATTAGCTTCCTCTTGTTTTGTATTATGTAGCTGAGTGTTTGCAATTGAAATGATTCGAATAAGATTATCTAATACTTTGGATGTGCTAAAGTCATCACATATTAAATCATGTACTGTCTCTTTTGATCGTTCTAATAGTGTCATCATCTGATTAGCGTCCACATTTCCATGTTTGATTTTCTCCTGCATGTAGTCATTACTTGTATCTATGAACGTCCTCATTTTGTCGGTCACTTGTTTGGCGGCTGTCAATGTATCTTCGTTATAATACATATCTGAACTATAAGGAGATAGAAGACACATCATACGAAGTTGGTTTGGGGTGTGTTTCGTAAGATAATCTTTTACAGTGACAAAGTTACCTAAAGATTTTGACATTTTAGTTCCATCTTTCCCTCTCAGATGTCCCGTATGTAACCAATAATTCACCCATTGTGAATTATTATGATAAGCACAACTTTGAGCTTCTTCATTTTCATGATGAGGAAATTTCAAATCAATTCCTCCCGTATGTAAGTCTATTTTTGAGTTAAAAAAATAACTTGCCATTGCTGAACATTCTATGTGCCAACCAGGTCGACCTTTACCAAATTGACTTTCAAAATAAGGCTCGTTAGGTTTGACGTGTTTCCATAAGCTAAAATCTAGAGATGATTTTTTAATTGGATGATTTGTTGTGTCAGATTTTCCCCATAGTTTATTATAGTAGGGGTATTTTTCAACATCAAAATAAACAGACCCATCTTTGCCTATGTATGCTTGATTTGTATCAACTAAATTTTGTATAAATGATAAAATTGTGTCCATAAATTCCGATACTCTAGTTGCTCTTGTAGGTGGAATAACACCAAACTGTTCCATTGCTTCAAAATATTCCAATTCATACTGCTTGGCAATCGATTTATAGTCTTGCTTCAGAGAATTCGCTCTGTTGATTATCTTATCATCAATATCTGTAACACTTGATATGACAAGTGTGTTCAAATGGAAATAGTTTTGTAATATTCTGCGTATAATGTCCAACTTAACGTTGCAAACAGCATGACCTATATGAGGACTATCGTATACAGTTGGACCACATGCGTACCATTTAATCAAATTTTTGTTTTCAATAATGAATGGTTCTTTGGATTTTGTGATAGGATTATAGATTTTGATACCAGTATTGTATCCGATAGGTTGTGTCCATTTAGAATGGTTTCTTAAAGGTGTAAAATGAGTGGACACTGAAGGACTGTTACTTAAAATGGAATATCTTGCAAATAATGTTATGAGTATATTTTGAGTTGACTTCATATTGTTTGCTCTCTCTGGTAGTATTATACTCTCGGATTCTGAGAAGCCATTGTTTGTATAGGATCACTTCCTTCAAGAACTGTCTGAAATAATTAAGCAAAAAGTACCTTACATACTTGTTGCGTACACATTTTCCTTTCCATCCTGTATACCCCTTTTAAAGACAAGGTCAACCTCAACTGCCAAAAGTTCTGTGAACTTTAGATCTTACTCAAATTTTGGGCCTGCATTTGGCCCCAAGTAACCCAAAACCTTATCAGCTAATTCCATGAACTCATAATGTATTCAAATCAATTCACTAGTATTTCTGTCACTGAACAAACGAAACAGACGTTTAAAGCAAAATCGTGGTTTTAAAACTAGACCTCGCGTTGTTTGGTCTATTAAGGGGTGTGTTGTAGACGTCATGCGCGCCGCGTTCTTTATGGTTACCTAAGGTTATTTTTACTTTCTCTTCTCTAGAAGATAAGGTATTGTAATCGTGCAGAAAATTTGGTTTTATTCACTCTTCAGAACAGTAGTAAGTAAAATATAATTAAAGTGAGGTAAAGGTATCAGGAACAAGAAATTAGAATTGAGCGGTACACGGCCCATTGAGTATGTATGACCCCATACGCAAAAGGTAACGAATTTAGTCTTCTAGTAACATGTAATGAACAAATTCAAAGTTCAAGACAGTTATCGAAAACACGGACGAACAAACTTTGTAATGTGTTCATTTGTTAAATTTTAAAGCCGGTCTCACTAATGTTGATTAAAACACTTTTACTTCAATTAATATCAATGTCTTACCATAGAATTTCTTCAAAATTCTTTCATCAGATTGATATTTAAATTATTTAAAAAGGACAACTTCGACAGTCATATTATCAGAGTTAAAGATTACAGATTTGATAAGATTTTAATATTTCCCGCTGCTACCAGCGTTGCCAAGACGTACGGTAATAAAAAAATATTGATATACATACAGTGTAGTGTACGGTAATTTATATAGGTATTGTACGGTAAATTGAACATTATGGGTTTTAGATTTTGACAATAACTAAATTAATCCTGTTTATCTATTAGGTACTAGATTGACTAGTAACGGTAGTAACTATGTTATAAGTTTCGCATAAGCTGTTTACTTACTTGCTTAGGTACCCCTTAAGTTTAAGAACTATGCAATTCAATGTTATACAGGAAAATACAGGGTACGGCTCGGTAATGCCCTTTTTTGAAACCCTAATAAAAACGAAAGTATTATAGGTAGATGATAAAGAATAAATATTTCTTCAATTGAAAGACAAAGGTCGGAATTTTATTTTTAAGTGGTTTTACAATATCTTGAAGGTGATGGCCACTATTGTCGATACATTGCTGAAGACGATTCTGAAAATTTCTGTGTACACGGTCCAACATTTCAAAGGAGATTTGTTCAATTTCTTGACGAATTAATATCTTTAGCTCATCAAGATTTATTGGATGTTTGAAAACTACTGCCTTCAGATAGCCCCAGAGAAAAAAAAAAATTACAAGGCGCGAGATCCGACGAGCGTGCCGACCAAGGGAGATCACCGCGACTTGAGATCAGCCGCCCGGGAAACATTTCTCTCAAAACCTCCAAGGAAACTTGGGCTGTATGTGCCGTTGGACCGTGATACCATCTTGTTGGAAATTAAACTTCCACAAAAACGAAAAATTGAAAACTTACGTTTTCCAAGAGAAAAAAGCCACTGGCTAAAATATTTTCACAAAATCAGAAAATTCTATTAGTTTTGCGTCCAGGGAAACTAGTCCCGTCAAACTATGATTTTTCGTTGCAATACAGGAGCATTTTGAAAAAAGGGCATTTCCGAGCCGCACCCTGTACAATTAAAGTGCTGCAATATGGCCTCAAACCTAACAAACTCATTCTTTAAATGTAATAAATGTCCATACCAAGATTAATCAAAATCAAACAATGCGTTTGAGAGTTATCATGGTACAAAATGACAAACAAACAAAAATAAAGATCGTGGTGTTAAAGCTGGACCTCACTTTGTTCGATCAATCATATTTTTTTGTCTACGATACTGCTTAAGTTGTACGTTGAACCTTATAGTATTCAATAAGATAATAAATATCCTATCTACAGTTATCTTTAATATTGAATTTTGTTCTACGACACTGATCAAATATTTATAATAGTTAATAGAATAATAGCTATCTAGGTAGGTACAAGAATTTCTTTTTTAAAAATATACAAATATGTTCGCCCTACGACACCGATTAGGTTTGTTATATAATTTTTCCTGGGAAAGGTTCAAGTATCTGTTTCCCACGCTACCTTTCCGACCTTTTTAGTATCATACGATACGAGGGATTGGCCAATCAGAATCAAGTATACATTTGTTAGGTAAAATCAAATGAGGGGAAATTTAGTTTAGTATTGAACTAGACGTCGAGCGGTGATGTTGTCTGTTGAAACTTCTCTTTTGATTTTATTTTTAATTTTTTTTGTTCTTTAGTTTAATTTTTAAAATAAATAAATTTTAAAATATTTTTCTATTATTTTACGTGTGTGTTTTTCTTTATTTAAGAGCTTGTTTTTGCTTGTTTAAAAAGGTAAGACATTTTCTATTGTAATTATTTTTACTTTTAAAATGCACGTATTTATCTTTTATTGTTTTTATTTTGTTTAAGGAAAGATTTTAAATATTTTATTTCTATCTAAATTTGAAAAAGTTGACTATTTCAAATTTAGATAGAAATGATTATGAATTAAATTTAGATATCTAAATTTAGATTATCAAATCTAGATAGAAATGATTATTCAATATTCATATTTTTTTTCTATCTAAATTTGAAAAACTCGATCTGAAAGATTTTAAATTAAAATATTTAAAATCTTTCCTTAAAGAAAAAAACCTAAAGTCACCAAAGACATTCCTTTATTATAATTTATATTCTTTTATTTGTATATTATTATCAATAATGAACCTTTGTCACGAAAAAAAAAAATTAAATTACCCCCCNAAAAATCCCCCCCCCTCAAAATTTGATATTTTACGTTTCAAAGTGCGTAGAATCCAAAAATCAAATTAAAAATAAATCCGTTTGTCCACCATTCGCCGTGAGGCACTTTTGCCATTTAGTATTGACCGATTTGGATGAAATTTGGTATATTAGGTCCCATCTGGGCTCTAATTTCGGTGCAATCAAATATTCCGCTCGCGGTTTTTACCGCTTTTTAGCAGTTTTCAGTATTGTTATCTAAAAAGAGAATGGTAAGAGCTAAAGATTTGAAATTCGGTATGTCATATTTGGTGTCTCAGTAAGCTTCGAAACTTTTGGGTGCAATCAAATATACTGCTGGCATCAGTTTTGCTATGTTCTGAAAATGTACATGATTAGTAATGTTATTGAAATGGATTAGAATGTTCTTACGAATCAAAATTAAGCTACATATTTATATGTTAGATTTTTTAAACAAAGACAAAAATATTATGATGAAAATAATCGGTCACATTCTAATAACATATCGAAATCGACCGCCCTTTCAAAATTTGCAGCCCCGGATTATTGCCCCTATCCCGGTGAGCCAGCACGCTTTTGTTCTCTTGAGGCCTGTTTTGGTTTATTATTTTCAATAATTAACCTTTGGAATCGTCACGAAAAAAATTACTCCCCCTCAAAATTTGATATTGTACGTTCCAAGGTACGTAGAATCCAAAAATCGAAGAAAAAAAAATCCGTTTGTCCGCCGTTCGCCGTGATGGTCAATTTTGCTACTTAGCGTTGACCGATTTGGATGAAGGTCCCATATGGGCTCTAGTTGTGCCCCGAAATTTTTGGGTGCAATCGAATACACCCTTGGCGATTTTTACCGCTTTTTAGCGGTTTTCAGTATTGTTGTCTGAAAAGAGAATGGTAAGAGCTAGAGATTTGAAATTTTGTATGTATATCATATTTGGTGTCTCAGTTAGCTCCGAAACTTTTGGGTTCAATCAAATATACCGCTGGCGGTTTTTACCGCTTTAAAGCAGTTTTCATTAATCCTGTCTAAAAAGAGAATGGTAAGAGCTAGAAACTTCAAATTTAGTAGGTATGTCAAATTTAGGGTCTAATTACGCCCCAGATTTCGTCACTAGAACCCCCTCAATTATTTTTGGGGGGGTTTATTATTTTTTGCCAGAAAAATAATAAACCCATGTGTCACATTGGCAGAATTTTTTCATTGAACTGAGAAGTAACTTTATTTCTCTATAGAGATTATGAAATAAGCTAAGTCCGTTCAATATTTATAATTATTATGCTGCAAAAGAGAGAGGCGTATTTTTTTTGTCGGTTTCGAAGGTTTATAATTGAAAATGATTAACCAAAAATTGATTTTTACTTTCCTTATCCTATGAAAAGAAAGTATTTGTAATGGGCTGAAATTTTCAATGTCGCGTTTTCAATGCCATAACACGTTTTGAGGGCAAAGTTACGATTCCTGGGGCGCCGCGATATGATGACGACGAATAAGCACAAGAAATAGAAGGAACAATGAAGTACGAGGGATTTGAAAATTTGTCAGGAAGTCAATTTTATGTGTTGGAGTGTCACGAAGCATTTAATTATAATAATGTTTATTTTTTTATTAAAGTCGAACCTTGGCGGTTTTCCTCTTTCTATCAGTCTCGAATAGTTAATTATGTATTTACGCAGAACACGACAAATTCTTCCGAAACATTTTGTCCACAACACCCGTACCAATGGCTGAAGTTCGAGATTTGGGCTCTGGGGACACCAAAACGTGTTGTGACACTGAACATTTCAGCTCATTACATACTTTCTCCTTCTTTTTAAAAGATAAGGAAAGTCGTGTTATGTTTACACCAGAAATTAGGTAATCAGTCATGATATTAAAAAAAGACAAGGGTCTCCGTCGTTCCAAATTTGCCATGTGAACAGGGTCTCCATTTCAAATTTTGAAAAATTACTTTATTACTAGATTGGAGTAAAAAAAAATCACTAGATTTTACTCAAAAATCACTAGAATTATAAGTTCTCTATCATTGGCCTTAGCGTATATAAATGCTATCAAAAGTCAATGATACTTTGTTTCTTTACACTATGAGGGTTTCTTCTGAAAAAAGAACAAATTTTTACTATATAATTATAATGGTAAGGTAAAATGTCAAATGTTGATTGTTGAATAAATCAAAATTCGAAATACCTAGGTACGTACTTTGAAGCGAAAAAAAAAAAAAATATATAAAAAAAAATCGCTTCTAGGTATGTAGGATCCAAAACTAGATTAAAAAATCCATTTTCCCACCACCCCAATACACCGCACACCATGAGTGGCACTTTTGCCACTTAGCGTAGACCGATTTTGATTAAATTTAGGACTGGCGGTGACCAAAATTTTCGGCGCACAATTAAACCAACTGGACCCTGTTTTCATCAAAATCGGTTAATGCTAAGTGTGCAAAAGGCAGTATAATAAGTCTATTATTTTTGAGAATCCAAAAGAAACGTACTTGGAACCAGCCGAGCTCAGTGCTCAAAACTTCTACCTGGAAATCCAGGGGTCAAGGGTTCGAAACCCAGCATTATAATCTCTTATTAAAAATTATTAAATACCTATAAAATGTCAAATTTTGAGGGGGGGGGGATATTTTTTGTGACGATTCCAAAAAATCCAAAGGTTCATTAGGTACTGAAAATAATTAAACTGTATTCGATGTTAGCAAAAGAGCGATTGAAACTTTCCGCACGTCACAATGCATACCTACTAGTAAATTGCGGTACCCACGGCAAGCTCCTTGCTGGATACCTATCTATAACTTTTTTAAAAATTCCTATTATTTTAATGGGAAAAATCGTCACGAAATCACAATTTTGTAGAATACCTACTTTATATTTTGGTGAAAATGACAATTTTAAAAAAAAAATATCACTAGATTTTGCCTTGAAATGATTAGATCTGATTAAAAATCACCAGATTTAGTAAAAATTCACAAAGAGTGGAGACCCTGCATGTGAACTGCTTGTTATAGTTTTTTCCAAATGGTGCAAGAGTTTTTAGGGATAAACCTCAAGTTTTTACCAAAAAAACAACTTCATCATCGAGGTACCGCCGATCAAAACGTTTCCTAACCTCTCTGGTTTGGGGGACGTTCATCTTAACGCTTAAATTGATAAAGTAAACTTGTTCTTCTCATTAAGTCACTTACCCCTAAAAACTCTTGCACCATTCGGAAAAAACTATTGCTCCATTCGGGCCCTGTGCCGAATCCACAAAATAATAATGTAGTACTCATTACTTCAACATTACTATGCGTAAGGCCCGATCCTACCACAACGTGTTTTCTGCGTGTTTCATTCTAACACTCTGTCAACACTCAAATCACCGTCCTACCAAACTTTAGTTCCTTTTTCCACCACTTTTTTGTGGGTTTTAGCGCTAGTGTTTTAACCCTCCGTTCAAGAGAGGGTTTTGTTCAAACACACTCTCCTATTGGTTGATTTTTTTTNCTGACGTTGCTTAACTTCATGCCAATGTTTATATGAGTAAAGCGAGCAAAATTCCTAAAAACAGTGTTGCCAGACTATATTTTAATCCCGATTGCGTGTCGAAAAACACGCGATCGTGATAGGGAGTATTGACCCTCGAGTTTCTTGGTAGGACGCAAAAATTTCAAACACTGTGATAACATTCTCCAAACACTAACACGAGTGTTTCCAAACACGGCTTTTTGGTAGGACCGGGCCTAAGAACATATCTTGTCTTATTAAGTATCATGGATTTCGGGTATTATTTTAGTGGAAGAATCGCGGCAACATTGCTATCTGGCAACACTGTTGCTAATAGTTTGTGTTTTTCACTTTTCAGCAGAGCTTTCAGCAAAAGTTTTGATTTTGATCAAAGTGTTTTTTAAGTTTTTAATATAATATAATATCTCGGAGTACTCTTCTAATTTCTTGTGCCATCTTCTTCAAAATTTCTTTTACTTATTGAAGATTTGAATTAAATAGGTGTATATTTTATTTTGAAATTCAAGTTATTATTGATCTTTTTTTTTAATGTGACAAATATAGTTTTTTTTTCAAATCATTTTGATTTCGTGATATCTCTTCCCCTTTCCATTTACCGTTCACTCTACGCTTCATGTTGATTTAGTTTTAAATTATTGACTATGGAAAATAAAGATAATATTGACAAATTTTAAATAATCATTCAAATATATAATCAGTTTGATGGAGACTTCGAAAACAACACAAAAGCAATATGATTATTTGTTAAAGTTTTTATTGGTCGGTGATAGTGATGTTGGTAAACAAGAGATATTACAAGGACTTGAAGATGGCTCTTCAGAGTCACCTTTCTGTAGTGGAAGTGGTAAGAGACCAGATTTCTGTTTTATTGTGGTTCATTTTACACAACTTAAAATAAGTACCATAGTACGTAAATATTCACATTAGCAGTCATAGTAAAAACGTATTTTGGACACTGCTTGGTTACTACTTATTTACTTTCCGTGTTCCCGAAAGTGATGGTGGTGGAAGGGTTGAGTTTCATATTATGCTACTCTAAGGACGCTGAACTAGATGTTGATAATCCCGGCCCCTTCTAATAGTGGATTTATCTCCGATAGTGGAAAAGTATTTCGGTACCAGACAGATACTATTAATTTGTTTTGGAGCAAGTTACAAACTTTAAATGTGGTTTAATATAATTTAAAAAGTCTTTTTAAACGTTTTAGGGGTGGCAGATTAATTAATTCACTTTAATTTTAATTTATTTTGAAAAAACCTTTTTCTTCCGCATTGAACTATTTGAATATATTGAACTGAAGCAGACATAGTTGTACCAACATGAAAAAAGTAAAGGGCAATATAAGGGTAAGATGAACGCCCCCCCCNTGAACCCCCCCCCCAGAGAGGTTAGGAAACGTTTTGATCGGCTATGCCTCGATTAAAAAAGTCCAGTGCAAGTTTGTTTATTTTTTTTATTTATTTTAGCCTCGATTAAACTTGTTCTTCTCATAAAGTCATTCCCTAAAAACTCTTGCGCCATTCGGAAAAAACTAAAATAAATTAAATCGTAGGGATTTTTTTTTCATGTTACCTAACCTCTTAAATTCAAAAAACAAAAAAAAATCTCTGCATATTTAAAAAAAATCCGAATAAACATTTGATTTCTCCAAAGTTTCGTCGATTTTCAAGCAATAAAATTGTGAATTAAACATTTAAAAGTGAATTTTCTTGTATTTCCCACCATTTAATCGTGAAAATTAACCTACTTTCAATTAATCACATTTTAAGTTAGATTAGTTGTCCAGAAAAAAAAATAATAGTATCTGTCTGGTCCCAATATTTCAAATTCATGACAATGTAAATCCATAATGAGTTGGCTGGGTTTGAATCGACGCTGTAGTCGCTCCGACTGGTAAACACCAGCCCATGCTAAATTAATAGATTCGGTTTGTGGATATTGGTGTACCTATAAATGAGACATGGCCGTACAGAAGCTCGTATGTTGAACAATTATTACCTTATCAACCAATACTATGAACATAGTATATGTCCACACTGTTTTCATCAAAATCGACCAAGACATTCGTGCGTTTTGGATTAAAAAAGACAATCAGATTAGCAAAAAGAAAACTATGTCATACTTTTTTAGAGTGCTCTCAGACACCCGCTTACTTATCATAGTGTGATAATATCACACATTGTCTATACAGGGTGTTTGGCCATAAATGGGACCCCTGAATATGGTGGGTAGCTGAGATCAAATGGAACATTAAATCCTAGTTTTTGATGGCGGTGATTTGAATTATGCCATCAAAATTTTAAAAAAACAAAAGCAAAATGGGAGAAAAACGGAAAAGTTATTAATTTTTTTTGTCTGTTTCCAAAATGATTCGACTTATGAAAAGAGCGCCTCTTTCTAAGCGTCTCTTTCCTTGTTTAATTTTATAAACAATGTGTGATATGCTATACGCCAGAATTACGAGGGCTCGAACGTACGTGGTTTTCACCCAAGTAAAAAATAACTAGACGTGGTTGCTTAACTTCAGTGATATTACGATAACTGGCGTTTTGAATGTGACATTGAGCCAGCGTTTATGGCACTTTAAATACACCAGTTCCCGTTCGATCACTGAAGTTAAGCAACGCCCAGTGATGTTGTTCCATGTGGGTGTCCACGTGGGTTCGCGCCCTCATGATGCTGGTTATTTTTCCGGCCCAACCCAGGCTTGGTGAGGTCACTGTGGGTAGCTGGTTTGCAAGTTTCCAGCGAATAGAGGGTAAAATTTCCGTCCCGAATGACTAATAGATGTTAAAGGGACGTTAAGCAAAATGAAAAATTTCCCGCGAAAAATAAAATTTCACTCAACATTTTTTCATAACGCACCTAAAGAAGTATAACTTCAAAAAAATTTGACAGTGACGCTGGCTGGTATAAGATTTACCTCAAATGAAGAGATTCCAAAACGAGATACTATGTCAAGTAACAGTATAACAAATAAATTTAAGAAACTTTGTTTTCATTTGACTAAAACACTTTTATTTCGCAAATTTTACACAGATTGATAAGAGATGTATCTACATTTTTACAGTTAAATTACATATTAATAATTAGAAAATAAAATTTACAAAATGAGTTGACATTCGTCCCCTTCTCCGACCAACGTGAGAGTTTCAAATGAAGAGGTTTTCACTGAAAAGGTGGCGTATTTTGAGGAGTCTCTTTTTACACATGGCAACATTCAATATTTTTATATTTTATTTTTCTCCTAAATACTTAATTTGACTCTTTCCAGCTTACAAAACTACAACGATCCTTCTAGATGGAAAACGAGTTCGACTTCAATTGTGGGATACTTCTGGTCAGGGTAGATTTTGTACCATTATAAGATCTTATTCAAGAGGAGCCCAAGGCATTCTATTAGTATACGACATAACCAATAAATGGTCATTTGATGGCATTGATAGATGGCTCAAAGAAGTGGAGGAAGTAAGTTCTTCAGGATATCTACTAGTAGTTATTTTTTTAAAAAATATAACAGGGTGAGTCATTTTAATTAGGAAGGTCGATAATCTAGGAAACTGTTAATCTATACTTATAAAACGCAAAGCCCAGTTGGTATACTGACGTACTGACTGACTGATAATCAACGTAGCTCCACGATGGCTAAACGTAGAGACTTGAAACTTTGCACAAAGGTCCCTTTTAGTATGTAGGTGCGTAATAAGAAAGGAAAAAAAAATAAGTTCAAGTGGGAGCAAGTTACCGCCAAAAATGTCGCTATTATTTAGCGGGTCTTTTTGCATTTTTTTTCTGGGCAAACTAAGGAGATAACGAAAAATACCCGAGAATAGACCCCCCAAAATAGTATTCTTTTTTCTTTTTTCCAATCGATCTTGTAGCTCATTACCCATTCCTCTTGTCTTTTTCAGCACGCACCAGGGGTTCCTAAAGTCCTAGTTGGTAACAGATTACATTTAGCTTTCAATAGAAGTGTAACCACTCGAGATGCAGAAATGTATGCCATTAAAAATCAAATGGCTTTCTTTGAAGTAAGCCCACTCTGTGATTTTAACATTCGAGAATCTTTCACAGAATTGTCGAGGAGGGCTTTGCAAAGGAATGGCATGGAAAGGCTGTGGCGATCCAATAAAGGTGAGTGGTTTGAGAACGTTTTGAGTGGCTGTGGGATGGCTAGGTTTTAACTAAGGTATAGCCTGTCCTATCGTTACAACCGCTACTTGTCTTCACGAGTGTGTACCCCGATTGATGCAGCTATACGTATTATGTTCCCAGGGCGGCGTTCAGTAAGGAGACGCCCTACGTCCGATTTCAGTAAGGAGACGCCCTACGTTGTTCAACTTCTATGTTTTGACGAGAACTGGTGTATCCGATGTGTTAAATAGTTTGGCTTATTTTAAGAAGATTACTATTTTTACCGAGCCAATGCGAATTTTTCTTCATTTGAAAATTGATTACATCTGTCATAGTGACAACGTTTCTTATGTTAACACGAATAGATACAATGAAGCGTCTGATATTAACTAAATAATAAAAAAAAAAAAAAAAATATTAAAATCGATTGTACATGAAAAAATGACGGAGATAATGAGAAATAATTAAACAAATAAGTTAACAATTTAGATTATCGCTCACAACATTTTAGTTGGAATTGTTGGAAAACTCGGATTTGGCATCACGGGATGGAGGTTCACTAAACCGCGTCAAAAAAATATTTTGTTTGAACAATTTAAATCTGTCCCGACTTGTTCAGACTGGTTCCAACTTGATCAAATAGGTTTCAACTGGTTCAGACAAGTTCCAACTTGTTTAGACTGGTTCCAACTTCTTCGCAGAAGGTTAAACATTGTTTAGACAAGTTCAAACTTGTTTAGACAAGTTCAAACTTGTTTAGACATGTTCGAACTTGTTTAGACTAGTTAAACTTGTTCGCAGAAGGTGAAATTTGTTGAAACAGGTTCGAACTTGTTACAACTGGTTCAGACGCGTTTTATCTTGTTCAGACGCGTTTTATCTTGTTTAAACAGGTTCAGACAATTTCAACTTGTTCGCAGAAGGTTAAACATTGTTTAGACAGGTTCGAACTTGTTCCAACTGGTTCAGACTTGTTCCAACTCGTTCAGACAAGTTTCATCTTGTTTAAACAGGTTCAGACAAGTTTCAACTTGTTCGCAGAAGATTAAAATTGTTTAAACAAGTTCCAACTTGTTCGGACAGGTTCCAACTTGTTCGCAGAAGGTTGAACATTGTTTAGACATGTTCGAACTTGTTCGGATAGGTTCCATCTTGTTCGCAGAAGGTTGAACATTGTTCCAACTGGTTCGTACAAGTTCCAACTTGTCCACAGAAGGTTAGAATTGTTTAAATAAGTTTCAACATGTTTAGACAAGTTCCAACTGGTTCGGACAGGTTCATACTTGGTCGCAGAAGGTTAAAAAAATGTAAACAGGTTTCAGCTTGTTCAGATTGGTTCCAACTTGATCAAACATGTTTCAACTTTTTTGAAAATTTCTAACTTGTTCGCAGAAGGTTCAAACTTGTTCCGACAGGTTCCAACTTGCTGAGACGTGATTAAATTTGTTCACAAAGGTTTACAACTAGTTGCAAACTGTTTGAAAAAGTCAGAACTTGTTTGAACCTGTTAGAAGAGGTGTAGACAGTACTAAGATACAGATTTGAATCTAACACATGATCAAACCTTACCCTATTCTTTGTTCCAGTGGTCTCACTTCAAGAATTATGCTGCCGTGCTATTGTAGCTCGAACTACAGTGTATGCCATCAATCAACTACCTTTACCTAATCTAATCAAATGTCATCTAAAATCATATGCCGAGACATCCTATACGACAATGCCCGTGGGTACAACAGCAAGACATCATAAGAAATCAAAATTCAATTCTCAACAATCATTGTTAGATCATTCTAGTCCAAGTGGAGCAACGTTGAGTATGGTTCCTCATTGTAATGGTGATAGTAGTAATAGTACTAATATTAGTAAACAAAATAATAATAATAATTCGCTTCAGAAGAATAAAAACAGTAACAGCTGCACGGGGAGAAATTCTTGCATCATATCGTAGACAAGATAGTCGATATATCGATGGTGGGATAAATCGATAGGAAGATTGAATCATCGATGGTTGGATAAATCGATAGGAGATTGAAAGATATATCGATGGTGGGATAAATCGATAGGAAGATTGAATCATCGATGGTGGGATAAATCGATAGGAGATTGAAAAATATATCGATGGTGGGATAAATCGATAGGAAGATTGAATGCTCTGTCGATAGTGGGACAAATCGATAGGTTCTTCATTGCGTCATCATTGAACCGAGATTGTAATGATAAAACAGATCATGTGTCACATGTAGCCCGGAAAGGTCTGCTAATTATTATATGTATACCCACAGTGCGAGAAAAAAATGATTGTTAAAAATCTGAAATTGTCACCACCGAAGTGAAAGTTGTCTTTATAAAAGAGAGGTTCACATTTAAAATTTTATGATTCGAGTTTGCCGCACTTTAGGTACGAAAAATCGTACTAGACTCTCCAGTACAAAGTTCTACTAAAAATGTGTATGGACTATAAAAAAAAAACGTAATATTTAAATAAGGCATGAACAATGGAAAAATAGCATATCTTCTTTCGTTCTCAGGATGTTCAGGTGTTTCCATACTGCAGGGTGTCCCAAAAGTTCAAGACCACCTGAATATCTTTATGAGGCTTTATGAGGAGTTTTGAAATTTTGCATGGTATTATATCCCAAATTAAACCACCTGATGGTATGACTAATTTTTCAGGGGCGGGTCCCCATGTGGCCCCCAGCGGATTCAACTTTCGTTTTTTTAAATACGAACCCCCATCTTGTGATACATTTTCAGAAAGACAATAGAATTAGAAGTACTTTGCAAAAAATTCTACACGTCTAGCGTGTTTGGTTTCAAAATGGCGGCCATTTGAAATTTCCAAGATATGGCTTTCAAGAGTGTCTAAAACTAGGCGAATTATTTGCAATGGGATATTGAATAATTACATAAGGACACCAATGCCGGGGAACTTTGTTTTTTTTTTAGACATAATTCGTTTAGTTTTAGACACTTCGCCTACTTTTAGAAATAATTCGCCTAGTTTTAAACACTTGGAAGTCATGTCTTGGAAATTTCAAATGGTCGCCATTTTGAAACCAAACACGCTAGACGTGTTAATTTTTTTGCAAAGTACTTCCAATTTTATTGTATTTTTGCAAATGTATCACAAGTTGGCGGTTCGTATTTAAACAAAAGTTGGACCCCCTAGGGGCCATATGGGACCCGCCCCTGAATAATTGGTCACACCATCGGGTGATTTAATTTGGGATAAAATACCAAAATTTCAAAAGTCCACATAAAGCCGTTCAAAAGGTATTCACGTGGTCTCGGACACTTGGTATAAATTAACATGGTATTCAAAGATTTAAATTTCCATACTTTTCTCACCCACGGTATTAAGTGCAAATATTGTTAAATACTACCATATCCTTGACTGACATGTTGACACTGCATACGTATAGTACAAATTGAAGCGTCCATTTAGCGGTTTAGTTTATCAATCATAAGTCATAAGAAAGGAAAATCAAATAGTATGAAGTAAAATAATCGGGCAGATGTAAGTATTCCCCCCGAAACCTTTCTACAGGGTGTCCCATTTTAAGTGGCCATCTCAATTTATTCCAAAACTGTTGGAGTGACAAAAAATTCATTCTGACCGAATGTTCATAAAAAAGAAAGGGGCGTATTAGGATGACCTTGTGTGACTTGTCAAGGTTGTCCTTCAAGGTCAGATGAAGGCCAACTTAAAATTCAGGTCGTCTCATTTAAGAAAATTATTACATTTTCGGATTCCCCATTTAATTCTACGTACATTTGACTATTGACTTCATGTTTTCGTTGAACTTTTTTGCGCCACATTTTGGGAATGGTGGCATATTGAAATGCATTGCGAGAGTGATTTTTTATAAAATGAACAAATAGAAAAAAGGAAACCATCGTATAGAAAATGTCGAGAGTTTTCATTCAATATGCCACACGGTTATGTCGGACCAAAAAACATTCCCAAAATTTGGCGCAAAAAAGTTTAACAAAAACAAAGTGAATAGTCAAGTTAACGTAGAATTAGAATTAAATGGGTAATCCGAAAATGTAATAAAATTCAGGTCGTCTTATTTACGAAAATGAAGTTGACCTTCATCTAACCTTTAAGGACAACCTTGACAAGTCAGCCAGGGTCATCATAATACGTCCCCCTCTTTTTTATGAACATTCCGTCAGAATATTTTTTTTGTGACTCCAACAGTTTTGGAATAAATTGAGTTGGCAACTTAAAATGGGACACCCTGGTTGAATTTAAAATCCTCTAAACAGAAAACAGGTATATTTTTCGATTCCTTTTTTCTGCCGTCGACATCTTACCTCTCTCTGGTTAGAAGGAATAGTACAAACATATGATATACAGGGTTTGCACTTTCTAGTTGTCCCATAGGATTTTACATGCAAATTTCGACTTATGGTTGGCATATCCTCCCAGTATGTCACAAAATAGAAATGATAGTGATTTTCGGTGTAATTTTCAGCCAGGATTTCAATGTAACCATTAACACGAAAATCTGACCTACGGTTCTGGCCTTAGAACCGATATAGTGGACTAAGGTTCCTTCTTGAAATAATGGTTAATATTTTTGATGATTTGGGAAAAAAATATGTAGAAACCTACTTTTTTGAAATTGTAATTTTCTCAATTATCAGAAACTGTGTTGCCTAAAATAACGATGACCTACATACCTATAATACAAAGGGCGTGGATTCGAGTCATCTAAATGCATGGATTTTTTTGTTATATCCTGTTTTTTGTTTGATGAAATCTTGTTGAATCAAAGTGAATCGAAAGAGTATTGCTTGCTAGTAAAGTGTGGGCAATTGTCTCTTGAAGTCAACATTGGAAGTTCGATTCCCGCTTGAGGTGGATTTTTCTTAAAAGGTGGAATTAATTCTCATAACGAGTGGCTTTATTTTCATCCCTTATCTTCTTTCTTCGGTTTCTGGGCGCTAATAAATAATTACAATGTTTTAGCACCCTCTATCAAATTGTAGACGCCACCCTCGCTCCGCTAATGACATGCCTAAGTGATCAATAGCTCTGCGCTTTGAAAACTGCTGACTGTTGATGACAGGTGAAGTTGGAAATATATGTTCGCTAGCGTACTACCGCGGTATGCGTGTAACTACCAAGATTCTGTAACAATCGTTACAGCACAGATAGGTAAAATTTAGATTCAATTTCATGACGTTGACACTGAATTCACACCTTTGTTATAATTTATTGTTTATGTATGTAGTATCGAGTTGTTATTTTCCTTGCAAGTGACAATAATAAAAATAACTAATTAAATTATTAGGTTTTTCTTAATTTTTTGGTGTGCTTTTCTTTCGTATTGCAAAAGATAATAGGTATGTTAACTAATTTTGATAAGTTAGAGCTTGTGAAATTGCAGGTAACAGTGCGAGGTAATATACCCATTGTCTTTTGCAATACCAAGGATCTACAACTTCACATGTCATCAATAGTTAGCAGTCTGTAAGGCGCACAGTCATTTATCACTTAGGTATGTCATTAGCGGAGCGAGGGGGCTACAATTTAATAGAGGGAACTAAAACGTTGTAATTATTTATTAGAAAAAAAAACATTCGATCTGAGAATTAATTCCACCGTTTGAGGAAAATCCACCTCGGTCTGGAATCAAATTTCCAATCTCGTCTTCAAGAGACAAGTGTTCTCACTTGACTAGCAAGCAAGATTGTTTCGATTCACTTTGATTCAACAAGATTTCATCAAACGAAAAGCAGGATATAACATCCCCTAAAAAAATCCATGCATTTAGATGACTCGAACCCACGCTCTTTGTATTACTGGGTATGTACGTCACCGTTATTTTAGACAACTCAGTTTCTGATAATTGAGGAAATTACAATTTCAAAGAAGTAGGTTTCTACATATTTTTTTTCCCAAATCATCAAAAATATTAACCATTATTCCATGAAGGAACCTTAGTCCACTATATCGGTTCAGAGGCCAAAACTGTAGGTCCGATTTTCGTGTGAATCCCGGCTAAAAATTACACCGAAAATCACTATCATTTCTATATTGTGACATGCTGGGAGGATATGCCAACCATAAGTCGAAATTTACATGTAAAATCCTACGGGACAACTAGAAAGTGCAAACCCTGTAGTCATAATAGTACATCGAGTAGTAACAATTGAAATTATTTTCCATGTACCTGTTTAGACGATTGTTCTATTGTCTCCAATTATGTCTTTACGGCCATGCCTCTTTTCCTCATTGGGGGAATTTGCCATATAAAACTAAGACCCGTCGACATTTTGAGGGAACTTACATCTGGCCAAATAATCCACAGGGTGCGCCACAACGAACTGACAATTTACCGAAAGCAAAGTTCTCTAACTTTTTGTGCAAAATCATTTATTTGTTGATATCTGAAACGTATTTTTCGAATGTTAATAATCAGTTCCAAATAAAAGCTTCTCCACATTAGATATTTCCGAAGATTTTGTTCTACACTTATTATATTAGTAGCCTGGTGAAGACTAAATACTTTTGAACTTGGTTGATAGAGATTTCTGTTGGAAATGACGTGTTCTACCTGCTCTAGGCCTGTGTGTGTAAACGTGATTCTGATCAACCCTTTATACATATATATCTCAATAAGACAGAGCAACGGATGGTCCCATTAAATGTCAGCTTAGTTGTGTCGCACCCTGTTTTACCACTCTTAGGATAACCTGGCAGCTAGTATGATGTACATAGATTCTTTTTTTCTCGTTTGGAGGGTTCTGTACCCACAAGGTACAACGAAGCACCTCACCACCTTATTATTCTCGGTGTCAAGTTTTAAAAATGCGTAGCACGTTTTTAGGGTTCCCACAGAACCCGAATCTCAAGATTCAGCCGTGTTCATGTCACGTCACATACATAAAGTTGACATTCTCATAAAATTTGTCTACGACGAACCGTTTAGTGTTGGACGTAAATACAGCCAGTAATATATTGATCGAATAATAACTGCTAGAACTATTCTGTGTGGTATTAGTTGCATCATAATTATATCAAAAATTGAACAATAAGCAGTTCAAAGAATTCGTCGTACAGTTCATCAACCGAACCGTTATAATATTTAAGTTAAACAATATCGATTGTTTAGAATCAATACGAAATTGCTATTGGCTGAACTCAATACCATCAGCCAATAGAAAGCCGGGAATGATCCTAACAGTCGATCTGAAGGAATAACTTCAGATTGAGCGTCTATTAAAATAATTCTAATTATTTTAATAGACGTCGTCGAATGTCAGATTCGACGATCAACAACTTAACAATTTTATAAATTATTTCTAAGTCCTGAATTGGGTGTATAAATGTACTGGGTGTATTTTACGTCCAACATTAGGCAGGAATTGTAAAATCCGCTAACGGTTGATAAAGAAAGGTGGAGGTCGTGCCTCATGCTTAACATTGACATACATACCAAATTCAAATCTTTACCGTTCTCCTTTAAGGGAGGACCGCCAAAAAGCGACAAGGTAGATTCGATTTCGACTTGAAATTTGGTGATACATTTTAGTCTTTTCAGCAGTTCATGGGATAATAACACACACGAACCAATGGCTGAAACTTAAGGTGTGTTCTGGAGACTCGAAAACGCGTTGGTATTGAAAAGTCGACATTAAAATTTTAGTGTTTCCTTACCATTTTTTATATGATAAGGGAACACTCTTTTTCCTTATCATTTTTTATATGATAAGGGAACATTCTTTCGGGTATTCAAAGTGTTTATTCGATTAGTTGAATTTAGGAAACCTATTCCCAGAATCTCTGAACACTTCAAATTTGTTCCTGTTTAAAACGGAAAATGCGAGCGGAAATCGGAGATTTTTTTCTACTTTTTTATGTATACAAAGCTTCGCTACCTTCAGCAGTCAGGAAGCAAGCTAGCAATCAGTGTAATACTTTCTCTTTTGTTTTGTATCTGACGTCATTGTATAAAATATACCACATCACTTACTTGATAATAATCAATCCGATATTCTGATTTCATTTACCTATTCGTTTCCGAGTTGCTGAACTACTGCAGTGTACCCATTGGACAGACCGTTTTTTCTCTAATCCTCATGATGACTAGTATGTACTACGCACCCGGACTACTTGGAACGCATACAATCACATACCATAGCCAGAACTATCAAATCCTTTCCGTTAAACTCATGGGCTTCTACAATTTTTCCAAACCTGAATAATACTGAATATAGAATTCGAATTTGATAATTATACTTGATTTTGCGGTGTATTCATTCAATAGTCTTGCAGATGGGCTATTACTGATTTTAAATAAGATCAGAATATTTTTTTTTTTTTTTAATTTTGCTTAACGTCTCTTTAACATATATTGGTCATTCGAGACGGGGATTTACCCTCTATTCGCTGGAAACTTGCAAATCACCTACCCACATTGACCTCACCCAGCCTCGGTTGGGCCGGAAAAATATCTAGCATCACGAGATCGCAAACACACGTGAACTCCCACGTTTTTTGTTTTAAAAATCTTTGGATGCGAGTCCAAAATTGGACAAACGCGTTTCTTTTTTTTTGGGGGGGGTGCATTCAGCCTCTTCAGGAAAAGCTGTTTTGTTTGTAGGTAAACGGCATAGACAGCTTTGCCTTAGTTAACTTAAGTTGGTAAAATAGAGGAGGTTGTTGTAGCGTTCTTCACATTTTGAGATTCAGGTTTGGAAAAATTCTGCAAATAGGTTGATATGAGGTCACCAAAAAGTTTTTGATGGTCCTTGGCTGGAACTGTGTTGGTATGCGTTCCAGGTCGCCCTGGTGCGTAGCACAGGCGTGAGAACGAATAGAGAAGTTATTTTCCAAAGCTGCTCTCGTTATCAAAATATACATTAATTTGTTCCGACGTCCATCCAAAGTATGATCTCTTCTTATAATCCGAGGGCCTTTCCCAACCATGCCTGTCTATTATGTCGACGTTGTATCTCCAGAGAGGGTGAAGGTATCCATGATGATGAATCCATCCAACGTCTTCTATTTCGAATTTCCGCTACAATGTCATTTATTCTTGATAAAGTTAAGTTGGCTGGGGGAGTGTCCCGCTTCCGTTCTGCAGTATGCCGCTGGAGTGTTCTTGATCTTTGAGAAACTGGGGTGAACTCTAGCTGACAATAAACACAAAATGATGGAAACAAAATTATTTAGAAAAAAAATGGCAATTAAGGGTTGATCATGCGCGGATAGGGGGGGCAAGTGCCCCCCAGTTTTTTTAAGCGGGCGGTATTTCTCAAGTTTTATTAAACCTAATAACGTATTTTTTTTTTAAAAGAAAATCAAATGAATGGTGATCAGCTGTGTCTTTTATCATATTGAGAGGGGGGGGCACGGGCCCCTAAATAATTCCCAATCCTGAGACTAAATAGAAATATGTAAATAAAAAATCGTCAGAAATTCTGACATCCGCCATGGCACATTTTTACGTCATCACAAATATAAAATCGCTATCACTCTTATGAAAGGTATTTGTGGTAAGCTCTACAGTTTTTAACAAATTAGGTATCGTACCCCGATAAACATTGCATTAAAAAGTACTGCCCAGGACTCGAACCCCTGGTCTCTAGGTTACGAGTCCCTCCCCCTCAAAATTTTCTATTAGGTATATTGTGTGATTGTGCCCCCCCCCTCAAAACAAGAGGGCTGTATCCACGCATGGGGTTGATAGATATCCTCCCGAGTGAAGCATTCAAACAAAGACCTTGCCATATGGGTCAATAATCTTTACAGCTTTCCGAGAATGGAGCTAAGGTTGGGTGTAGGAAATGTAAATGAGGGGATGAGGAGCTAAGGATGGGAGAGAGTATGTATGTGTTTGATATCTGTTCCCGTTGTTTTTTTTGCGTGGACGATAAAAAAAAAAACGTAACGGATAATTGTGTTCCCACATGAAAAAACCGTTCATAATTTTTCACCCTTCTTACAAAATCCTAAACTGTACTGAAAGGGGAACATCTATATTTGATTATTGGATTATTGATTTTCAAGTCTGACATCGCTATGTCAAAATTTAACGTGGCGTTTTTTTAAACGTAGACTGAAAAAACGTTCGTAGTTGGAACACCCGATTTTTATTTTTTCAGTGTCTTGTGTTGACCATTTAGTTGAGCAAAGTCTACAGTTCACAGAACTTCTAGTTAATAAACTTTGCTCGGATGAAATCGGTTCTGTGTTGATATAGACGAGACGCTAGTACTCACCTTCGCTCGGATGAGATCGGTTCTGTGTTGATATAGTCGGGGGACGCTAGTACTCACCTTCGCTCGGATGAGATCGGTTCTGTGCTGACATAAACGTGACGCTAGTTCTGTAATCTGGTTATCCACCACTGTAACATCCTTGTGAATGGTTTCCTCCGTCAGCTAGAATCAAACGAAATGCTTACTTTATATAAATTCGACGTTGGAGCGAGAATTCAGTTTTGCCATCAGTCATTCAGATCACAAGCAAATGCTTGCAAACTTGCTTTGGCAGTAGAATTTTTTTTTTACTCAACGTAGCTTTAACATCTATTGGTCATTCGAGACGGGGGTTTTACCCTCCATTCGCTGGAAACTTACAAACCACCTACCCACATTGACCTCACCCAGCCTCGGTTGGGCCGGAAAAATAGCCAGCATCACGAGGTCGCGAACCCACGTGGACTCCCACATGGTACAACCTCGCTGGACGTTGCTTAACTTCAGTGATCCAACGGGAACTGGTGTATTCAACGAGCCATAGACGCTGGCTGGCAATAGAATTAATTTTGCAAATATCGGAAATCTGTCACAGCTTAGACACGAACCAAAATATAGTGCATTGGAAATTATTCCTGAAGATTTTGGGTACCTACGCTTTTAGGATTTTATTCCCGCTCGGGGACTTCACGTGTTGTTGGCTTTATTGTCAGGGGTGGACACAACATCGTGTGGACAAGTACAGCTGAGTAGCTGTTGTTGATTAAAGCAAAACGATAGTGAAATCTATTCTTTAATATTAACCTTTTTTTCAAAATAATAGTATTCTATGATTTCTCATAAAAAATCGGAAAATCGGCAGTACCTCGGCCGGATGGGGAATTCTGATAATATTACTGGGGTCCCAGTCTTTGGTTTGGGGGGGGGGCATTCCCATGAATGGTACTATATCTCTTACCGTCTCTAATAGTATTCTAAGATTTCTTATAAGAAATCGGAAAATCGGCCGTACCTCGGCCGTCTATCAATTGTTCCATATCTCTTATCGTTTCTAACAGTATTCTATCATTTCTCATAAGAAATCGGAAAATGGGCCGTACGTCGGCTGGTTGTAGAGTTCTGATAATTTTAGCTAGGTCCCAGTGTTGGGTTTGGGAGGGGGGAGTCCATTCCCATAAATTGTTCTATATCTCTTACCGTTTCTAATAGTATTCTATGATTTTCCATACAAAAATCGAAAAATCGGCCGTAACTCGAAAACGGTTGTATATTTTTGAACATTGATAATGTTTCTGTAGTCTAAGTCTATGGTTTTGGGGGGGTCCATTCCTATCAATTTTTCTATATCTCTTACCGA